>CM027121.1:49750568-50191855 GCA_015476505.1 Urochloa ruziziensis | reverse complement strand
CAACCGCTCAATTGGGTACCCCATGACTCCCTGAAGCCGTGCGCCTTCTCATCGTGAACTCCGAGGCGTCGGTGAGCTCTAGCGCCGGTCATCTTCTCGGTGAACCGCCGCCGGCCGTGGACACATGCCAATCCTTTGCTAATCCTTGGGTTTTTCATGCCTAGGTGGTGCGGCTTGGAGTCCTGAGGCCGTGTGTCATCTCCGGCGGGTCTCCGGTCTTCTTCTCCGGCGAGCTCGGCCGGTCAACCGCGCGGCGGCGCGCTGTGCGCGGCTGAGTTCAGCCAGGGGTGTTTAATTAGAAGACACGTTCTTTCTAGGGGGTTTTGTGTTAAAGTCCAGGTGTTATGTGTGAAGGTGGAAAAGATTCAGGGGGTTTTTCGTAAGATTCAGGGCTGTTTCGTAAAGAAAGGACCGGTTGGTAATGAATCTTTTAGATCCAGGGGCTTATCTGCAAAATCTGTTTAAATCTTTTTCGTTTAAGTAAACCGAGATAAATCACAGATCTTGTAAATGCATAGTAAATCGTAGGAGTGTGAGAAAATTGTGAAACCAATTTTGTTGTACTTGTTGTATCTTTGGCTACAGCAGAAAAATATAAAATCATGTTGTTTATGTGCAGTTTTCTGTGTAGAAGTTTTTATTAGTTTATTAGCTTTCTGTCAAAATAAATAGTTCTGCATGTCCAAAAATTTTGAGAAAATCACAGTAGCTCTAAAATGTGTTTTTGTGAGCACAGTAAAATTTTGGGTTGCAGGATATCTGTGTGGTTTTAGTTAAGCTTTTTCTCCATGATTAGCTTGTTTGTGCTGTTAAAAATAGTTGTGTATATGTTTTTGAGCTCAATAAATCATAGTAAATCTGTGTTAGTGTGTAGATAGTGTTTCTGTGAAGTTTTGCATTTTTGTGCTTAATTTTGTTGCTGTTTGTTGTTTTAGTAGATTTATAGCCTTTTTGTCTTTTTCAAAATAAATAGTTTCTGTTAGATTTAAGTGTTGAAAAATTTTCAGTGGTAATCTTGAGTTAGAAGCTACTCAGAGAAGTTTTTGTGCTGCTAGATAAACTGTGTAGATTTGTTTGTATAATTAGTTGCTAAATAACCCTTTATATGTGTGTTTAAATGGTTTTATATATATAGTTTTGTTAATAAACTGTTTTCCAAACTGTTTTGATGAACTCAGTAAAGATTGGATCTGTTGTATAATTCTTTCTTAGTGATAAGTTAATCTTGTTTAAAGAGATATGCACTTACTCTATAAAATGTTAAAAATGGTTTTTGCAACATTTCATGTGATTTCATGTGCATATCTTCTTTTGTAATTAAGCTGTATAATTGAATTGCTGCATGTGGAATTTTGTATCTTTTCTCGCTGTTATTCCAACTCACACATGTGCATTTTCATGTAGAGAACGTGCTAGCTGACGGGGTATATAACTTGGTGCCTGAGTCAGAGGCAGAGCAGCCAGAGCCCGAGGTTTTTGCAGTTGAGGCAGAGCAAGACCCGAGCCAAGACTCGGAAGGGCCCAAGGCCAGCGAAGGCAAGCACCGGAGTGCATAACCTTTTTAACGCAGCCACAATTTAATTTATTTACTTTACAAAGTATTTACCTTATGCATTTAAGTTTTCATAGGAGTTGACTGAAAACCTAGTTGCATGATCCATAGGAAAACCCAGAGTTTTCTAGTATGTGTAGGTCGATAGAATTGCTAGGCTGGTTAAACGGTAGAAGTCGAGTAATTGCCTGTTACTCGCGAGATGATAAGTGGTTTCATTTCAGAGTTATGTTAACCTGTCATCTAGACTGGAAAAGAAAGTTAGGCCGGGCGGAGAATGTTGGTAGAGAAAAGAATGGAATGTTGTAGCTCCGCCTGTGCCAGTTAAGGCCCGTTCGTTGTTAGCTCTGGGATCAAGATTGAATTGTACTACCTCACATGCTGGGAGTAAGAGGTAGTTGAAACTGGTAACTTATGTACTTTAGCTCGCACTGGTATGTTGAACTACGCCTGACTGCTTATTCATGTACCGGTTAGAGTAACTCATGGCTGACCCGTCGTTGGTATCGGTGGGGACTGGTACTTGAGGGTAGCAGGGTAGGTCAAGTATTTAGTGTTGGCTGAAGGAACGGCTGGCATGAGCAGCTCGACGGGGCTTGTTTGTGCCGTGTGGGTAGGTTAACCTTGCAAGGGATAAAACCGAATCGATTCGCCGTACTCACGGTATTGAGCTCTTGATCACTGGGCAGCATCGCTAGATAAGAAAGTGAATATGATGATGATGGAATATATACATGCTGTATTGACTTAATCAAGTGCTTGCTCTCTTGGAAAAGTTTTTATAAATGCTTATCTAGAATAAATAGCTCAACATTAATTTGGATGCTAAAACTTGAAAGCAAGGATCTACTGTTAGTTGCTTATTTTTGGCAAAACAACAACCCAGCCAAAAGCTTTGCATACTAGGAGTCTTTTTCTAAGGATATCCTAGAGTCGGGTAAGACTTGCTGAGTTTTAGAACTCAACCTTGCTTGTGGATTAATTTTTACAGATGAGGAGGATGCTAGAATAGCCGAGCAGGTGGCAGAGACGTTTCCGTTTGGTATTCCTGATGGTTATCACCTTGAGTTTGTTCCGGCTCCTGCGGGTGTGGAGCCGAGGGAGTGATAATGCCAGCTGGGCTACTTGTGCATTATCCTGTCTTATCGACGTAGACTCGTACCGTTTTAAATTTCCGCTGTGCTTTTGAACTCTGTGTTGTAATAACTTTCATAATGACTTGTTTTGTAAATTAAATCCACGTGTACTGTGTTGTAAAATTTGTGACTCGTTATTCATCTGTGCTCATTGTGAAGTGAGACATGCCTCGTATTGGTTTCGATGATGTGATCAGTGGTGTAATCGGGAGTTACCCGACAGCAACTACACGGTTATGTCAGTTGAAGTGCGAGTGTGCTGTACTGCTTGCATTAGCTAAGGGACAATGCACTTGAGCTGACATAATTGGGGTGGTTCTGCCACAGCTGGTACCAGAGCCGAAAATACTTGGCGGATGATTTAACTTGTCTTAAAAATGTGTTTTCGGAAATAAAAGTTAATCTGGATTGCGAAAATACGTTGGTTACGTTAAGGAATTTTTTAGAACGTAAGCCCTAGGGGATTATGGGTATGTGAATTAGGTGGCTATCTAATCTTTGCAGCTAACTCCCAGCACATTACTTTCTGTCAAAACTTACTTTATTGCACAATCAACTTTTATTTATGCATCGACAGAGGGTGAGGATCTCCGGTCAATGGGGACACCTTGACACCTCGGTCGGTACGGTGAAATCCGAACGCCGTGCTCAAGCGGTGGCCTCCTTGAGCTGCAGCCAATATACCCATGCACTGTTGTGGATTATATTGGGTGTAAAGTTGCCTCTATGTGTTGTCCATACGACACGGGATGTATGGATGCCGTTACTATAGAGAACGGTAATGTATGGGGACGCTTTCATGAGTGCTGGCATGAAAGGTTCATTTATACACTGTGAATTTTCTGCAGGTACACTAACATGCGTTGCGTAAGTTAAGACGTGTACAATACGACTAGCTAATATAGTGAGAGCCGTATATGTATGCCACCGATGCTAACCACGTAAGACCAAGAATACTTGGCAATTATTTTTCTTTGTGAGGACGGTTAGGTCGAGCATGCATCATGAATTAAGAACAACTGAAAGTTATAAAAATTATTGGGGGTATTTTAGAGTTCCACACAACACTTTATCTTGCATTGCACCTAAGGTTGATCTAGCAGTGTTCTGGACGTCTGCTGCTGGTCGAAATTTTCTCGGCTAGTAAATGATGTTTTCTGCAGGGAAGAGTTAAAGGAAAGTTGCTCAGAATTTGGTTAGCTTGCTGCTGTAAAAATTTCACATTTTTATCTTCAGTGTAGCTCGAGTTATGCCTGTTTTAGTAAGCCCCTGTTTCCTGGAATTTTTCTGGAGGACAGCATTGAGTCTTTGAATTTTTACTCCTTCTTAACATCAGAATCAGATCTTCCACTTCATAAGAAAGTTGTAGAGAATTATCTAACAGAGTTTCTGGCAAAGTTTGAGCATTTTTGCATACACCAGTTGAGAGTTATGAATTTTTCTTTGCTTGCCAAGAATCTGTCCAATTCTAAATTCAGCAATATCTTTTCCAAATCAAGTACTAAGCTTCATTTGCTGTTTCATTTCAGATGAGTTTCCAAATAACAACCCCCACATCACCACAGACATCGATGGTCGTCTTTTCTCCAACGGGTTGTACCGAGAGGGTTTTCCTTCTCAACTGTGGGAGACCATGCAGACTCTGGGATACGTGGTAGCTCCCCAGTACGTTGGAAGATACATCACTGAAACCGGAATAAATCGTTGTGAGGTCTCGTTGGTGATTCCCAGTTTACAGCTAGGCGGGGGTGAAGAGATTCGTATCGTTGTTACTGGGGGAAATTATGAGGAGGCTTGTGATACTGCCGCATGGAGAGCCTTGCAGCAGCTGAGTTTTAAGCATCAGATAAAAACTTTCGGAGCTCCAGCAGGTGTTTTCATGTCCTCTACCAATGAAGTGGGTGAGTCTAGCTCCAGTGTTAAAAAGGAAGACGCTACCGATGTGCAGAATATGACCCGCTATATGGACAATGTTAACCGTCTGATTGAAAGTATGGCTTTCAGTTATGGCGCAATGTTGAATGCTGCTAACTCACAGGCCCAGGAAAGAGCAGCGATGCAGGGACAAGTTGATCAGCATATGGCGGTAATTGGAAGCTTGGAAGAGCGTGTGTATGACTTAGAGGTGGAGAATGATAATCTTATGCAGGAACAGGAGGGAGTCTGGGCTGAAGGGCCCCAGGCTAATCATCCACCAGGAGAGCTGCCTGACCAAGGTGATTCTGGTTTGGATGACTCACCTGGACCACCTGTGGAACCACCGTCATCTGATCAGGAGCAGGAAGAGCCAGTTGCCCCTGTTCTACAGCCCCAACTTCCTGGTCCAGCATATGGGTGGATTAGCGAGGAGGAAGATACAGAAGAAGAGCTTGATGAGATGAATGGAGAAGAAGAAGTAGGGGATGAAGAAGAAACTGAAGAAGAAGAGGAAGAACCGGAAGAGCGTGTCTTTTACACTGATAACGAGGAATCCGATTGATTCATGTTTACCTTCGGAAAAGTTCCCGTTATCATGTGTTGTATCTTACTTTCCAGTTTGTAATAAGTTGCTTGGTGAAAGTACTCTGTAGTAAACTCTTTTCTTGGGGTTGTAATAATTATGATGTATGGATGTAAGCGGAACCCAATTTCTTTTCTATGCAGCACTTTGTTTCTCTGAAATTTTCGCAGCAGATTCGTATTGGAATTTTTACGCCTTGATAACCATTTTTCTAGGCAGACTGATGAATACCAAAGTTGTTGCAAATTTCATGAGGAAGCTGCTGGTAAAATTTCAAGTCCATTGGATAAGTAGTTTGGGAGAAACAACCGAAACAAGTCGAATCTGCCTGCTGAAAAACAGATTTGGCAGAGAGGCAAAGGACGAATTTTTGACCCCTGTTAACGTGAGATTCAGTTCGGGAGTTGAATACGAAAGTTGTGGACTATCAAATTCTGCATCTACTGGAAAAATTTGAGCATTTTTGGTTTAGTAGTTTGCGAGATACGAATTTTACGCTAAACCCGTACGATCTGTCCACAAGCTGAAAAGTGGAGGAGTGGTAGAATTGCGTTCAAAGAACGATTGGATCTAACTCCCGAGGACTAACGTTATATTGGATTTTTATGTCATGCACTATGCTATAATATTTTCATTTCTGAGTATTGATTTTATTCATCATCGCTCATTGAGAAATTATTGCAAAGTTGTATGACTAATCTGCGTTTGGTGGCTCATGCAGAATGCCTGACTCTCCGGATCAAGTTGAGGGTGGAAATGATGGAAATCTACCCGGACCTCCGGATCTTCGGGAATTCATGGCACATCAGATGGCTCAGCATACTGAGCTTCTGCGGGTGATTGTTCAGTTGCAGCAGAATCAACCCCGCCATGAGCCACAGCATGAGATGCCCCGTGAAGCCTCATATCCAGATTTCTTCGGCACGCAACCGCCACAATTTTTCAAGGCGAAGGAACCACTGGATGCTGATGTCTGGCTCAATATCATTGAGTCCAAATTTGCGTTATTGATATATCCATGTTCAGAAGCCAACAAAGCCAGATTTGCAGCTCAACAGCTTAGGGAGGATGCCCGCATGTGGTGGGATAATTATCGGGCTACACTTCCTGCAGATCATATTGTCACTTGGGCTGAGTTCAAGGCTGCTTTTCGCTCCCACCATATCCCTGACGGTCTCTTAGAGAGAAAACTTAATGAGTTCCTGGCACTCACTCAGGGTAATCAGGGCGTGGTACAGTATTCACAGGCATTTAATCATTTGTCGCAGTATGCTGGACATCATGTGGATACGGATGCTAAAAAGCAAGACCGTTTTCGTCGTGGGCTTAATACTAAATTGAAGAAAAGTTTGGTTCTGATCAAGCCTGCCAGCTTTAATGAGTTAGTGAATATGGCCATCACTCAGGAAGATAGTAATTTGGCTCATCAGGCAGATAAAAAGAGGAAAGCCCCGGCTGCTTCATCTAGTGTAGTCCGGACAGAGGTTCCGTGTGGAACAAAAGGCCCCACAAAAGCTCCTCAAGCTGCTCAGCAAAAGAAAAGTCAGTATGGCTATTGGGCTATTCGCCCAAATCAGTCTCAGGGACAGTCTCAAGGACAAGGATTCCGTGCACCTTCTCCTCAACAGCAAGGGCGTACCCATAATTTTCCATGCTATAACTGTGGGAAGCCGGGACACTTTTGCGAAGGAATGCAGAGCACCACCCAAAGGTGGAAACAATAATAATGCACCAAGACAGCAGCCCAATAATCGTCAAGGCAAGAAGCAAATGGTGGTTAAGCAAGGCCGTGTGAATTTCACTACCATTGATGCTATTCCAGAGGGTACTCCAGTTATGGCGGGTACGTTTCAAGTTCGAAATAAACCTGTTGTTGTTTTATTTGATTCTGGAGCATCACATAGTTTCATCAGTATGGCATGCATTGAAAAATGTGGATTACAAGTGGCACAGTTAAATTGTAATTATATGATATCCAGTCCTGGTGGGAAGATATCTACCAACCGGGTGACTAAACCAATTCCTCTCCAGATTGGAAGTAAAGTGTTTGACACTGAGCTTATCTGTCTGGATAATCAGGGGATAGATATTATTTTGGGTATGAACTGGATGCAAAAGCACGGAGTTGTATTAGATTTATCAGCCCGGGGTGTTGAAATAAATTCCCCTAGTCATGGTGTTTCCACACTTTATTTGCCATCTACACCTTCTCCAGATAATTGCACTTTTGCTATGATCCAAGTTGAGTTAGAAGATATTCCCGTCGTCAATGAATTTCCAGATGTTTTTCCTGATGATCTTCCGGGGTTGCCACCCGACCGGGATATTGAATTTGTAATTGAGTTGCAGCCCGGTACCGCACCCATTTCCAAAAGGTCGTACCGTATGCCGCCCAATGAATTAGCAGAGCTAAAAATCCAGCTACAAGAACTTCTTGACAAGGGCTATATCAGGCCAAGTTCATCTCCCTGGGGTTGTCCTGCACTCTTTGTAAAAAAGAAAGATAACACTTTGAGATTGTGCGTGGACTACCGACCCCTCAATGCAGTCACCATCAAGAATAAATATCCTCTTCCACGTATCGATCTTCTCTTTGATCAATTGGCTGGAGCAAAAGTATTCTCAAAAATTGACCTTCGATCGGGTTATCATCAGATCAAGATTCGACCTTGTGATATTCCCAAGACAGCTTTTTCCACCCGATATGGCTTATATGAGTACTTAGTCATGTCTTTTGGACTCACCAATGCTCCTGCCTACTTTATGTATCTCATGAATTCAGTCTTTATGCCAGAGCTGGACAAGTTTGTCGTGGTATTTATTGATGACATCCTTATTTATTCCAAGAATGAGGAAGAGCATGCTGAACACCTCAGAATTGTTCTTCAGCGATTACGGGATCATAAGCTCTATGCTAAGTTTAGTAAATGTGAGTTTTGGTTGAAGAGTGTAAAATTTTTGGGTCACACCGTATCCGGTGATGGTATTGCCGTTGACCCAGTAAATGTACAGAAAGTTTTAGATTGGGAATCTCCGAAGTCTGTGCATCAAATCAGAAGTTTTCTTGGAATGGCGGGGTATTACCGTCGTTTTATTCCAGATTTTTCCAAGATTGCCAAACCCATCACTGAACTTCTGAAGAAGGGGGAGAAATTTAAATGGAGTGACAAATGTGATGAGGCATTTCATACTTTGAAAAGACTCCTGACATCTGCCCCAGTTCTTGCTCAACCTGACACCTCCAAGGCTTTTGATGTTTATTGTGATGCATCGGGCATAGGACTTGGTTGTGTTCTTATGCAGGATAATCGAGTTATTGCTTATGCTTCTCGAGCTCTTCGACCTCATGAGAAGAATTATCCGACCCATGATCTTGAACTTGCTGCGGTGGTACATGCCTTAAAAATTTGGAGGCACCATCTCATGGGTACTCATTGCAATATCTACACAGATCACAAGAGTCTCAAGTATATTTTTACTCAAGCTGATCTCAATATGAGGCAAAGAAGATGGTTGGAATTGATTAAGGATTATGAAATTGAAGTTCATTATCATCCAGGCAAGGCAAATGTAGTTGCAGATGCACTCAGCCGCAGGGGTAATTGTCAGTTCTATAACTTTGAGACCCCAAAATGCCACTCTTGCGAAAGAGTTGGACAAATTGAATTTGGAAATTATTCCACAGGGTACCTTGAATCATCTTTTGATTCAACCTACTTTGCAAGATCAGATTGTCGCGGCTCAGTCTAAATCTAAAGGAGTACAGATCATTAAGCAAAAGCTAGCTGAGAATGATGGAAAGTATAAATGTTTCTGTCAAGACAATGAAGGAGTTTTAAGGTTTAATAATCGGCTAGTAGTTCCTAAAGATCATGAGCTTAGGAAGAAAATTCTTGATGAGGCACATCTTTCTAAATTCTCTATTCATCCAGGGAGCAGCAAAATGTATCAAGATTTGAAAGAAAATTTTTGGTGGACTCGAATGAAAAGAGAGATTGCTCAATATGTAGCAGAGTGTGATACCTGCCAGAGGGTGAAAGCTAGTCATTTGAAAACCGGTGGAACTTTGCAACCATTGCCCATACCTTCATGGAAATGGGAGGATATAAGCATGGATTTTATTGTGGGTTTACCAGTTGACTCCTCAGAAACATGACTCTATCTGGGTTATTGTTGATAGGCTCACCAAATCAGCCCATTTTATTCCTGTCAACAATGCTTATTCAGCAACTCAATATGCTGAGATCTATTTAGATCAAATTGTGCGTTTGCATGGAGTTCCAAAGACCATCATTTCAGATAGAGGTTCACCATTTATAGCTCGCTTTTGGAAACAATTGCATGAGCTGTTAGGCACTAAACTCATTCGAAGTTCAACTTATCATCCTCAGACCGATGGGCAAACTGAAAGAGTGAATCAAATCTTGGAAGATATGCTCAGAGCTTGTGTCATCCATTATGACAAGAGATGGGATAAAAGCTTATCTTTAGCAGAGTTTTCTTACAATAACAGCTACCAATCCAGTTTGAAAATGGCGCCATTTGAAGCTCTTTATGGTCGAAGATGTCGAACCCCGTTAAATTGGTCGGGAACTGGCGAGAGAAAAATCTTCGGTCCAGACTTGGTTAAGGAGGCCGAGGATAAAGTCAAAATTATTCAGCAAAATCTTAAGACCGCGCAATCGCGGCAAAAGAGCTACTCTGATAAAAGAAGAAGACCTTTAGTTTTCAAGGTTGGGGATCATGTTTATCTTCGCGTATCACCAACTAAAGGTGTTCAGAGATTTGGAGTCAAGGGAAAATTAGCTCCTCGTTTTATTGGACCTTTTGAAATCATTAGCCAATGTGGTCCAGTTGCTTATGAGATACAACTGCCATCCAAGCTTGCAGCTGTTCATAATGTCTTTCATGTATCTCAACTCAAGAAATGTCTTAGGGTTCCTATTGAAGGTATTGCTCATGAAGAAATTGAATTTGAACCCGATCTTTCGTATGAGGAACAACCTTTCAAGATTCTTGATATAAAGGAAAGAGTTACTAGACGTCGATCTATTAAATTCTATAAAATTCAGTGGACACATCATTCTGAAGAGGAAGCAACATGGGAACAAGAATCTTATCTCAATTCCAAATATCCAGGATTTTTAGATTCCACATTAAGGTATTCTACACTCTCTCTTTACACCGGAATCTCGGGACGAGATTCTTTTAAGGGGGGAGGGCTGTGACACCCCGTGTCACTTATAGGTTTAGTACAATGATTAAGACAAATAAATCACTCATCTCATCACTCATGACATTGGTTTGTGCATTTATTGTAATGTAATGATTTTCATTTTATGAGAATATTATGCTTTAATTACATATTTAATTATAAAAATTAAATTGACAAGTGAGAGTTTTTACTTTGGTGCCTAACATGTTTTTGAACTCAGTGGCATGTTAGTTTGAATATTCAAAAGTCAAATTTCGAATTTGAGTTCATTTGGTTCAAATTTGGTTAAGTTATAGCCTTTTCATTTTAACCCTTTTAGAAGCCAAATTAAAATTAAAATTACTTAAACATGTTACTTTTGGCTAACATGAAAATAACACTTTGAAGTATGTATTTTCATATAGGCATGTTGAACTTGATCAAAAACATCTTTTACTTGCTCAAATTGATGGTCAAAGTTGAGTCAAACCCCTGTTTTCAGCCATCCTAAAAATTTGGCTAAGTCTCGAAAAACAGCAGCAGCTGGCCAACTTTAGGGCTCAATAACTTTTAATTTAAATCAACACCAAACCAAAACAAGTTCATGGCTTGAATATTGGTAGTTTGAACTCTTGAAAAATCATGAACAACTTCAGGTTTCAGACTACAACTATTTTATTTTCGAGCTCAAAGTCAGCTAAACTCAATTCTGTTCTGGGACTTAGAAAAATTTCTGAGTTCAAGTTTTGGCCGAAGTTTGATCGAATTTATCTCTCAAACCAAATCTTTTTGAACCTGGTGACTTTAACAAAAGTTGTTCCCCTTGGTACCATCTACAACTTTTGTATTGGAGTTTTGGAAAGTTTCTACGCAAAATCTCAAGTTTGAATCGAGTTTTTGAGTGGGTGTCGGCCATCACTGTAGCATCTGAATCGACCAAGTCGATTCAGACTTCAAGCAGGGGTGGGGCTCGGTCGGGCCGGCCGTCGGTGGCTGCCCGTGCCACGCGCCGTGCTTCGCTGTCCCGTGACGCGTGCCGTCGCTCCGCATTGCCAGTTGCTCACCAAGCCATGCAGACCGCTTCGCTGTCGAGTCCCGCAGGCGACACCATCGCCGGCCGTCAGTGACCGTCAAAGCAAAGGCCGCCAGCGAGTGCCACGCGGAATTCACCGCTCTCGTTTCACCTCACTCCAATTCACCACCGCAGTAACTCCGCGACCTCGTCCACTCCACCCTCAACCACTTCGCTCGCTCCGCCGTCGTCTCCAGTGCCCGTGCCGACTTGAATTCCGGCCGCCATTGCCGCCACCTCACCTCCGCCGTGAGTTTAGTCTCCTGTCCTTCCCCGCCTCTCCCAACCGCACAAATGGATACTCCATGACTCCCTGAAGCCGTGCACCATCTTCTCGTGAACTCCGAAGCATCTGGTGAGCCGTGCGCCGGCGAGATTCCCGGCCGCCGCCGCCGCCCGTGTAGCTTCCCAATCCTTTGCTAATCCTTGGGTTTTTCATGCCTAGGTGGTGCGGCTTGGAGTCCTGAGGCCGTGGGTCATCTCCGGCGGGTCTCCGGCCTTCTTCTCCGGCGAGCTCGGCCGGTCAACCGCGCGGCGGCGCGCTGTGCGCGGCTGAGTTCAGCCAGGGGTGTTTAATTAGAAGACAAGTTCTTTCTAGGGGGTTTTGTGTTAAAGTCCAGGTGTTATGTGTGGAGGTGGAAAAGATTCAGGGGGTTTTTCGTAAGATTCAGGGGCTGTTTCGTAAAGAAAGGACTGGTTGGTAATAGATCTTTTAGATCCAGGGGCTTATCTGCAAAATCTGTTTAAATCTTTTTCGTTTAAGTAAACCGAGATAAATCACAGATCTTGTAAAATGCATAGTAAATCGTAGGAGTGTGAGAAAATTGTGAAACCAATTTTGTTGTACTTGTTGCTATCTTGGCTACAGCAGAAAAATATAAAATCATGTTGTTTATGTGCAGTTTTCTGTGTAGAAGTTTTTATTAGTTTATTAGCTTTCTGTCAAAATAAATAGTTCTGCATGTCTAAAAATTTTGAGAAAATCACAGTAGCTCTAAAATGTGTTTTTGTGAGCACAGTAAAATTTTGGGTTGCAGGATATCTGTGTGGTTTTAGTTAAGCTTTTTCTCCATGATTAGCTTGTTTGTGCTGTTAAAAATAGTTGTGTATATGTTTTTGAGCTCAATAAATCATAGTAAATCTGTGTTAGTGTGTAGATAGTGTTTCTGTGAAGTTTTGCATTTTTGTGCTTAATTTTGTTGCTGTTTGTTGTTTTAGTAGATTTATAGCCTTTTTGTCTTTTTCAAAATAAATAGTTTCTGTTAGATTTAAGTGTTGAAAAATTTTCAGTGGTAATCTTGAGTTAGAAGCTACTCAGAGAAGTTTTTGTGCTGCTAGATAAACTGTGTAGATTTGTTTGTATAATTAGTTGCTAAATAACCCTTTATATGTGTGTTTAAATGGTTTTATATATATAGTTTTGTTAATAAAATGTTTTCCAAACTGTTTTGATGAACTCAGTAAAGATTGGATCTGTTGATATAATTCTTTCTTAGTGATAAGTTAATCTTGTTTAAAGAGATATGCACTTACTCTATAAAATGTTAAAAATGGTTTTTGCAACATTTCATGTGATTTCATGTGCATATCTTCTTTTGTAATTAAGCTGTATAATTGAATTGCTGCATGTGGAATTTTGTATCTTTTCTCGCTGTTATTCCAAACTCACACATGTGCATTTTCATGTAGAGAACGTGCTAGCTGACGGGGTATATAACTTGGTGCCTGAGTCAGAGGCAGAGCAGCCAGAGCCCGAGGTTTTTGCAGTTGAGGCAGAGCAAGACCCGAGCCAAGACTCGGAAGGGCCCAAGGCCAGCGAAGGCAAGCACCGGAGTGCATAACCTTTTTAACGCAGCCACACTTAATTTATTTACTTTACAAAGTATTTACCTTATGCATTTAAGTTTTCATAGGAGTTGACTGAAAACCTAGTTGCATGATCCATAGGAAAACCCAGAGTTTTCTAGTATGTGTAGGTCGATAGAATTGCTAGGCTGGTTAAACGGTAGAAGTCGAGTAATTGCCTGTTACTCGCGAGATGATAAGTGGTTATTTCAGAGTTATGTTAACCTGTCATCTAGACTGGAAAAGAAAGTTAGGCCGGGCGGAGAATGTTGGTAGAGAAAAGAATGGAATGTTGTAGCTCCGCCTGTGCCAGTTAAGGCCCGTTCGTTGTTAGCTCTGGGATCAAGATTGAATTGTACTACCTCACATGCTGGGAGTAAGAGGTAGTTGAAACTGGTAACTTATGTACTTTAGCTCGCACTGGTATGTTGAACTACGCCTGACTGCTTATTCATGTACCGGTTAGAGTAACTCATGGCTGACCCGTCGTTGGTATCGGTGGGGACTGGTACTTGAGGGTAGCAGGGTAGGTCAAGTATTTAGTGTTGGCTGAAGGAACGGCTGGCATGAGCAGCTCGACGGGGCTTGTTTGTGCCGTGTGGGTAGGTTAACCTTGCAAGGGATAAAACCGAATCGATTCGCCGTACTCACGGTATTGAGCTCTTGATCACTGGGCAGCATCGCTAGATAAGAAAGTGAATATGATGATGATGGAATATATACATGCTGTATTGACTTAATCAAGTGCTTGCTCTCTTGGAAAAGTTTTTATAAATGCTTATCTAGAATAAATAGCTCAACATTAATTTGGATGCTAAAACTTGAAAGCAAGGATCTACTGTTAGTTGCTTATTTTTGGCAAAACAACAACCCAGCCAAAAGCTTTGCATACTAGGAGTCTTTTTCTAAGGATATCCTAGAGTCGGGTAAGACTTGCTGAGTTTTAGAACTCAACCTTGCTTGTGGATTAATTTTTACAGATGAGGAGGATGCTAGAATAGCCGAGCAGGTGGCAGAGACGTTTCCGTTTGGTATTCCTGATGGTTATCACCTTGAGTTTGTTCCGGCTCCTGCGGGTGTGGAGCCGAGGGATTGATAATGCCAGCTGGGCTACTTGTGCATTATCATGTCTTATCGACGTAGACTCGTACCGTTTTAAATTTCCGCTGTGCTTTTGAACTCTGTGTTGTAATAACTTTATAATGACTTGTTTTGTAAATTAAATCCACGTGTACTGTGTTGTAAAATTTGTGACTCGTTATTCATCTGTGCTCATTGTGAAGTGAGACATGCCTCGTATTGGTTTCGATGATGTGATCAGTGGTGTAATCGGGAGTTACCCGACAGCAACTACACGGTTATGTCAGTTGAAGTGCGAGTGTGCTGTACTGCTTGCATTAGCTAAGGGACAATGCACTTGAGCTGACATAATTGGGGTGGTTCTGCCACATTTAGATATTAAATTCATGCAATTATCGAAGTTAAACAGGGGTAAAAGCGTGTCATTTTACAGCGCCAACATAAGTTGATGATCAGGAATTGATCTAAAATCCAAGCGAGAAAAGACCGAGGAATTATGCAAGCTATTTGGTGGAAGAGCCGTCTTGATTCTCTGAAAAGCTTGATGAACAGGAACTGTGCTCAAATTTGAGGCCGCAGCTGCAAAGGCGCGTTTGCTTTTCTTAGAGCTTGCAACAGCCAATCAAAACGGGGACCTTGATCTAATAAAGCTGACTCTTTGGCGTTGGCGAGGCCAAGTTCATTCCACAGATGAAAGAAGACCCGAAAAGCAGGACAATCAAAAGACCGCAAATCATAAATCACGAGACCAACTTGCCGATTCAACACAGTGAACTTGAAAACCCGTTCCTCCACTTCTACTATAGAGAAGAGATCAGCTTTGCCCCCCAAGATGTATTCCAAAATTAGGCTCACAAAAGGAGAATCCAAACGCATGCGAGATCGGCTAAAGGAGGCAATCAACCAAAAACTAGAGGAATCATCTGGCGATGGGGAGACCACATCAAGGTCAAAGCGGGATCGTATCTTGGCTGAGAACTCTTGGCCATGGCGCCGATCAAGAAGAGAAGGATCCATCTTTAGGCCTGTCGCTGGTGAAGTATTCTGGCGAAAGAGAAGTGGGAATCGTGATCGGGGTGGCGCCAGCGAGAGAGGGGAAGGTGGGTGCCGGGACCAGGCCGGTGAGGGAAGGTGGGGTGGACGCCGGGATCGGGTGGTCACCGGCGGGGGAGGGCGCTGGGCGCTCTCACCGGCGGGGGAGGGCACCATCGCTCCGAACAGGTTTTGTTAAGGCACACACAACTTTTCTTTTATGGCTTGTGCACCATCTATCTAAAAAACATTGCTCCTCAAACAAAAGATCTATCTAAAAAACTCGCCAAACTGTGTTTTTTTTTTTGGGATCAACTCGCCAAACTGTGCTTTCGAATCGAATCAAAGTAAATCACAATTATTCGCAAAAAAAGAGTAAATCACATTTTTTTCGGTAGTGGGCTAATCAGGTTTGCCCCCTCTCCCATCAATAAGGCCCGGCCCATAACCTACCCCCTCCTTTATCTCTCCCTCCCGTCGCTATCCGGGCCTTCTTCCTCCTCACACACATCGCGCGACTTCGCGTGCACCACCACCTCTCGCTCGCTCCACACCGTCTCTCCCCGCCGCGGCGGCGGCTCCCCGGCTATCACCGGACGCGCCCGGTAACTCCCCGCTGCTCACCCCCTTCGCCCTCAATGTCCCCTCTCCACGCGCTTACGTTCGTCCGTATCCGAGTGCGCTCGTGCGGCGTTTTCGCCGCAGCAAACCCTAGGTTCGCCGTGTAGCGGTAGGCACGCTCGTTTCAGCTTAGATCCGCGCAGGGCTCGGCTGGTTTTCCACCAGCTCAGCCGCGAGGAGCTGTCTGCTAGATGCGGGATCGCGTGCGGTGATGGGTTGCCGCGGGGAATCTTACTTAGATCTCGACTCCCGTCGGGATGGGTCGAGCCCTCGCGGCGACGTTCTGAGCTTATTTTGCGCAGCTGAGCCCTGTAGATGCGTTAATGCCTTGCTGAGCGTGCGGGCTGTGAGAGTGACTGCACTGCCGCATAGGTTGTCTTGGGCAGTGCTTGAGGATTTGCTTGGTTGAGCTTTGGATCTGTAGGGCCCTGCTATTCCTAAAAACAACATTTAGGTTTGGCGTTGTTAATGAATCTGAACTGGAACTGTAGCTTAATAATGGCGAGCTGGTTGCCTGAGCGTTGCAATGGATTTCAAGTAAATATCATTTATTGTTCCAGTTTTAACGGTTGATTTGCATATGGAGCTAAGCCACAAGAAATATAGTGGAAGGACATCTATGGTTTACCCGCCACACACATATTACTATATTAGACACAAATTATCGCACAGATATCCGGGCCCATCAGCAGCTTTTTTTTTTTGTAGAAGTGTAAAAAAAAACAACACGCCTCCATTAGTCAATTTTGGTTTACTTTTTGCACCCGAAAGAAGCAATAAGCATACATGTCAATTTCCATGGGAATATTGGTCAGCTGCTTGGCTCATCTTGTGATTTTGCTGATCTGTTCTGTTCCACGTCACATGTGGATTAATGGAGTTGTGAATCTTTTATTCACATCTAATGAATTGTGCATAAACTTGCTTGAGTGGTTATTGCTAAACGTTTGAGTAGTACAGTAGTGAACAGTTTAATATGTTTGTGGTCCGAATGTCAGTGGTACCTGGGCACACGTGTATTTTGCTGAGATAGACACCCTGCACCGATGTTGGACTCCAAGTCCTTTTTGGCGCGTTCCGAAAACTTGCTGAATTAGGCATTGCACGTTAGTCAGACACTGACACCTGCACCAGTGTCCATGGAACACT
Organism: Urochloa ruziziensis; assembly: GCA_015476505.1. Lineage (NCBI taxonomy): Eukaryota > Viridiplantae > Streptophyta > Magnoliopsida > Poales > Poaceae > Urochloa > Urochloa ruziziensis. The sequence continues at coordinate 50,174,674 of CM027121.1, read as the reverse complement.
GGTGAATGGCTGAACGCTGCAGCCTGCAGGGTCATACGCTTTGTAACATGCGACGATTCATATGAACTGTTGATAAGTCTATGATTCTTCTTAATTGGTTGTGCATGTCTAGCTGTCAACAGGTTTGTTATATTTTTGTTGAACTACAGACAATACTATGAGGAGGTACAGCCCCCCGTATCGCAGTCCCCCCAGGAGGGGATATGGTGGCAGAGGAAGAAGCCCCCCTCCTAGAAGGGGGGGATATGGAGGACGGAAGGAGAGTTCTGGTAGTCTTTTGGTCCGCAATATCCCATTAAGTGTCAGGTACAGAAACTGTTGCATGTGATATAGCATGATCGCATGTACTGATTTCCGTTTTGTCCCCTTGAAACAATAACTGATTTCTGTTTCAAGATAAAAATGGACACCATTTCAATTGTTTCCACAAGTAGTTGACTTCAGTTTGTTTCTTGAACTTCTACAGGGCAGAGGATCTTCGAGTTCCTTTTGAAAGGTTTGGTCCCGTCCGGGATGTCTACATTCCAAAGGATTATTACAGTGGGTAAGTGTTATAAATCATCTAATTTTGGGGGTACTCTGAAAAAAGTGGCGTCTTGTTTCTATAATGATTGGTACTGTAAAAAGCTGGACGATGTACTACTTTTTTGGTTGCTGTGAGCATAGAAACTATTTTTCTAGGGCATGATTTAGACCAATAAACAACCTAATATTGAACAAAGTGGGCACTTGAACATCCTCCAGGTTCAGTGCAACGTCGACTTTCCAATGTTTTGGTCTGTTTAAGCACTGTGAAATGGTCCTGTTATTTTTCTACTGCTGATGTATGCCTCGGTGATTATATATGAAATATAATGTATAAATCTATCCTGTGTATCCATTCATCCTTGTCCTGTGTGATTGCCTTTTCTTTTCTAAATCGTTCCCAGGGTTGTGTTGGTTTGAACTTCTAAGTAAATACAAGCTCTTCATTTATCGAAGAATGCCTTTTAACCGTACTAACAATTGATTTGCTTGGCAAGATAGAGTCTTGTCCGATGAAGTTCTTCTATGAAGACAAGATTTGATACATTTGAGAAAATTAATTTCATGAAGTGAAGATAAGAGATATGTGGCTGGTACATATGAGAAGATAATAGCGAGTGAAGTCGATTTCAAGTACTTTTGTGACTTTTCAAACGTTCAGGAACTTGAAGCGAATGCTTTTATGAAGATGCTCTTTATGAGGATCACCATATGTAGTTGCACACAAGAAATTTGGACAGTAGAGCCTGGACGTCTAACTGCTTTTTGCAACACGTGCTTCCGTTTTGATGGAAATGTTAGTAAGTTGTTGACTGTGCTTCACCGAAAACCATAGAAGACACGCTGAATTTCTGAACTGTGATGGTAACACGGAAGACACCATTGTGAACACTTTGCACCCTCATATTTGTTTGTCATTTTCATGAATTTTCCTTACCCTACTATCTAATAAGATCAATGTGTGCAGGGAGCCTCGAGGATTTGCATTTGTGGAGTTTGTTGACCCTTATGATGCCTCTGAGGCCCAGTATCACATGAATCGCCAGGTTTTCTTCGGTCGGGAGATAACTGTTGTTCTTGCTGCTGAGTCAAGAAAAAGACCCGAAGAAATGCGCAGCAGAGCTAGAGTGAGGTGTGGTTTTCTTTTATTGTAGTTAATTCTCTACCTCATATCCTATTATGTTCTCATTTCAAATGACTCTGTGATTGCTTTCAGGGGCTATTCTGGTCATGAAGGTCGCCGCCCTTCTTATTATGGTAATTTCTCCAATTGCTATTTTTTGTGTCATTCATGATCCTATACCTTTCAAGCTGTGCATAATCCTTGATCCTCTGATTGTATTCAATTATATGAGGAAGATTGCACCATATCTGTTGTCACTGCATAGTAGCAGTTGTAAGGGGGGATGTGTGTCTCCAAAGTTAAAAGTTTCTGCATGGTATCCTAGAGCACTGATTATTATCTCAAGTTGGGCAGTGTTTTGTAGTTAGATAAATTTTGAAGGACTTACTGAGTTACTGTGAAGCCCTGTTTATGCCTTTTATGTTTGGGTTAGCCCTCTTTTATGTCAGAAAAGAATTTACTCTCTTTGGAGGAGTTCCTCAGTTGGAACAGTATTGGTTTCCTTTAAGCCTTCTTATTTACACCTTTTCTTTTTTGTACATCTCATCAATATAGCATTGAATAGTTTTTGCATTTTGCCCATTACTCTTCTGGTACAATCATGATTAATGTGCCTATCAAACATTTATATATCAGAGGGCCATTTGTTTGCACCCTACCCATAAAATTCTAGATACATTGCTTCTTCTGATATATACGCACATCCTTTTTCCCAACATACGTAAGCTTAACTACCTTCCAAATTAGAGAACAGCATCTCAGTATTCTATTCAGTTTGCGATGTGCTTTTGTGAAAATTCATGTTTGCAGATTCCAGTTGTTGAAGTACCAAATTACTGATAGCCTCACATCTTTCATATAGGACGGTCTCGTTCCCGTTCCCGCTCTCCTCGCTTCCGGGGTCGCCCTCGGTCGAGGTATGCTCACCTGACATAATGGCTTCTCTAAAAGCTTGGTTCTGATCCATGAAACCTTTAACTCCTTATTTTTCATTTTACTCATATATTTTTTTTAAACAGATCATTTTCCCCTGTTCCAAGGCGCCGAGATGACTTCTCCGCTTCTCCCAGGAGAAAGGATGCACATCGTGCATCTCCTCCCAGGCGCCCACCAAAGGAGCTTGATGAAGATAAGAAGCGGAGATCCTATTCTCCTGCCGATAGAGACGATGCTGATAATGGTTATGAGAAGTAAGTTATCTTTTCATCTTACTGTGTACCCCCTTTGCCTTACCTACTTTATTGCCAGTTATATCTGCTTGTCACTAAAACTAGCTAACCGTTGTTCGAAATCCTATTTAATATGGTTAGAGAATATGTTATGACTTCATGCTCATAACATATGTTGCGAGAATCCAGATTTCATTTTTACGTGTTAAACCACAACCATCGTGTACCGTAGTTTCTCACATTATATAATAGCAAGGAAATGAATATTTTGTCAGTCACCTGATGATAGGTGGATTGCTGCAACTGTGTTTCATGCATAATAACTGAGCATGAAGTCATAACATAATCTCTAGCCATAATAGCTGTGTTTCATGCATAATAGCAGAGTTGTCAGCAGATAGTGCAATCGGAGTACTAGCCATAAAATAAAATGCCTTGCTGCTCTAGTCTTGTAGTGGAAGCTCTTAGTCTCTTAATAATGGTTGTTTTTTTTTTACGCCAATAATGGTTGTTTTGTTCACAGGAGGTCGCCCCCACCGGACAGCGATGGGTCCCCTCCGCACAAGAGGTCCCCCAAGGAGTACTCAGGCTCGCCTCCTGGATCCCGCTCCAGGTCTGCTGATGAGTCTCCTGCCCGCAGCGACTGATTTGCACACCATCCGGTCTGCATCTCTTCGGCGCTTGCAGTCTGTCCGCACCTGCATTGCACCGTAGTCTCTCATTGCCAGACCAAACTTACTGAACTTTGCCCTTGGAGACTGTTGTAATGCTAGAAACTGTGTACCTAGCTTTGCCGGCTTGGTAGTGTGTACTGCTAGTGTTATCTGACGAGACGAGTCCCTGCCCCATGTCCGCTTGGTGTTTGTTGAACGCTTGTAGCGGTCATGTTAGAACCTTGAACCTGTCTGTAATAGCATGATGCTTGTGTGCTTGGGCCACGGCCCATCATTTCCTGAGACTGGTGCATTTCGGCGTTTGTGATTTTTGCCTTGCATGAGGCTTGAGTGCTGGCTGTCAGGCTGTGGCTGGGACTGTATCTTGCATCGATTGAAGGAGATGACGGGGCCTGCACTGATGCGTGGCGTGCTGAGTTTGGCTGCTAGGTGATTGGACTCGTGAACGCAAAGGTGGTGTGTGTCTCCCCCTTTTCGCCCTAGGTGGTGGTCGATGGTGCCCGCGCAGGCGATGTCTGTGATACCAGTTCGATTTGCTTCCACTGTTTTCATGCCTGTAGCCTTGGGAGGGGCCGAAGGGGAGCGATGATTTGGTCGCAGACGTATCCGGCCTTTTGTTGTCATGTTTGGGCTGTGAGTGGGTGAAATGGCCCGAGGGAACGGGCCCTCGCCACTTCCACCTTGTGTTAGACTCTGCATGCGCAGAGACCGATCATGCTAGCTTCGCCTCGCTCTGTGGGACGCACACTACAGGGATCCTGTTCCTCTCCAGGGCATCAAGCAAAGCAACAAGGCCTGCGTGCGCTCTGGTGCGGCGGCGACTTTGCCGGGCCTCTCTCTCTCTCTACACACCCCCCACGCGGCGCGGCGTGGCGTGGAGCGTGCAGGCGGTGGCGGAGGGCCGGCCGAACGGAAGACGACGGCGGCTGCCGGGCGCGGCGCGTGGAGCATTAAAACGTGGGGTGGCGCTTGCGCTGCGTTTCCCTTCCCCGGATGGGACGCGTCCCCTAGAGGGCAGAGGCAGCCAATCGCGCCTGCACGCTGCAGCTTGCATTGCATGCGATGCGACCACCACCACCACCCCTGCAGGCTGCAGGAGTGCAGGTGCAGCGCCCCCGGCAGGCGGAGGCACAGAGCAGAGCACTCCTCTGACCTCGATTTGATGATACGTATGACAGAGAGAGAGAGGGGGACGACGACAGGCATGGGCGACGGACGAGGGTGGAGTCAGCGTCCGTGGGCGCGGCCGTGACCGTGTACCAGCACCATCCCCGCGCAACGTCACGCGCGTAAGGGACACACAAGCATGGACACGCACAGGGGGAGAGAGAGAGAGATGTGCATGGTACTCCAGTCCAGAGCAGCTGTGCAGGTCAGGGGGTGGTAGCTGGGGCATACAGTATGCGTCGCAGCGGCAACGTACAGGGGCCCTGTTCACATGTTTCGCGAAATTTTTTTCGCGTATGCATGGCATATTAAATGTAGTCGAAAAAAATAACCCATTATATGGATGGGGTGTACTTCACGAGACGAATCTAATGGGCCTAGTTAGGTCGTGATTAGACAATAAATTGCTACAGTAAACATGTGCTGATGACGGATTAACTAGACTCGTTAGGTTCGTCTTGCGATTTACTGACAAAATCTGTAATTAGTTTTATAATTAGTCTATATTTAAAACTTCAAATGTGTGCCCGACGTACTCGAAAAAAATTTCGCGAAACATCTTAACACGGCCAGGGGACGAGTGCCTGCCCGTGGCAGCAGATGGCACGGCCCGCGCCACACAGCATTGGCCCAGCCCACGTACAGTAGTACGTACCACCGCCACGAGTCCACAACGATACCACCTTCGCTATGCTAGAGCTAGGTAGGGGACCAGACCACGCTCGCAGTCTAGGGAGCGAGCTCGATCGCCCTGTGATTGACCGCTGCTCCCGCCCATGTCCGTGTACCCAACCCACGGGGCGGCCCCCCACACTTTCGTTTCATCTCCTCTCCGGGGACCCCAAACAGTCCATCTCATCGTGTCCTCCTCCGACCACTCCTGATTTTAATCGTTCAACTTTTTTTCTCTAAAGGAAAAAAAATTCCCGTGTACAGTAAATCACAACCTCACTCACTTTTTTATTGCGCGATGTTTTATACAACAACGTGGGTTATTCTAGCACATGTCATATATACATCAACATTTTTCCTTAATGTAAAGAATACGACGCACCGGTATATACGCACACGCTGACACGCATGTAGTCTCGATCGATGATTGACCTCATCTATCAATCGTACGTACCGTACCGAGACCAGTATATACGATGTGCGCGTAGCGACGTAGAGATAGATGTCACGCGCGTACATACATACATACACACGTAGGCGTAGGCCCAGGCACGGAGCCAGCGGTGGGGCGGGTGGGGCTCCAGCCCCCCCTACCGCTGCGGTGCCAAAGGAAACCCCTTTGATTCCCTGCCCAATTTCAGGTAAATATGTACACTAAAAAGGGCTAAAGTTTATTAGACCAGCAATCCAACAAGATAGAAGCCTAAATCCCAACTAGTACTTTTTTTCAGCCCCTTCTAATTTTTTTCCTGGCTTCGTCCCTGCGTAGGCCCGCCCGGCCGAGCCGGTCGCATATACCTATTCAATACCGAGTTTGTTTCACGCGTATACACATGTAGGCCAGGGAGGCAGGGACCGACGAGGACGACAAGAGAGCGACGGCTCCGGATCGGGACCATCTCTCCCCACTTGAAACCGCATTGCATGCGCGCCCCCCGCCCTGGTCTCTCGTCGTGCTTTGAGAGCGAACGGTCGGAGCACGACGTGGCTCGTGCCTGCCTGCCTGCCTGCCTGCGCATGGCCCCTACTCCTAGCCTGGTCCGCATCTCACTCTCTCACAAGCAACGCGACGACGAGACCACGTGTGTGTGAGTGTGTAACTGGGATTTGCATGGACGACGCAATGCATTCAGGCCGGTCGCACGGAAATACCGCCCGTGCAGTGGTTGCATGCGTCGCTGTCGTGCAAGTCCAATCGAGAGGGTGAGCAGGGCTAGCTTGGATGGCATGCAACTCTCGGATCCTATGGTCTGTGCATGGGCCATATTATTGGCTCCTGCATGCATGAGCGCGAGACGGGTACAGCGTCCGGACACGAATGATTGCACGGGTCAATGCCCTGCCCCGCATGATTGCTGGGCGCCAGTATTAGTGTACTAATCATTCCGATGTGTGTGAGTAGTGGCCAATAATGACAGCGCATGGACATCAGTAACATCGTCGGTCGTCGTTATCCAATTTCTCTCTCTCTATATATATAATTGAACTTTGAAATGTGAGAGCATGGCTCAGTTTTTTACGAACTCTCGACTTGTTGGTGGTCAGATTAATTCGTACCCTTTTGCTGTACTAGTTTCACGTTTTCTTTCTGATTTAAAATTAATCAGAGTTTAAACAGTACTGTAGAATATATTTTTTCTGTTTCACAGAAATGACTTCCGGTACGTGTAAAAGTTCCCCTTTTCTTCCCCTTTTCGCAGTGGGAGTTGAACAGTGGACCTGTAGACGTACTCCCATGGACAAGTACGTGCTACCCCTGAGCCGGGTGCCGTAGCTAGCCCAGCCGCGCTGTGCACGCGTACGCGTACGCCGCCTGCCTTTGCGTGCGCATGCTGCCTGTACGTGTGCCGTGGATATATCGGTGGATGGCAGCTCGCAGAAAAGAGACAAGCGCTCCGACACGCGCGCCGGTGCGCGGGCCTCTGGAGCTGGAGGTGTGGGGCCCACCGCCCCCGGGGCGGCCGGCGCGCGGGGAGGGGGAGGCGCAGAGGACGGGCGCGAGACAGCGACGTTACCCTGTGGCGCGCCCGTCCGTCCGATGCCCCCCTGGCCTGATGCTCTGCATGCTAGCTGATCGCTGGCTCCTGACAGCGCGTGAAGGCTTTCGAGCTACTCGTACGTACGTACTGCTCGCAGAGTCGCAGCAACAGCGCTGGCAAGGCTCGTACCGTATGCGTGTACGTGTCCGGTAGACGGTAGTGTAGTACTTAGTAGCTTGCTAGAGAGAGGAGAGAGAGAGAACAGTGAGTTGATCAGATGTGAGTGGAGGGAAGAATCAAAGGGAAGGAGGAGCCCGCTGCGTCGCATTGATTGGCAGCAGAGGACCGATCGGAGGAGCGGACGACTACTCTCCGCGCCTTTTTCCTTCCGCCCCCTCGTTCGCTTTCGTTGGAACGGTTCAACCCGGATTGAGATGAATATAGTACAAAATTTATGATACTTGCAATGAGACACCGGTATTTAATTCAGGTGAAGAACCAATTTACTCATGATAGGGACAAGAAGAGACCGGGAATTAATCCACTGGTCAAGAGGTGGGGAACCAATCCAGGTCTTTTGTTGTCCATATCATGAGTAAATTGGTTCTTCACCTGGAATAAATCCCGGTCTCTCATTGTAAGTATCATAAAGTTTGTACTATATTTATCTCAATCCGGTTGGAACCATTCCAATGAAACCGAACGAGCCCGCAGGCATGCAGCAAGCCCCTAGAGGAGGCTTTGCGGTGCATCAGTCGCCGGCATGCATGCAGGTCCGGGGGCGCGGCGCCGTCGTCGTGCGCCTGCTCGCGCCCATCGCTGTCCCCGCGTTCCTCCTCGACCCATCGCCGGCAGGTAGTACGTGCCCATCCTCCCACTCCCGAGTCCCATCCCATGCATGGGCCATGGGCTCTGCATGCATGCGCGCAGGTGCTAAGCTTTCTGTAGCAGCAGCAGCAGGCGTGCGGCGCGCACAACCAAACCAGCTACTCCGTAGCTAGCACTACTGCGCTACTCCGTTCCATCTCTCTCCGCCCCGTCCGCTTGGGATCGTAGCCAGGCGCCGTGAGCCTCCTAGAACGCGGCAGGAGGGGTACAAGACACACACTTGATGAAATTTTTTAAAAAATAGTTACAAGTACATTTTAAAAGACGCGCGCGTCACTGATTAATATGAGCAGGACCGGTATTTTCTTTTTCTTACTTATTCAAAAGAAGCCCCAGTTGAATAAAACAGCCGCTCATCAAAAAAGAAAAAGAGAGAGAAACACCAGTAAATTTTTTCCTTACGTATTCCAGCCCATGTGTATGTGTATGCATGCGCGGCCGGCAACGTAAATAGTCAACGGACGACTAGTGCTCTGCTGTTACTGCTTCATTCATTCACTGCCAAATACCCATGCGGCCATGCTGCACGTACAACATGGCGACGTCAAATCATGTCCAATCCAAAGCCTGCCAATCGAAGAGGGGAGCGGAGTTTAATTACTCCAGGCCTATATATAGCACTAGGCATCTTCCCATGCATGGGTGATGGGTCCGTGTATGTAATGTATCCACGGGACAGTACATGTACTCGTGCGTCAGTGGAATGGCGACGCCGAGGAGATGCATGCTCAGACGGGCCGGCGTTTGCACATTGCCTCCTCAAATACTACAGTGGTAGTCACTACGTATACCCGAGCACAGCGATCAGAGTAGCTACACGGCAGCTAAAGATACCTTACCCGCGTTTTTGCTTCCATACAATTGCAATAAAGCAAAGAAACCGAGCATAAGTGAATGTGAACCCAAACAAATTACAGACAAGCACGAAATGCATGTTGCTGTCTCTTTTTTATTTTTTGAAGAATGAAAATGCACATTGTGGGGTATGTATAGCAAGATTAGAGAGAAGCTAAGTAACCCGCCACGAACTGAACCCAATCCAAAACCATTAGGCAGGTGTGCGGAGGACTTGAATTTGATTCGCACAGTGTACTGATAGGAAAGATCCCAACCAGTCCCCTGCCTGCTCGATCACTCCTCCTCCTGCGTGAGTATATCGATCAGAGCAGGAGCAGCAAAGTACGCAGGCAGGCGGGCAGCTATCACGTCGCATCACCTGACGGCATGGGTTTGCCTGCCGCCGTACGAGCAGGCCGACGAAACGTCCCCTCTCCGTGGGTCAGCAGCGCTCGCGCATGCCCCGCCGCGTACGAACGCGCTCGCCTCGCCATGCCACTTTCCACTGCACTGCAGCCCGGTCGCTGACGCACAGTGATCGAGCCGAGCGGCCACGGACCAGCAGTATCCTACGTTGTTCACGGCCTCCTCGAGCGGCGCCCGGCGGGGCTGGAGCCGGCGGGAGCCCCGGGAGCCTGGCACGCAGCCACAGGGGCTCTGTGCGTGCGTGCTTGCGTGCGCCGCTGGGTTTTTTGCCGTCCCGACGTCTCCATCGCGGTCTGGAGCTCCGGCCGCGTCGTCCGCACAGGCCCGTCCCAGAATGGTGGTCTGACCGAGGTCGGAGATGCCAGGGCGCGGGGATCGTCATCGTCTCGTCAGCTGGGGGAGGATCGGAGTCGGAGATCTTCTTCCTTCGAAGGGGGCCGGGCGGCCGGCCGGTGGATGCTGCGCCGGGCAGAGGAAAGCCGGGGCGCGGAATTGCCATCATGCATGGTCGCCGTCGAGTAGCCAGCCTCTACAGCCGTGCAGCAGGTAGGCCGTAGGCCTGCCCGGCCAGCAGCAAATGCTGGGTGGCCAGCTAGCTGAAGTTGCCTATACAGGATACCTAGGCTAAATTAGTTGCCACACACGTTTTCCTGTGATACCTAGGCTAAATTAGTTGCCTACTACTAGTACCAGTAGTACGTACTCCGTAGCAATATTCTACATATTAGACGATGGCACGATGCATTCCCTTGACCATCGGTATGCACAAGCAAGGGGCTTGCAATTAATAGCTTGTGCTCTGTTCGGGACTACGTGCCCAAATGCGTCGATGGTACAAAGTTTTTCTCTTTTTTTTTGCATTTTGACTAATTTTAGGAACTAATTTTCAATTTAGGATTTATTTCAGAAAAAAAAAATCAATTTTAGGCTAAAGTTTGCTTTCGACACCATAATCCATTTGGGCGTTGGAAGTTGGCCAAAATTAAGAGGACACTGGTTTGGTGACGTATGGAATAAAATTTGGCTCTCCATGGCGTAATTTGTCTCGCCTCTCTTTGTGCCAGCAACATAAGTACCAAGACGAACATTCCTCAAGGCAGGGACGACGGATGCAAGATTTGTGCTTCCAGGGGCTCATCTTCCTTCTCCTCCCTCCATCCCCCTTTCTTCTCCCTCTTCTTTTTTCCTCTTATATATTCTTCCTTCTCTTTTCCTCTTCTTTTCATGGAGTTCCTGAGGATAGGGGGCATAAGCTTCTTTGCCCGGTTGCTTGTGCAATGCAAGATATTCACTGCAAATAAAACTTATGATAAGGAACTGGCCTCTATTAGTTTGCATTGTTTTTGCTCGAAAAGTTTGGGCACTCGTGCATCAATGGAACGATGGTCTAGTGCAAGTGGCGGAGCTGGATGCAAGAATGGAAGACCGGTGGAACTCTGCATTAAGGAATGTTACGGTCATATTCTACATGTTCATGATCTCGTACAAGTCCTTCCAAAGACCAGCCCCCCGCCCGACACGAGGATGGAGGATACATCATTTTTGACGGATGGAAAGATCATGGATGGATGGATCGATGCCCTCTGGCCCCACCTGCAGCGGCTACTGCTAGCAGGGGAAACGTACAAGCCGGGTTGACCCTCTGGATTCACGGGGCGCACACGCACTGCACGTACCCTAGCACGACGATCCCATCGGACAGCACCGTACAAAAACGGGCACGCGCGCGCGCGTCTCGCTCGTCTGATCTGATCTGATCTGGTCCGGCTCCGGCCTAGCTCCGCGGGTTGCCGCCGTGACAACTCACGCACGCACGGCACGGCGGCCCCCATGCATCTCCCTGTCGGCCGCCGGCCGGTGACCACAGGCAGACATCCTGGGGCCCTCCTCCAGTCCTCCCTGCACTGCATGCGCTTCGATAACGCCAATCATCCATCCCCACCTGTAAACATGAGTTCATCATGTCATTGCCCCCCCCTAAACGAGCCTAATAGACACAAGTACACTCTTGTTACGCTAAGCAGAACGTACTCCATGACCCAATCGATCGGTGCTAGCTAGGGCCGGAGAGGACGACATGGACATCCATGGTCGATCGAGGTCCCCTGCAGGCTTCAATAATGCAGGAGGAGGAGGAGGAGGGAGCCCCGGCAGGGCCCCTATGCCGTTGCATGCATGCTGCTTGCACTACTGGAAAAACGACCTTTGGTCCCTAGTCATTTAGTTCCGGTTGTCCAAAAATCCGGTACTAAATTGGCACCAATCAATTTAGTACCGGTTTCAAACAATATGGTGTCTCAGGAAACACTTTAGTACCGGCTGAATACAACAACCGGTACTAAAATGCGTCTCAATTGATACCGAAGATACATTTTAGTACCGGCTGGTATTCCTAGCCGGTACTAAATTGCCCAAAGACAATTTAGTACCGGCTCGTAACTGCAACCGGTACCAATCTCACTCACACAGGCCACATCCCGAGCAGACAAAAAAAATCTAAGGCACCGCCGTCCCTCTCCTGTCTCCTTCAGCCCTTCCCTTCTATTCTAACCTTATCTTTTTCCCTTCACTCAACTTCTCTTCCCCTCATATTTCTAACTCATCTCCTCTCTCTCTCTGCAGATTGCAGCCGGCGGCGATGCGGTCGCGGGCGCGGCGCGGCCGGCCGACGCGGCGGCGACTGCGCGCGGGGGCGCGGCGGAGGCGTGCCCGGCCTGCGGCGGCCCGGCCTGGGGAGGCACCCGCGCCCGGCCTGCGGCGGCCCCGGCGGCGGCGCGGCCTGGGGAGGCACGCGTGCCCGGCCTGCGGCGGCCCCGGCGGCGTGGCCTAGGGAGGCACGCGCCCCCGGCCTGCGGCGGCCCCGGCGGCGGCGCGGCCTGGGGAGGCACGCGCGCCGGCGCGGGTGTGGCCGGGTCGGTGGCGCGCGGCCAGCCCCGGCCCCGGCTCCGGCGATGCGTGCTACAGGTTCTTTTAGATGTCAATATGTAATGCATTTCTGAGATGTAATCTGTGATGAATTTCTGAGATGTGAATCTGTGATGGATTTTTGGAGATGTGAATCTGTGATGTGAATCTTTTTGAAGATGTGAATCTGTGATGTGAATCTTTGATGTTGTATAAGTTAAATCTTTCATGTTGCATAAGTGAATCTGTGTGGTTGAAGAACAACAAAGTTCTTGAAAAAAAATGGAGCAGATAGTGACGAAGAAAACAAAAGGAGAGAGAAAGGACGACCTGGGAGGAACATTTTTTTTGGCGCCACAAAAAAATTTAGTACCAGCTCGGGAGAAGCCCCGGGACTAAAGGGCGTCGTTTATTACCGGTTTCACAACCGGTACTAAATGACATGCCAGTTTAGTCTCGAAAGTTTAGTACCGGTTACACAACCGGTACTAAATGTGCCTTACGAACCGGTACTGATGCCCTCTTTTCTTGTAGTGTTGGCTTAAACATTTGCAATGGCAAACGGTGCTGTCAAGGGGATCACATCATGGTTTTGTCACCATATACATGCATGCATGCGATGCCACGCGAATGCGATTGCACCGGCACCGCCCGTGCCCCAGGGACCATACGAGCACCACTACTGCTGCTGCAGTACTACCAGTCGTGCTCCTGCTTGCTTGCTCCTGTCGTGTTACACGCAACGCCCGGGCCGCGCGCACGGCCAGTGGCCGCCGGCCTCAAATGTTGGGGGCCAACTCTTTTCTTCCTCTCCAGGCCCAACTGTCGCGTTAGCATGATGGTGTTTTTTTTTTTTGTACGTATATGCGTAGTGTACGTGCATGTACAGTACCGTGACAGATGCTGCTGCAGCGCGGTGGTACTTCGTAATCGTGCATGTCACCGGAAAGTACGTACAGTACGTACTAACCTTGTTTTTATTTCTTTGGTTCCCTTGCATTGCATGCTCCAATAATGCGGTACAGTAGCGAATGTGGACTGCCGCGTTCATCACGGCCGCCGTTCAGCAGTCCGATTTAGATGGGTTAACCTTCGCCTTGATCTGCTGCTGACAGCTTGGGCCCACTCGTACAACCAGGAAGCATTTTGTGCCACCAAGGCTGAATGGTGGGCCCATTGTTCGTTTGTTTTTTTTTGTTATTTTCTACTCCAAGAATACTCTTCAGAAATGACCGATAATTTCAAAAAAGAAATGACCAATAATCAGTGAAGTGCCTGCATTTTCTTTACCGTTTGCTGGTCATTAGTTGGAGGTACTTCACTGTTTGCTGGTCATTAGATGGAGGCACTTCACTGATTGCTATCCCCTGCATATTTGTATACTGCAGTCATGTACTGATCAAATGGAGATGGGTGGCGATCTGCTCAAAAAAAAAAAGGGAGATGGGTGGCCATACGGTATTACGATTAGCTAAAGGAAGGTAGCCAATGAGGCATCGGCAGCTACCACGATCGATCTCTTGGACCGAAAATGTGTGTGGTGTCGGCCATGTTGTTCTGATTTGACTCGTGGAACGCCCTCCCGCCCTTTTCCCTCCCCATCTTTTCATCGCTTTCCACGCGCTGCCGCTGCCGCTGCCGCCCGCCGGGACAAGACGCGACGCCGGCGACGTGGTACGGCGCCTTTTCCACCGCCGGCCCCAGCCTGCTGCCTGCCTGCCATTGGTTTCATTTCACATCCCATCAGGCATCGGCCATCGCCTCCAGTCATCTCGGTTTCCCTCCGGCTCCGATTCGAACCGAACGTTCTCCTCCGCTCCCATTTGGCCATCTGTGATTGATCAATGGGAAATTCACTATCCACCAACCCGGATACAACAGGCTCGGCCGTCCCAGGAATCTCGGATCGGTGCACGGCTTTTACTAGTACCAGTACCTAAAATTTGATTTGGCATGAAAGTAATCCCTGCATACACCACCCATCCCTCAAATCAAACGAGTGCATGGGTTTCAATTCAAAAGAAATCCTTGCATCCCATGGCACACAGTTTGATTTGAGGTGCCCTCCCACTCCGGCTCCATACACCACCCATCCCCTTGTTCTTGCGTTGTTCCATCTTCTTCCTACTCTCTCTCTTCCCCACTGCGTGCTCAGCCAGTACTGTGAAGTCAGCTCGGCGCAGAGAAAGCGCCCCCGGCCCACCCCCACAACCACGTACTGGCGCTCTGCCTGTCACCTGCACGCTCTTCCTCCAGCTCCATGTGCATGCTGCGGCATCCCTGCATGTGTAGCCGTGTGGGCGTGGTTCTTGCCATGGCCAGGGCCAGCCATGGTGGTGCCCTGCCCTGCCTGCAACTGTTGCCTACTGCACCTGCAGTGCTCCAGTCCACTCCACCCTAGCTCCTACTACCAGTAGCAGCAGCTCCCTCCTTCCCCCTCTCTCTCTGTCTATATATACACGCGCGCACCCTTTCCGGGCACCTCCTTTCCGCACCTCGCGCCCCCGTCTTTTCCTTTCCGCGTGCCCTAATTTCTCGCTGCGCCTTGTCCCCCACCTCACCTCCCTCCCCTAGTCCTCTCTCAGCTACACACACATACATCTACACACTGGGACAGAGGCCGCGTTTAGATGTTTCGCGAAAAAAATTTACAGTATGTCGGGCACACATTTGAAGTATTAAATATAGACTAATTACAAAACTAATTACAGATTATGTCAGTTCATCGCAAGACGGACGTAATGAGTCTAATTAATCCGTCATTAGCACATGTTTACTGTAGCAATTTATTGTCTAATCACAACCTAACTAGGCTCATTAGATTCGTCTCGCGAAGTACACTCCATCCATATAATGAGTTATTTTTTTCGATTACATTTAATATGTCATGCATGTGAGGGAACGTACTCGAAAAAAATTTCACGAAAGATCTAAACAGGGCCAGAGCGAGAGCGAGCCGGCCGGCCGCGGAAAGGAATCTTTCAGCTCACGCCTCCCTATCCCCCCTGCCTCCTCTCTTCTCTTCTGCTACTACTGCTAGAGGAGAGCCAGCCAGGTCCTTGGTCGTTTTCTTCACCTCTGCAATTATTTGCGCTCTTCTTCCTCCTTCCAGCTGCCCCTGCCTCACAGCTACAGCCAAGGAGAGGAGAGGGAGCCAACAGCCAAGGACTAAGCAAGAACAGGATGGTGTAGCCGCCGTGCCCTCTGTAAGAATCCCTTGCTCTATTCAACCGTCTCAGCTCGCTACTAGTTTCTCTCGCTACCATCCAGTGATGCCAGTTGATCGATGTGCTCTGAAAAGATAGCTAGTCCCTCCTTTCTTGTGATTTCTTAGTTCAGTTCGTTGAGTTGTTTTGGGTTGTTTCAGAGAGGGGAATACAACGGAATGGTTTGTGTTCTGAATCCTTTGCTTGCGCTGTGGAGTAGCCTGATCTAATCGTTTATTGGCTTGCATAAAGCAGCAGGGGTGCTACTGTGTTTAGATGCTGATTTCGTGATAAGGATTGCTCCTAGGTTCCTGCTGGGTCGTGCTTTACTAGGTTGTGTGGAAAATGAGATGGCAAAAGTGTTTCGTGTGTGTGTTTCTTCAGTGCTGCGAGGAGGAAATTTTCTGCTGTAAATTCGTAATAGGTTCTCAGCTCTTCTGTACTTGCCGCATCTATTCAGTGGTTGATGCATGTTCTTGGAAATCCATTTTGGCTAGTGCTCCTGCATAGATGCAGTATTTATTGACTTTTGAAATACCTTGTAAGTTACGAGTAGGTTCTTGGTGCTGCTTGTCAAGTGCCATTTTGTTTTGGTATTAGGCAATGCATCACAGTTTTTCTTAGTCAAGCCCTGAAATCAGAAAGAAATTACTCATATCAGAAGGAAATTACTCATGTCATGTTCATACGCGCTAGGGAGTTCTTTTCACCCCCCACAAAAATGCCAAATAGCCCCCATCATTTCGGGTTCGATTGCTTGATGATTGTTTTCAACTACTTGCTGCTCCTCCCTAGCGCCCTTTGGAATATTCACCTGCATATGCGAAAAGTAGGGGCCAAAGAAGGATGCAAGATGATGAGCAACCTGAATGAAAAAGGGAACTTGTTATGTGGATTGCCTGAACCGAAACATTGCACAACCTGTAGAAAGCACCTCAGATCCAAGTCCCATCCTCACTGTAGCGTAAGAGCAACCCCACTGCCTTCAATTTGTCAATGCCATAGACGCTAGAATACCACATCGATTTGGCTTCGATACATTGCTTTCACCATTGATTTGTTTGTTTCCTCATGATTATGCTTGACAAGACGATATATTTCATAGGACGAAACAATCTTGACCGTCAATAACATAGGCTTAGGCGCTAACCTCTGCTTGCTAACGGTGCCTTGTTCAAGTTCAGTTTGGCTGTTAGTCCACACTAGTTTTCTCTAAACAGCTCTTCAAGGCGAATATTTTGGGACACTCTTTTTACAATTTAACCTGACCAATCCACAAGCTTCCAAAGCTTCACCGTCCATGGGACTGTCAGCCTCTAACTTGCCATTAGCATTGAGCACGGCGCTGAAGCGCTGATTAGTGGCTGGTCCTTGCGTCATCAAGGTCACATTATTGTCTGAGATTTCGTCGATATCCCACTCCGTTGGTTTCTGGAGTACGAGTATTAGGTTTGGCATTTAATCTGGCGGATTTGAGGTCCGTCCTGGTTGAAGCGCCACGTTAATGGCGGATGGCGACCCCGCTCCAGAAACAAGACAAGCGCGCGAGAAAACAGCGCGTGCTTGCTCGTAGAGGCCGTGCCCACACCTTTGTCTCCATGTGTAAGCTGATTGATAGCGGCGTCGCCATGGATGCTTGCTTTGCTTGAGCTTCAATTCAGTAGCTCTGCCGCTTGGTTAACTGTACTTGGTCAAGGACTCAAGGTTGATGCCGCCCAGTTTTCACACTGCCTTGGTATAGTAAAAACTACTGTGTGGGTTAATGTTAGACAGTTACTATTTGTCATAGGTTGCCTGCAAGTTCTACAAGCCTTGGTCAAGAAAAATGAAATCAAAGGAAGAAAAAAACTGTTCTTGGGCAGACTACCGGTGTGTAAATGTTGCCTGGAGAAGTTGCAGATGATCCTGTCACACGAGTAATTACGGTGTGGGGAATTGTTAGAGCTGCTGCAGTAATGTTTTCTGTAGTGTGCATTGGCGGGCTGTCACTGGAGCTGTAGGCAGCAGGAGCGGCGGCGAGCGAGCTTTGCAGGCCACAGTTATTGCTCCTCTCTCCCTGCTTTTGCCACCCCAACCTGAAACCAGTAGTTATGAATGCTGCGATGCAATCAATTAGAGCAGCTAACCACCACTCAGAACAAGCATATACTCGTACTATTCTGGTTGCTTTTGATTTCTTCCCCAACTGGTGTGGCCATCACTGTTCTGCATGTACCAAGCTTAACACTCTGACTGAAATACCTGTGTGATCTAGTATGCAGATTAGCATAGTTAGTTACTTCCATGCCTGTTTGTTGCTTGATCTAAAGATTTGTTTGGTCCATGCTTACAATCTGGTGTTCTTAAATCTTAACTGATGTTGCAAAGAGCTAAAGAAAGGCTCTTACTGAAACACCTGTGTGATCTATGTCGGTTAGCATTTTAGTTAAGTTACACACGCCTGTTTGTTGTTGCTTGATCTTTCTTTTTCAGTATTATCATGAGCAGATTTGTTTGATAAATGCTTACAATTTATTGTTCCAACTGATGCTGAAAACTTGCAATGAGCTAAACAAAGTTTTTGATCTTTTTCCTCTGCATATGGCATGGAACATGGATGCAACTTTGGAAGAGCAGAGCGCATTATGAGACAGTGTGGCTGCTTGTTATGGGCGATGGCCTGCTGTGCAGATGAAGGAGAGACAGCGGTGGCGGCCTGAGGAAGACGCCGTACTCCGCGCGTACGTCCGGCAGTACGGCCCCCGCGAGTGGCACCTGGTGTCGCAGCGCATGAACGTCGCCCTCGACCGCGACGCCAAGTCCTGCCTCGAGCGCTGGAAGAACTACCTGCGCCCTGGGATCAAGAAAGGATCCCTCACCGACGACGAGCAGCGCCTGGTGATCACGCTCCAGGCCAAGCACGGCAACAAGTGGAAGAAGATCGCCGCCGAGGTCCCCGGGCGAACGGCGAAGCGCCTCGGCAAGTGGTGGGAGGTCTTCAAGGAGAAGCAGCAAAGGGAGCTCAGGGATAGCCGACGCCCGCCGCCCGAGCCTAGCCCCGACGAGCGCGGCCGGTACGATTGGTTGCTTGAGAACTTTGCCGAGAAGCTCGTCGGCGAGAGACCGCCGCCGCCGCAGACATCGTCGCTGATCATGGCCGGCCCGCCCGTGCTCCCGCCATGGCTCTCGCCGTCCAACACCGCGGTCGTCACGCAGCAGCATCCGCCGCCGCCGCCGAGGCCGCCGTCGCCATCCGTGACGCTGAGCCTCGCGTCGGCGGCGGCCGTGGCGCCGCCACCAAGCGCGCCGGCGCAGTGGATGCCGGAGCGCGCGGCGGCGGAGGCGGCGTACGGGTTCGCGAGCCCGGCGCAGCACGCGCCGGCGGCGGCGGGGATGGCGGTGGTGGATGGGCAGGCGCTGGCGGAGCTGGCGGAGAGCTGCAGGGAGCTGGAGGAAGGGCAGAGGGCGTGGGCTGCGCACCGGCGGGAGGCGGCGTGGCGGCTGCGGCGGGTGGAGCAGCAGCTGGAGATGGAGCGGGAGGCGCGGCGGCGGGAGGTGTGGGAGGAGTACGAGGCCAAGTTGCGCGCGGCGCGGGCGGAGCAGGCGGCGGCGGCGGACCGGGTGGAGAGGGAGCACAGGGAGAAGGTCGCCGAGCTCCGGCGCGACGCGCAGCTGAAAGAGGAGAAGATGGCCGAGCAGTGGGCAGCCAAGCACGCCCGCGTCGCCAAGTTCCTCGAGCAGGTCGGCTGCGCCACCAGGCAGCCGTGGCCCGCCGCCGGCGGCACCGACATGAACTGCTAGCTTGCCGCCGACATCGCCGAGCTGCTTGACACAGTTTCTTTGCCTTCTTGGACGCGACATGTAGAACCAACAGGAATCAGAGGACGACGCCATGGATGGAGCGATGTTGTTTTTTTTTTCTTCTTCTTTTTCACAAACTGTTGTTAAGGGTCAGTCTGTCTCTAGTTGGTGTTGATCAGAATCCGGAAATGCATGTAATGCTTCTGCTGCTACTTGTGTTGTCTGTTTCTTCTCTCCAAGCTTGCATTATCATGTCAGTCATGGACACATGCCAAGCTTCTTACTTAGCACTAAATAAGCGACAAATTCAAACAAAGTTTCAAATCAAAGTGAGTGCATTGACTATGATAGGTGGCAAAAAAATCAAAGTCAGTGTGTGTTCTGCTGCGGAGTCCTCAGGAAAAGCTCACAATTATGAAATTTGGTTCATAACCCATGCAGTCAGTACTCGTTTAAGTTCCATGGGCTGAATGAGCTAGGCTTTCGGTATCGGTTTGACAGCCTGAGGCCGGGAGGCCCAGTAAATCCATTCGTAGCAGCTAAGCACGCCCAGCACATGTCAAAGAACAAAAAAACGATGCACAACCAGGCATAGTTTTATTTGACTACTAATAATTTGCAGTGTCGCCACAATTTTTTTTTCCAAGTGAAAGGCCAACTCGTCCGTAGTACATTCCAGGCAAATTAGATTGAGTGGTGATGTATATGCAAAACAACATACTTTGCATGTCCACATTGGATAGATCTCTTGTATGGTCAGACGTGTAGTAAGTGTTTTTCACCTGGCTTTTGACAGTGTGAATAATTGAACTCTCTCAGTGCTAGAAGAAGAATAAGAGAGGACGAAAAGCTCACGAATGTGAAATTTGTTTTTTTAGTCCGACTGTGAAATTTGGTTCTCAACCCATGTAGTAGACGTTTGTGATCCATGGGCTGAATGGGCTGGGCCTCCAGTTATCTGGGTTTCATAAAGCACCACACTGTGCACATCGTCCCAAAGAAAAAAGATGATGCAAAACATGGCCTACTTTTGTCTTACTACTAATTTTACAGTCTTGCCATAGTATTCTTTTTCAAGTGTAAGGCTAAGTAGCACGCAGTACATTCCATGTATATTAGATTATGTGGTGTTGTATGTAACATCTCCTATCCACATTAGATGGATCTCGAATGATCCGATGTGTAGTACTCACTCCTCCCTAAATAACGTATTCTTACTTCTCGAGAAAAAACTTTGTTTAATTTTATATTAAAAATATATTATTTGTGATACATAATCAGTATCATTAGAAAGATATATTTTTGTCTAGTTTTTTAACAAATTTATTTGAAGATAAAAATGTTGTACGTATTTTCTACCAATCGAGTCAAATTTGTGGTACGCACACCAACGGCGACGCTTAAATAGGGACAGATGGAGTACGTACCTTTCAATGTGTTTTTGACGGTGTGAAAGAACTCGCTTAGTGCTATTAGTAAATGGTTAAGAAGAAGAAAAGAGGACGATAAATTGCCGTGCACCATTGTATTGATTGGGGCACTCAGTGACTTTAGAGTCTAAGATCTGCGAATAATTCCAGCATATAAATAGATTCTATCTATATATGTAAGCCCCACATGCATTCCATATTTGCATCGCAACATTATTGTATTAGTCGAGTAAAGTCACTACTCACTATACTATCTTGCTGGTATATTGCATTTTCCTTACAGCTAGCTACCGGCTATGAGTCATTGAACTTGTTGGCAGCTAGTTCACTGCATTGATTAGTGGCCTCACATTAAAGAAACTTCCAACTGGCATGTGTGAAACCATTCATCTGAGTATGTTTGGACCTTCCTTTTTTGCGTGAAAGGAGGTTTCTTAACTTCATGAGTTCATGAATCATGATCGATGATACAGTATAGCATACATGCTCTGTTGGACAGAACACAAACAGCAACACTAGGCATGCATGTCGTTCTGGTCATGTCATGGCAAACACATGTTGTAGCAAAATGGAAATGGGTGTCCGAATTTCAAACTCAAAAAGTTTTCCTTGGGATGAGTGGCATTTTGTATCTTAATGTTAATGTTGCTAGTTTGCGATGAGTTCTCTTTGTTACGTAATATTGACTAATGTAATTGTACGCTTTCTTCTCATTATAGCACATGGCAGTGCTCATGTCCCCCGTTTTTTTAAGTTTTCCTTGGGAACTGCTGGTGGTATCAAGGCACCTTTTACAATCACCACGAAGTTTTTCACCCACCCACAACCTATGTGAACCAACTGGTTAGTACCCCTTCGTTTCAAAAAAAAAAACAATAATATTCGTTTCAAAAAACTGGTTAGTACCCCCAATTATGACAAGTAGGGCCCGGTCATCAGGTAAAACCAATCCCTCTTCTACTGACTCGGGCCAATAGGTGTTTAGTTGCCTGTAAAATTTTTTCCACCCATCACATCAAAGAGAATCTTACATGTATAAAGTATTAAACGTAGACGAAAAAAATAATCCATTATATGGATAGAGTGTATGTCGCGAGACGAGTCTACCGAGCCTACTTAATTCACAATTTGTATCCATCCTCCTCTCTCTAGCTCTATGACACGTGGGCCAGCATTGGTTTGACCAGTGACTAGGCAGTCAGGCGTCGCCATTTTTTGGCTGCAAGGTACAGAGCGCAGCAGAGCACATGAGTACATGACCCAGTGCAGAGTCCAGAGTCCAGACCAGTCTCTGTTGCTTTCCCCTCATCCTGCTCTCGCCAACCAAAAGAAATCAAGGCTTGTACCACCGGCGTTCATCTTGGTGGTTTGCAAGGTGGGCGTTTCTCCTCGCTTTCGCCTCATCTCGCTCTCCATCTGCTGCGCGGTTTCTTCAGTGCGAGTTTGTGGCTGTTCTTGGTTGGGGGGTGATCAGGCCATCTCGGGCTTGGATCCTTTTGGCCTCTCTGAAGGAAGAGTTCTCTCTCGCTAGGTTGTAGCCACTTCTTGAGCGCGCAGATTTACCCAGCGCAGCGGTTCTTGGATCTTTTTGTTTCCGTCTGTTAAATGCAGTCACTTTACAAGAGCTAAGAGTGAGTTCTTGTTTGTCCCTCTCACCTTTTTTCTAAGTTGATTTAGTTTCGTGAGTTCCGTCTGACCTTTTACACATCTTATTACCTCGCGTAGTCACATTGCAGAAAAAAAAGGATTTTTTTTTAATTTAATTTCGTAAGTTGGAGCCGCAGGCATTCTGATTCCCTTTATGTGGTTTTGCTTTTGGTTCAGTGAGGGTTTTGCTCTTTTCAAGTTCTTCGTGGGCTTCATATCTCTTGCAGACTTCAGCAACAGATTGCTTTATGTGATGCTAATTGACTTTACTTGCCTTCCTGAATACTTCCTCTGCAGGTTGATTTGACGGCTGGAGATAATTCGCTGGACGTGTAGCAACGAATTGGTGCTAGTTCGTCTTGTCCTTTTGTCAGGTGAGATTCTGGTTACAGCGCCATTCCCAAATCGATCTCCATTTTTTTTTTGCTGAATAGCGTGTGCTAAATTATTGTTGCCTATTGCCTTTGGAATGACTAGGTAAATACATGTTAGAAAGTAGTCTCAGAAGTCAGAAACACATTCCATCCTACAGTTGTTCAGGCCAGTGTGCAGATCATAGTTACCATCCTCTGAGTATCATGTGAGCTGGTTTCCCTCTATCTATTCCCACAGATATGATAGCAGGATCCATCATATAGTCCATATGTGTTTCCCAAACTGCATATTTCTTCTAATTCTTCAAATCTAACCTGTGGGAAGTATAATCTGTAATGAACTTATGAACTTCCTTAGCTAACTAGAGTGTGGACCTACATCTAGCCCTAATGAAATTCTGAATGGTCTAAACTAAAGGCATGCCTCGTGCTTATTTGTCATTCAGTTACTATCTCATACTCTTGGTTCATTTAGTGCCATCTAAAACTACAGCATCACCAGAGATTTGGCTTATAGGATCAGCTTTATACAATGTATAAACTGTGGTAAAGTGAAATTATATTACGACATTCTGTTTTCTACTGATCATGCAGACTGTAAAGCAGAGGACACAGGAATGAGCGGGCTCCTAGGTGCAATGGCTTCAAAGGTTGACTTCAAGATTTCTTTACTCAAAGATGTCATGGCTGAGTACAGCGAGATAAAGCATGTAATCGATGGGGTAGCCAAAGAAAAGGAAAGGCTCCAACAAGAGGAGAGGCTCCAGAATGAGAAGGAGATGCTCCAGAATGAGAAGGAGAGGCTCCAGAATGAGAAGGAGATGCTCCAGCATGAGCAGCATGGTCAGCTCCATATGCATGCTAAATTCTGTTTCTTGAAGTAGTTTCTTTGGACCACGATGTGTGATATTGTGTTTAATGGCATAATGGTATTCTGTAGCATGATAATCACTAAAGTCTTGGGCTTATTGCATTCTTTGACCATTTTTAGTTAGTTGAAATGTCATTTCTAATTTAAATTTTTTCCTTTCAGCAAATGGGGAAACTTTGACAGCAATGAAGGAGGACCTTTTGGCATCAAAGAACACATTGACAGCAGCAAGAAATGCAATTGTGGTATCATCAGAGGAGATTTCTCGAAAGAACAGTTATATTGAGTTTCTAAAGGAAAAGGAAGAGAGTGAAGCCAAGAATAATCAAGCTGAGCAACAGTGTGGAAGCGTTATGGATCGTATCCAACCAAGAGGGGTAAGAAGATAACCTATAGCCTTTGCCCCCCAATAATTAGTTATTTCTTAATTCCATTTCTCAATCACATTCTGCACTGCAGCATGATATGTTATAGCTCTTTATATCTGAACTATATTATATTTTTATCATATTACTTGTTGGGTTTCATATCTAGCTGATCCCAACTTGCTTGAAGACTTTTAATGCTCCATTATTGTGGTTAACCTTAAGATTGAATATCTCCACATTGTTGTATATTAACTTCCTTGCTTTGAATACATGGAGTGCCTTGACACATAACATTTGCAGAGAAATTAACATGAATTTCTCCTTTTGTATTGTTAGATTACACAATCCTAAGCTATCTATCTATGTTCATGCTCTTACCTGCAATAAATGGCCAAGCTACTACAGTCTTCCGATTAAAAAAATCTATCAATGCTCATAAGTTTATTTATGTTTAGCTTTTCCCACATTGGATTATATCAAGCTTGTTAATAATGATCGTGAAAATAGGTGCAAACAAGATCAATGCAAAACAGGAAGAGACCATCCGACGGACTTTTGGAATATGGTGCTGTCGAAAATGAGCATAGTAGCCAATTGGATAATCGATCTCTGTCTCCTTTGGAATCATTGGAAAATAGTAATGTATGGAACCTTTGCAAGGTGCCTGGATTTTCTCCATTTGTTTTTATATTTCAGTCTAAAAAAACTGAAATAGCATTATCCCTGTTGATTTCATTTCTGTTCATTCATTGTCCATGCGTTTTGAGCTATCTGTTGCCTTGATAACTGTTAACGTGAACGCAGGAGCTGATGGGATCAATGGACAAACAGAAAAGGCTGTCTGAAAGTGATCTGGGCAATGATGCTGCCAATCTTGTGATAACCGAAGAGTGCCCTATGAAAGAGCTAGTAGACAACCCATATGGGGCTGACGAAAATGAGAATACTAGCCAATTGGATAATCGATCTCTGTCTCCTTTGGAATCATTGGAAAATAGTAATATATGGAACCTTTGCAAGGTGCCTGGATTTTCTCCATTTGTTTTTATATTTAAAAAACTGAAATAGGATTATCCTTGTCGATTCATTTCTGTTCATTCTTTGTCCATGCGTTTAGAGCTATCTCTTGCCCTGATAACTGTTAACGTGAATGCAGGAGCTGATGGGATCAATGGACAAACAGAAAAGGCTGTCTGAAAGGCATCTGGGCAATGATGCTGCCAATCTTGAGGTAACCGAAGAGTGCCCTAGGAAAGAGCTAGTAGACAACCCACCTGTTGGCGAAACCTCATGTGTTTTGGTGAGTGAAGAAGACCTAGAGGCTGTCAGAGATGAGCTGATCAAGGTTATCTCTCATTATTTACTCGCTGTATACGTTCTCATAGCATAATTTCATTAGTTTGTGCTGTATGTTGTGGAAGTCGATGTTACATGCAAGTTTATATTCCAGGGATTCCTTGAAATCGATATCGGCGGAAGGAAAATTGGGATAAAGGAAATGGGGGGATTGAATGAGAAGGCATTCAAGGCTGCTTGTCTCACAAAGGTACCTCCAGAAGAAGTTGCCGCAGCATCTTATGAGTTATACTCATCATGGCAGCAGCAACTTGGTGATCTAAGCTGGTATCCCTTCAAGACTGTCACAGTTGATGGCAATCAGCAGGTATATCAATTCTAGAAAGCTTCATGGTATCTTGCAGGTTGATTCTGATCCATCATAAATGATAATAAACTACGTGTTGCTCATAATATCAGGAGATTGTGAACGTTGATGACGATAAGTTGCAAGAGCTGAAGAGAGCATGGGGCTCTGGCCCCCATAATGCTGTGGTCAATGCACTGGAGGAGATGAAAGACTACGGTCGCCTGAGCGACAGAAGCATCGCCTATGAGCTATGGAACTACAAGGAGGGGAGGAGGGCTACTACAAGGGAGTGTGTCAACTACATGTCCAATCAGGTGAAGCAGCTTTCAGTGACAAAGCGCAGGAAGATTCGCAGGTAATGCAACATTGCCCTAGACTAATTCCGTATAGTGAAATTGCTGTTGTTAGGATTAAGTTGTGGGTTGCAGCATTCTTGCTATTTTTATTGTGTAGCATCAGAGCATTGGCTTATAGATGGCAGTTACATCTGAAGCAATTTCTTGACTTTAGTCATACAGAGTCCGAAAAGGGCGGCCTTTGGTGCAGTGGTAGAGCTTCACCGCCTGTGACCGGAAGGTCCAGGGTTCAAGCCCCAGCCTCTACACATTTACGTGCAGGAAAGGTTGTGTGCTAAACAACCTGCCCCCAGACCCCGCATAGCGCGGGAGCCTACGGCACTGGGTACGCCCTTTTTAGTCATACAGAGTCCGGAAACTTGTTCTGCATGCTAATTTCTTCAGAGTCCTGTTGCATAAGCACTTCATGGCAGTTACAATATGAGTGTGACACTTGTGAAAAAAAAATGTGTGGCTGAAAGGACAAGTGAGCTGGTAGCATGAGAAACATGGAAGTGTTGTGACAAAGAGCTGGTAATGAACTTAAATTTAAATTTAATTTCATGTTGGGCCCAAGTTTCTTTAAATTCCACTCTTGACCTTACTGAGGATAAACAGAAGTGGAACTGATATATACTCTGAAAGTTCCCTGGATGATACATACATAGTGAGAAGTCAACAAACACCTTTGATTTCTTTGTAGTTTCCACAAATCTTCCCTGAGAATCATTCATTTGTTCATAGTCACTATGAACAGGGGTGGACCCAGCGCCCGGCGACCCCGGGCGCCTGGCTCTGGCGCTGCATGCACATGTACGGCTAGGCAAATAATATACTGTAAACATAGGCCACCGATACTTCACCGGGCCAGCCGTACCGGTATCCGATACTTGCCGATACCGATACTTCGATACTTAGATACTCCGATACTTCTTTATACTATCACTGTGTTGCTTTCCAAACTCACGTATCGCCGTATCGGCGTACCGGTATCGGAGTACCGGTATCGCGTATCGGTGATACATAGCTGAGCAGACACCACACGGCAGCAGGTGTGCAGAGTGCTGCAGACAGTAACAAAAACTGATCTATTGATCCGTTCCCTTGGTCTCCAATCGTCACTCAGAATGATGGATGGGATTTAAACTTAGCAGGTAGTTGAAAAGTTGACTTGCTAATTCGCAATCGCCTGTTATGTTCGCTTACCTTGCTTAATGTTCCTTTTCAAGTTGCCTCGTTTCTCATCAAGAATCAAGCCCATGACAATTTTTTTTTGAAAGTAAAAGCCCATGACAAATGCCAAACTGTTTTTCTTTCTACAGCGATCTCACAGTTTGCCTCTTTGTTGTGCAGGATGAGCGGCAGGGCATGAGCTACCTCCAAGGATCTGACAAGTAGCAACGCAGGAAGTCGCTGTCCTCTCCCGGTTATGTAAAAATATGCCATGACTTTACTAGGCTATGATTCTGCTTCATAGAAACAGAAGCAGTTCTTCTGATGTAGTGAGCTCGCGGCTCTTGACTGGTGAAGAATCAGAGCGTAGGCTGCAGCAAGGAATTGTTAAGACTAGACCTGTATCTGTATGTTAACTCTGAGTCTCTGATGAACTTCCATGCTTCGTGTTAGAACTCTGATGTTCCGGTCATCTACCTCTAATTGTGTCGTGTCTGATGCCCGATAGCACTTGGCAGTGAACCCTTGTTCTGGCTCTGAACTTGCCCTGTCGTGGTTTGTTAGTGTCATCTCCATCTGGAGACCAGGTTGCGTCGCCGAGGCCGGCATTAGACGTGGTCCACTTCGCCATGCCAGCTGGCACGCCGCCAGGCTGGCCGGCACGAAACACATATAGATCAGCATATAGTATAGGACTATAGGAGGCGTTGACGCGTTGTAAGAGAAAAGGCGCATGAGCAGAACGTGCCACTGGTTCAGTTTGAAATTTTGAATTAAGAGCATCGGCACAAAATATATAAACACAGTAGGACGATGAGTGCTGCTGTGGTGATCAAGTCGTCGCCGGTGGTAGTCCGGCCGTCATCGCCGGCGAGCACCGCCGCCATAAAGCTCTCCTCTTTCGACAAGGGTCTAGAGAGGATGCCGATCACGGCGCTGCTCGTGTTCGAGCACCCGATCCACGAGACCGCCGAGACCATCAAGACGGCCCTGTCCAGGGCGCTAGTCCACTACTACCCTTTCGCCGGCCGCATCGTCGCCGCCGGGACGGCTACATCCAGTGCGGCGGCGAGGGGGTCGTCTTCGTCGCCGCGTCCGCCACCGGCGCCGTGGAGGACGTCATCGCCTCCGGCCACTCGCCGGCCTCGAGGGCGATGCGGGAGAGCCTCGCCGTCTGCTACCCGGCGGAGGCCTGTGGCGGCGCCGCCGACCCCCTGCTGCTGGTGCAGGCGACGGAGTTCGCCTGCGGCGGGTTCGTCCTCGGCGTGACCTCGAACCACACCGCCGCCGACGGCGCCGGGATGGCCCAGTTCCTGCGGGCCGTCGGCGAGCTCGCCCAAGGGTCGCCGTCGGCGAGCTCGCCCAAGGGTCGCCGTCGCCGGCCGTCGCGCCGGTGCGGCGGGACGACTCGCTCCCGATCCTCCCGGCCGTCGTTCCGGTAAGCAAGCTTCTGAGCCTGGACCCGCTCGACGACCTCGCCTGCCTCGACTTCACCGTCCCGGCGAGCGTGATCCGCCGCGTCAGGGCAGACTTAGCCGGGGATCCGCCGTGCACCGCGTTCGAGGCCGTCAGCGCCGTAGTGTGGCGGTGCCGCACCCGCGCCGCCATGTCCGACCCGGAGGCTCCGGCGGCGCTCTTCTTCTCCGCGAACGCGCGGAGGCTCGTCGGCGCCAAGGAATGGGTACTACGACAACTGCGTGACGGCGGCGCAGGTGGTGGCGGAGAGGAGCGGCGCGGTGGCCGGCGGGGACGTCGTCGAGCTCGTGAAGAAGATCAGGGACGCCAAGGAGAGGATACCTGACCAGCTGAAGAAGAACAACAAGGACGAAGGCGGCGGTGATCTGCCGGAGCTCCGGGATCGGTACGACATGGTGTTCGTGTCGTCGTGGCGGAACCTGGGCTTCGACGAGGTCGATTTCGGCGGCGGCACGCCCGCGAGGGTGAGTCGTCGCGGATGAGGGAGAGGCCGCACTTCCCAGCGTTCGGGGTGATTACAACGTGCTGTCCCTCGCCGTCAAGGAGAAGCATGCTGATGCCTTCCTCGGAGAACTCGCAAGGCTCACGTGATTTAAAATCTGTGATTAGGGCGAGTACCACGCTGCAGGCAGCTGTCCTTTTTACCAACAGACAGCTTGTACAATGAGTTGTCGGTTTGGCTGTCTGCAGGAGTTTAATTCATCCTTTAACACACAAATCATAGTGATCTAAGTGTATAGTTGATCTTTGTACCTATTTTGTTGCGTACATGATACTTTGTAGCTCTTTTTTCCTTTCTTTTTCCTTTTTTCCTTTTTTTCACTTCCTTGCCTTTTCCTTCTCCTTCTTTTGTTCTCTTTTTTTTTCTCCCGTTTCTTTCTTTTTTTCTCCCCTTCTTTTTTTTTAATTTCCCATCCTTTACTCGTTCACTCCGCCCAACCTTATCTCTACGCACCTACGCTGCCTCATATCTTCACCACAAACTCGCGTCCTGTACGCTGCCTCCTCTTCACCACAAGCTCGCGTCCGTCGTCCGATAGGAGGTCTCCGTACCCGTCGGCCAGCAGCTCACGTCGTCTCTGCCGAACGCACAGAGCAGGGGCCGTGGTGGATCCGGTCCCTACTCCGCGCCACCCCACGGCTCGCCGTCTGGAGCTCCCGTGAGCAGAGGAAGGGCGGCGGCGGGAGCAGCATCGAGCGTAGGCGACCTGCACCCCGTGGCTCCCGGCGTCGTGCTCCTGCACCCCGCGTAAAAGCAATCCTTCCCGCGCAAGGGATCCCCGCTGCTGGCCTCTCCCCGCAGCGGCCGCTACAAAACGCGCTGAGCCGTCGGTTCTGTCTTGGAGCACGAGCCAAGTTCGTAGACGAGCGAGGCGACGACGCGGTCTGGCGTGCGGGTGTGGAGGAGAAAACTGCAAAATTCCATTGTATGCCGACGGCCGTCTACAGGCCGTTCCCTTATACCCCTTATACGTTTTTCTTTTTGGTTTGCAGGCATGTGATTATACGTTTTTAATTAAGACCCCAGGAATTGAAACCTGTGTTGTTGGCTGCTTGTTTATGCAGTTTTGCATAACAATGTAATATGTACATCTTTTTATACCAGACGACGGAATTGTGTTTATGGAAATTTCTAGTTTTCTTTATCAATCCTATAATGTTCGTGAGTCCATAATGTATTAATGTTTATGCAGTTTTGAGTATCTCAGACGTGAGTCCAATGAGTTGGGTTGAGCTATTATTGATTTCAACCGAGCGAGATAGTTGTTTTGCCTTGTTTCCATATCTTTTCTTTTGTGTTAAACCGCCTTTAGAAATTCAAATGCATTATTCCGCGTAAGAAGGAAAATATATAGTCTAATAACTTAGTAGGATACTAAGAGGGGGTCAATATGAAATATCCTTCTTTTAATTTATTTATTTACTCTACTATTTGGTTTTCTCTCGATGAGTAACCCCGAGAGCCTCGGGCAGTCCCAACCCTCTAAATAGGATAGTTTTTATAGCATTAATTAGATTGCCACATATGACTTTTAGCTTAGGTGGCACTGTATTAAATAAGAAATAGAGTAGAGACAGGAAGAAACTGGGTATTGCATGAGAGCCAATGTCTACACGAGAACCTATGCACTAGACACTACCAAACTTTGCATTGAGGGGGGTGATATGGTTTCTTCATGACAGATAAAGAATAAATATGATTGGTAGAGAGGAGAGATGATGCATTTATTAACGATCCACATCAAGAAATCATGGGTTGTGGAGTGTAGTTTCTATAGTGATTTCTTACTTATGTGGCGATATAGAAACTACCCATAGACACTATAGGTTGAGACTGCTCTTAGAAGCACAATTAACCTCCCTTGACATTTGATGTTGTTCCTATCCCGTCCCACATTTTCTAAGTCATAGTTATGAGATTGTGATGAACACCAAACTATTTCATCCGTAGTGAAGACCTAGAAGAGTAGCAAAACAACGTTTGAATGTTCACATGCCAATATGCCGTCAATACCATGGTTGGGGTCTTCCGAGCACTAAGGGCAAGTACATTAGTGTCGTCTCATAGGCGGTCTTATGCATTGACACGTAATTTTGAGACGACTTAACAAACAATTCATACAATGGGTTTTAGTTGTCTCGTAGCAATACCTCATCCCTTAATTTGTGGAGGGAATAAAAGTAATTTTGTGAGTTGCATGCAACACCAACTCGTACAATGGTGGATAAGCCATCCTCATAGTCCTAAATTTTAGCTCATGAGATGGTTGTTTCGCAAAACAACAATCTCTTTCTCTCACATCGCTCTTTCTTCTCCACATCACCAAAAATCCTCTGTGAAGCTGCACGAGACGACCTATGAGACCACTTACGTGTCGCGATGTACTTTCCCTAAGTGCAACAAGGACGAAGGCGGCGGTGATTTGCCGGAGTCCGGGATCGGTACGACATGGTGGTCGTGTCGTCGTGGCGGAACCTAGGCTTCGATGACGTCGATTTCGGCGGCGACAAGCCAGCGAGGGTGACGTCGCAGATGTGGGGGAGGCCGCACTTCCCGGCGTTTGGGGTGCTGCCGCCATGTAAAGGGAGAGACGGGTGAACGTGCTGTCCCTTGCAGTCAAGGAGATGCAGGCTGATGCCTTCCTCAGAGAAACTCTCAAGGCTAATCTATACTACAAGGATCCAAAACAATTGGTAAAAAAGTGCTTTTCTAAAACCCTCCGTACCCCTCACAGCGCCCCACTTGTCAGGAACCCACCTAAACCCACCTAAAATGTTTGGCCATCAACCAATTCAAATGAAGGCCATGTGGGCGTCTGTGGCCGATCCAACGCATGAGGGATAGTTTAGGCGGCATTATTTCAGGAAAACCGAAAAATTTCACTCACCCCGCCCAATCTACCCGCCCCCTGCACCCACCGCACCATAGATGGAATTGTTAGGTGATTTACCGCGCCATAGATGCAATTGTTAGGTGATTTCGAACCGAAATCGTTCTTTCCATAAACTTACCATAATTGTGGGAGTCAATCAGGGAATCGATTACTTACCATAGTCATGGGCGTCCAGGTTCATCTCCTTAGCCCTCCTGCCCCCTATATAAGGCGCCCCTCCTTATTCTCAAAGCACACAATCTCTCCCTTCATTCTCATCATCTATTCAGAGTTCATATTTCTTTGCAAGGGCGTCGGCGTCGAGCGCGGCGCAAGGGTGGCCACGACGCTTGTCGTGTCCAAGCTCGCCAGGTAGAAGCGGAACGTGCTCCGCGTTGTGACGGTGTCCGGTGCCGTCGAGTGCGTGGCGTCGTTGCTCCACGAGGACCACGACACCGGCGACGAGGAGAGCAACCTTCTCGGCCTCCCCGTCATCAAAAAGTTGGCTGCGGTGCCGAGTTGCTCATGGATACATGTATCGTGAATATTTTCCTTCTGTTTCCGCCGGAGGCCCAAGCTTTCGATGTATTAATATATAATTTTTAATATGAGATGCTATTGAATAATTTTAATATGCGATCTAAAGGCAATCCGAGTGCTTTTCAAGGCAATCCGAGTAGTTTACAAGTCATACGACTAATTTCCATATTGAGAAGAGTCCTTGCAGTACTCTACTCTTATTATTCACGCCTGGTACGACTCTGTCTGGAGAGAATCCTTGTGTCCCTGTGGGCCCATGGTCGTACCTCCAATAAGCCCCCAAGCGCTTCATCGTCGAGTATCATTAACCGAGTGCTTGCCAAGCCAATCGAGTGCTTTTTTGAGTTCTTGATCAGTCTTGGACAGGTCTTGGTTGTCACGAGGCCATGAGGTGGCTTAAGCCCCATTTATTCTGATTAAATCAGTAGTCTTCAAAATATTATATGGTGTGCGATAAGAATCGCACTCCATATGGAGTAGCCCCCGAGCCTTAAGTTGAATCGAAGAATCAGGTTGAGGGTCCAAAGAATCTTGAATCTTCATCTTGTTCTTGAAATGTGCAATTTTACACGGTCAGCTACGTTTCCTTTTACACGGCCAGCAAAGTTTCCTATCAACGTACTCCTTGCATGAAATACACGGCCAGCAAAGTTTCCTTTTACAAGGCCAGCAAAGTTTACTTTGAATGAGCTCCTTGCATGAAATTACACCTTTCCACAAAAAACATTCACGACTTCGGTTCCTCTTGAGAGGGTCCCTGCCCAGCCTTATATTCACAGCGGGCAGGGTTACAAGGTTGGTTTCGAGTAGAATCCTAACCAATTACTACTCGGAGAGTGCTTTTCAAGGCAATCCGAGTAGTTTACAAGTCATACGACTAATTTCCATATCGACAAGAGTCCTTGCAGTACTCTACTCTTGTTCTTCACGCCTGGTATGACTCTGTCTGGAGAGAATCCATGTGTCCCTATGGGCCCATGGTCATACCTCCAACAAGCCCCCAAGCGCTTCATCGTCGAGTATCATCAACCGAGTGCTTGCCAAGCCAATCAAGTGCTTTTTCGAGTTCTTGATCAGTCTTGGACAGGTCTTGGTTGTCACGAGGCCATGAGGTGCTTAAGCCCCGTTTATTCTGATGAAATCAGTAGTCTTCAAAATATTATATGGTGTGCGATAAGAATCGCACTCCATATGGAGTGGCCCCCGAGCCTTAAGTTGAATCGAAGAATCAGGTTGAGGGTCCACAGAATCTTGAATCTTCATCTTGTTCTTGAAATGTGCAATTTTACACGGCCAGCTACGTTTGCTTTTACACGGCCAGCAAAATTTCCTATCAACGTACTCCTTGCATGAAATACACGGCCAGCAAAGTTTCCTTTTACAAGGCCAGCAAAGTTTCCTTTGAATTAGCTCCTTGCATGAAATTACACCTTTCCACAAAAAATATTCACGACTTCGGTTCCTCTTGAGAGGGTCCCTGCCCAGCCTTAGATTCACGGCGGCCAGGGTTACAAGGTTGGTTTCGAGTAGAGTCCTAACCAATTACTACTCGGAGAGTGCTTTTCAAGGCAATCCGAGTAGTTTACAAGTCATACGACTAATTTCCATATCGACAAGAGTCCTTGCAGTACTCTACTCTTGTTCTTCACGCCTGGTACGACTCTGTCTAGAGAGAATCCATGTGTCGCTGTGGGCCTATGGTCGTACCTCCAACAAGCCCCCAACCGCTTCATCGTCGAGTATCATCAACCGAGTGCTTGCCAAGCCAATCGAGTGTTTTTCGAGTTCTTGATCAGTCTTGGACAGGTCTTGGTTGTCACGAGGCCATGAGGTGCTTAAGCCCCGTTTATTCTGATTAAATCAGTAGTCTTCAAAATATTATATGGTGTGCGATAAGAATCGCACTCCATATGGAGTAGCCCCCGAGCCTTAAGTTGAATCGAAGAATCAGGTTGAGGGTCCACAGAATCTTGAATCTTCATCTTGTTTTTCAAATGTGCAATTTTACACGGCCAGCTACGTTTCCTTTTACACGGCCAGCAAAGTTTCCTATCAACGTACTCCTTGCATGAAATACACGGCCAGCAAAGTTTCCTTTTACAAGGCCAGCAAAGTTTACTTTGAATGAGCTCCTTGCATGAAATTACACCTTTCCACAAAAAACATTCACGACTTCGGTTCCCTTTTGAGAGGGTCCCTGCCCAGCCTTATATTCACGGCGGGCAGGGTTACAAGGTTGGCTTCGTGTAGAATCCTAACCAATTACTACTCGGAGAGTGCTTTTCAAGGCAATCCGAGTAGTTTACAAGTCATACGACTAATTTCCATATCGAGAAGAGTCCTTGCAGTACTCTACTCTTGTTTTTCATGCCTGGTACGACTCTGTCTGGAGAGAATCCATGTGTCCCTGTGGGCCCATGGTCGTACCTCCAACAAGCCCCCAAGCGCTTCATCGTCGAGTATCATCAACCGAGTGCTTGCCAAGCCAATCAAGTGCTTTTTCGAGTTCTTGATCAGTCTTGGACAGGTCTTGGTTGTCACGAGGCCATGAGGTGCTTAAGCCCCGTTTATTCTGATTAAATCAGTAGTCTTCAAAATATTATATGGTGTGCGATAAGAATCGCACTCCATATGGAGTAGCCCCCGAGCCTTAAGTTGAATCGAAGAATCAGGTTGAGGGTCCACAGAATCTTGAATCTTCATCTTGTTCTTGAAATGTGCAATTTTACACGGCCAGCTACGTTTCCTTTTACACGACCAGCAAAGTTTCCTATCAACGTACTCCTTGCACGAAATACACGACCAGCAAAGTTTCCTTTTACAAGGCCAGCAAAGTTTCTTTGAATTAGCTCCTTGCATGAAATTACACCTTTCCACAAAAAACATTCACGACTTCGGTTCCTCTTGAGAGGGTCCCTGCCCAGCCTTATATTTACGGCGGGCAGGGTTACAAGGTTGGTTTCGAGTAGAATCCTAACCAATTACTACTCGGAGTGTGCTTTTCAAGGCAATCCGAGTAGTTTACAAGTCATACGACTAATTTCCATATCGACAAGAGCCCTTGCAGTACTCTACTCTTGTTCTTCACGCCTGGTACGACTCTGTCTGGAGAGAATCCATGTGTCCCTGTGGGCCCATGGTCGTACCTCTAACAAGCCCCCAACCGCTTCATCGTCGAGTATCATCAACCGAGTGCTTGCCAAGCCAATCAAGTGCTTTTTCGAGTTCTTGATCAGTCTTGGACGGCGTGCAAGGTTACAAGGTTGGTTTCGAGTAGAATCCTAACCAATTACTACTCGGAGAGTGCTTTTCAAGGCAATCCGAGTAGTTTACAAGTCATACGACTAATTTCCATATCGAGAAGAGTCCTTGCAGTACTCTACTCTTGTTCTTCACGCCTGGTACGACTCTGTCTAGAGAGAATCCATGTGTCCCTGTGGGCCCATGGTCGTACCTCCAACAAGCCCCCAAGCGCTTCATCGTCGAGTATCAGCAACCGAGTACTTGCCAATCCAATCGAGTGCTTTTTCGAGTTTTTCATCCGAGTGGTTTTCTTGTACCCAGCCTCCGAGCATAGGAGCCAGTGGGGATACATCGAGTTGTATGTAGTCAAAATAGCCACCATCAATAGAGTAGCGAAACAGAGGAGGTCGTGGTTGACTTGTCATGCCGCGATCTCCCCAGAAACAGGAGTCAGGTGCCAATGTAGTCGAAGCCCCATCATTGGTACTTGGCGACTCAAATATGCTAGAGAAAGACAACTAGGTAAGCGTGATGGCAAACCGAGTTGTAATTTTAGCGTCAGCCCCCGAGCCTGGAAGCTGGCGAAGATGTGATAGCACGCTGTGCGGCCTAGAAAGTAGTCATCCAAACAAAGTACTCGGCGCTTGGCCAATCTTGTTAGAATAAAATAAAAAATAATTGAAATAAGTAACTTAGCTTGTTTGTTGCCGTTTGTCGATGAAGCAGACTTAGTCAGAGTTGATTCCGACTAGCTTGAGTTCATCACAAGCATATTGGCGATGCGGCAGTACCGCGGCACAAGCTGAAGTCGAGCTTTGACTTGATAACTTGCAACGGGTTGAGGCGACCACACATTGATGAATTCCATTGATCATGAGGCGCTCGAAAAGTCATCCAAACCACTCTTGCAGTGTATTCAGGAAGCCCCCGGCAAGTTGTACTCATTTGGCGAGTTATACTTCAAAGCACTTGATAACTGGTACTTGAAGATCACTACTACTTTCAAATAAGTACTCAGAGATTTGAAATCACTACTCGCCTTGTGGAGTAGACTCTGTAGTACTTTCAAATAAGTACTCAGAGATTTGAAGTTACTACTCGCCTTGTGGAGTAGACTCTGTAGTACTTTCAAATGAGTACTCAGAGATTTGAAGTTACTACTCGCCTTGTGGAGTAGACTCTGTAGTACTTTCAAATAAGTACTCAGAGGTTTGAAGTTACTACTCGCCTTGTGGAGTAGACTCTGTAGTACTTTCAAATAAGTACTCAGAGATTTTGAAATCACTACTCTTATTATGGAGTAGACTCTGTAGTACTTTCAAATAAGTACTCAGAGATTTTGAAAACAATACTCTTATTATGAAGTAGACTCTGTAGTACTTTCAAATAAGTACTCAAAGATTTGAAATCACTACTCTTCTTGCCGAGTAGACTCTGTAGTACTTTCAAATAAGTACTCAAAGATTTGAAATTACCACTTGTGGGTAGTTGCTTTATAAGGCTAGCTGGCCTCTACAGGTGTTCAGCCTGGTCTTAGTTACATCTAAGTACTCAGGGATCCTGGAAAGTAGTCATGTGATCTACTCTTTGGATTTTGACCGATGTATACTTTGTTGAATCAACAAGTATCAAAGGGAACTCCGGAACTTCTGCACGAGTGTAGTCGACGCACATGCGTCACTCGTTGTTGTTCTTCTTTCTCACCAAGACTGGATTTGCCAACCAGTCGGGTGGAAGACTTCCTTGATGAATCTTGCGGCGAGTAGTTTCGCCAGCTCCTTCTTGATCGTCTCTCGCTTGTCGGTTGCGAACCGTTGCAACCGTTGCCTCTTGGGTGTAGCTTTGAGATCGACGTTAAGGCTGTGATCGATCAGGTTCCTTGGCACTCCTGGCATATCTACAGGTTTCCACGCAAAGATGTCGCGGTTGGCTTGCAGAATCCTGACGAGCTCGCCTTCCTATTTCGGGGATAAGCCAACTTGACTTCGCCACACGAATGGAACATCTCAAAACAATCTCCAGTAAACCAATTCCAGAGTTCAAAGGCATCCCTGATAGTTATTCCCCAATGTACTTGTATGATTGCATATTCCACGATTGAAGCCTCCCGAAGCCAAAAGTTACAAAAGAAGTTTTAGAACAAGTCTTCATGTACTTCATATGAGCTGTCCTTTATATTTGAGTGAGTTCGAGCTGAATGGAGAAATAGCATACTTTGTTTCTTTTAAAATCAGAGTCTTTAATTCTGTGTTCTTTTTAACACGTGCCTGTGGCACGTGCATCCCTACTATTCTATACTATAAAGCACGACGAAAAACTTCGTTTCGTCCGTCGTCATCTATATCCCACACCGTCGGATTTTATGATGATCCAACACTCTAATTTAATCTAAAGAATACATATTGACTACATCTCACCTTTGAGCTTACAGCGTCGGATTTTAAGATGATCGAACGTTCCAAATTAATCTAAAGAGTCCATGTAAATTACGCATCTAAATTAGTTTTTTCCCTAAAACACGTGCCTGCGGCACGTGCCCTTCTGCTAGTGTGTTAAAAGAAGGCAACACAACTTTCTAGATATTCTTCACTATACAAGAAGAAGATATTTACCATGAATTGCTCTAGACTTGATAATAAAATAAATTAGAAAATATTGTTATATTTTGGAAATCTTTAGAAAGGTGGACACTTGTCTCGACCTCATGATCCCCCTTGCCTATAAATAGAGACCACCTCTCTTGCCATACCATCTATCCATAAAGTGGTAGCAGTGCTATGTTAAAAGGGTTCCTGTGGAGTGGGATCAAGATTGACTAGAAGGACGGAGCCGATGTGAACGTGATGGTGAAATGTACGTCTAGTCCAAGTGTGATGGCAAGCGAGAAACATTTTCTTTGTTTGGGAAACGTGGCGGGTACTGTGCATGTGTTTGATCAAGAACAAGAAGAAAAAGAACAGTTACAAAAAATAAAGTTAACATTTGTGATCTATGTATGTATATAAACAAATGAAAATATATATAGTTCGATTTTACATTCATATATCCAGTCATGTCACCATAGGTCGCTACAATAATAATAATATGGTAACAGAGACCCAGCAAGAACACAATCCATAAAATAAGACTTCGATGTACGCGGCGAGTGAGATCGTCGTCATTCGACGCAGAGAGGGGTGAGGTGGGAGGAACGAGCATCAGGCTGTCAGCATCGATTAAGGCTTCGACGGTGTTGAGGTGGTTGAAGAACGGGTCGTACGCGACGGGCGGCAGCGACGATGGGAGGAACCACTGCCTCAAGCAAAACACACAGCGATCATCCAACAAATAAAGCCCCAGTTAGCCGGAGGAGAATAAATTAAGGCAATCGATCTTGACGATCTTGATCCACAAAAGGCACAATTAAATTCGACTGATAAGACACAAGTACCTCGACATGTGCGTGATCACCGGTAGAAGCGGGTTGCAGAATGTCTGTGAGGGTGATCTGTGGCGACGACAACATCAAATTGGCGATGTTGGCCATGAGCTCATACTCGAGGACACATGCTGAAGCGAGAAGTATTAGTTGTTGTGGGGAAAGGCATCATGGTTGAACACCACCGTGAGGATGGCGTCATGACTGAGCACCACCTGGGGGAAGGCTACTGCCTCGCCGCGCGCCGAGACGCCGCTAGGGAGAGGACGGCCCTGCCCAAGTGAAGTCATGCTATTGTGCCGGCGGGTGATCCTCGAGGGCTGGGAGGAGAAGAGAGGTGTAGCTAGAGCTTTGGACTTGATAGGACAGGACTAGTTACAGTGGGCAGTCAATATATGCAAAGGCTAGTTCGTGCTTCCGACCCTTTACATATCTCTGCTACTGTGCTCAGACCCGCTACTAATAATGGTTATAGTGGTAATATGATGAAGATTTCTAATGATTAGTTTCACTGATGCACTCGGAAACCGCAGTCAACACACATCTGGCCATTCTTATCCCCCCTTGCCTATAATATTGTTGTGTTCTAATAAAGTAATTAGAAGTTAAAATGGTTCTCTGACTCTAGAGTGAATTGGTGTCCTAGGTGTACGTACTCAGCTTGGTGGGTATTAAGGACACCTTAATTTCCAACATAATCTCTCAAGAAAGGTTAAATAGTTTGAAGATTTTATTTAGCGAGAAAAAATGTTAGATTAGATTGACATTGACATGTCATAATCAACATCTTCATATGTAGAAATGTAAGAAGAAACTCTTAGAGTAATCAACATCTTCATATGTGGTCATGACACGCCGGGGGGTTTTGGCACCGGTGGAGGTGGAGCTGATGATGTTGAAGGGGGAGCTTGAGGCGGCGAAGCGGGAGCTCGCGGAGGAGAGGGAGCAGCTTGTGCGAAGGAACTAGGAGCTGGGTGAGAAGGACGTGGAGCTGGAGGCTCGGAAAGTGAGGCATGGAAGCCAGAGACAGTCACCCTGAATCTGATCCTATCCAACCAACTCCAACCCACCAAGGTAAAAATCTTTTGGCACGTCATTTTAAGTCATAGTGTTTTCTTGGAATAATGAAGTAGTACTATGGTAGTGTTTCATGGACCTTTCCCAGCAGTGATTGTTTGATGACAGAACCTTAGCCAGTAAATGCAATGCACATTTTGCAAAGAACATGGATTTCTTGCCTTATTGTAGTTTTCATCGTAACATCAAACTTGCCAATATCATCGCAAACCATACATCACATTTTCTCTTAATCTTTTCTTGTTGGGTTCTGCTTTTTGCTTATACAAGTTTCTTTGTAAAAAAACAGAGACAAACAAGATCCATGGAGAAGCAAGGAAACCCGCTACTAGATGGTTTGCCGGCGGCTTATTCAAGTGGTTCCGGAACCTCGCTGTGGCATTGCCTCCCGAAGAAGTTGGATCGGC
Organism: Urochloa ruziziensis; assembly: GCA_015476505.1. Classification (NCBI taxonomy): domain Eukaryota; kingdom Viridiplantae; phylum Streptophyta; class Magnoliopsida; order Poales; family Poaceae; genus Urochloa; species Urochloa ruziziensis. The sequence continues at coordinate 50,133,946 of CM027121.1, read as the reverse complement.
AACCGATGAACTATACTCCACATGGGAGAAGCTGCTCAACGAACCAAGCTGGAAGTCCTTCAAGATAGTCATGGTTGGCGGTGATCGTTAGCTAAGTCATTTGTAAAAGCACTCTATTAATTTGCTCCTTGTCTTTCGACAATTGTGAACATGCCAGATACCCTTACAAATAGTGGAGTATGTTTGCTGTTTGGTATTTAATAAGTTCTGTAGGGTAATACTAGTTTTTGTGTGGATAGTCAGTCATCAGGAGGTGGAGCGGCAGGAGCCACCTCCACCTTACAATTGTGTTGACATGATATTAGGGATGACGTGGTAGGAGCCTTCTTTTTTTTACTTTTTGAAAACCACGGCAACCAATGGCTGACGTTGCAGAGAGTTGCATCGAGGAGGGCTGGAATCTATGTATATGATTTGAATGCCGCCACATCTCATGTAATTTCAAGTCTCAGGCATCATATTTCCTTCTCCAAAGAAGCTACTTTTGAGTGGCAACATTTTGCTTTAAGAATCAAGTCCTCTATGACGTGCTGTTCTGCGTCGAGCTCACGCTTCTCTCTTTTGTTGCGTAGGGCTTGAGATTCCGCACTTCCGCTTATTAACCCTTGAACGACGTGACAAGTAGTAACTATGGAGGCATTGAGAGGTCGTGTGCATCTTTTGGTTCCGTATAATTATGGTAGGCATGATGGCACCATGTTAATGATGATGATGCATCATAGAAGCAGCGCGCATCTGTTGCGAGTCTGAGCTGACTCTTACCGCTGAAGAATCAGACTGTAGGTTGTAGTAAAGAACTCTATGTAACTTGGAGAAGCATGGCGTGTTTTTTTTTCGAAGGGTCAATGGAGGGGGAGAGAATCCCCCACCTGATTTCATTCATTCATAGTGGCCCTGCCCGGCTCGGCAAATGGTGGAAAGGGTTACACCAGGCGTTGCTGACGCCGCGTTCACGCCGGGGTAGCCGGCACGCTCATATAGTCGGGCTTCTTCCCTGCAGGAATGGAGGAGCTGGGGTCGTGTCGTTGTGTTGGCACGGAAGACCTGCTCGTTTCGGCGTTTCCAGAGCTGCCAACAGCAGAGCAACACGAAGGTTCCCAAGTGTTGCTCCGGCAGCTGTGATGGCCGCAGTATCAGGTGAAGATCCTGCACAACATGACCTCCTTTTTTTTTAAAAAAAACTCCTTTATTCGGACTTTGATGTTAGGACACTAATGTTTCGGCGCTCTGAACCTGTTCTGTGCTTCTGCTTGATGCCTGAACTATTCGCTTCCAAAATGCTATGGCCACTGACACGTTCTGTGCTTCTGCTTGATCTGTACTCAGTTACCCACCACACCGTCGCTTGCTATGGCCACTGACACGTGGCCCCGCCCTGCATCATATCAACTATGCATGGCCAGCTGTGGGTTTTGACCCAACATGACAAAGGTTCAGAAAACAGCCAAAACCAGAGAATCATGGGGGATCTCAGCAGCCACTAGTCCTCTTCATGCACGAGCTGCCATTCCATAATTAGCTGTGCCGGGCCACCCATGCACACGCGCCTAATTAAACATCCTTTGGGAGGAAGCGGATGTGGATGGAAACAAGCATCCTTGGGGGAGAGGCACGCTCAAGAATGGAAACGGATCGAGCCGGATCCGCGCCGCCGATCCAGTATCGACGGCGATCCCGCGACGCGCTGGTGCCGATCAGCACCCAGCGGCGGCATGAATTGACGCTGGAGGCGCCGCCGTAGATCGCCATCCATCGACGCCGCTCCTTCTCCGGCGGACGGACGGCGCCATGGGGACCGGCCGCGCCACGTCGGTGCTGCGAGCCGCCAGGTGGAGGTGGCTCCTGCCGCTCGCCGTCCCGGCGTGCTGCGTGGTGTGGATGATCCTCGCCTTCGCACCTCCCCCGCCCCCGCCGCCGCCCGCGCTCGACGCCGCCCGCCGCGAGAGCTTCCACGCCAGCGGCGCGGAGATCGGGGGCGCGACGGAGCGTGGCGCCGCCGCCACACCGCCGGTTCCCGGGAACGAAGACATCGTCCGCGCGTCGCCTCCGCCGCCGGAGCGTCACGAGATCATTCGCACCTCGCCGCCGCCGCCGCCACCGGAACGCCGAGCAAAAAGAGAAGAAACTTCGCCTCCGCCGCCGCCGCCGGATCGTGAGACGATCGTTGTCGCGTCGCCGCCACCGCCACCAAAGCTTGAAGAAACAACCATCGCGTCGCCGCCGCCGCCGCCGCCTCGGCCGGCACGTCACGAACGTCCGGCGAAGCGCGCCGCCGCCGTGGGCCGACGACCGGTGCGCCGGCCGGTACATCTACGTCCACGACCTTCCAAGCCGATTCAACGCGGACCTCCTGCGCGACTGCCGGTCCCTCTCCGAGTGGACGGACATGTGCAAGCACGTGACAAACTCCGGCATGGGCCCACGCCTGACGCGCACCGGCGGCGTGCTCCCTCCCACAGGGTGGTACGACACGAACCAGTTCATCCTGGAGGTGATCTTCCACGCCCGGATGCGCCAATACGCTTGCCTGACCGCCGACGCCACCCGCGCCGCCGCCGTGTACGTGCCATACTACGCCGGCCTCGACGTCGGCCGCCACCTCTGGGGCCACAGCAACGGCGTCCGCGACGCGCTCGCCGAGGACCTCGTGCGCTGGCTCCGCTCCACGCCGGCGTGGGCCAAGCGCGGCGGCACCGACCACTTCCTCGTCGCCGGCCGCATCGCGTGGGACTTCCGGCGGCAGCGCGGCGGTGACTGGGGCAGCCGCCTGCTCCTCCTCCCGGAGGTCAGCAACATGACGGCGCTCGTGCTCGAGTCGTCGTCCGGGTCCGGCCCAGTGGCACTGGCACGCCGCCGGCGGGGACCTCGCCGTGCCGTACCCGACCTACTTCCACCCGTCCCGCGCCGCCGAGGTGGCATCCTGGCAACGCACCCTCCGCCGCTCGCGCCGCCCCTGGCTGTTCGCCTTCGTCGGCGGCGCGCGGCGCGCCGGTGGCGGCGGCACGACACTGCGCGACGCCGTGATCGACCAGTGCGCGCGGTCGCGGCGGTGCGGGCTGCTCCAGTGCGGCGCCCGCCGGCGGCGCGGGCGGAGCGACGACTGCTACTCCCCCGGCGCCGTGGTGCGGCACCTTCGGAGCGCGGCGTTCTGCCTGCAGCCGCCGGGGGACTCGTACACGCGGCGGTCGGCGTTCGACGCGGTGCTCGCCGGCTGCATCCCCGTGTTCTTCCACCCGGGGTCGGCGTACACGCAGTACCGGTGGCACCTTCCGTGGGACCACGCGGCGTACTCGGTGTTCGTGCCGGGGGACGGCGTGCGCAATGGCACGGTGAGGGTGGAGGACGTGCTCCGGCGGATTGGCCGGAAGGAGGTGGCGGCAATGAGGGAGCGGGTGGTCAGGATGATCCCCGGCATCGTGTACAGGGACACAAGGGCACCCGCTGCCAGTGGAGGAGGGTTCAGGGACGCCTTTGATGTCGCGGTCGATGGCGTGATCAAGAGGGTTGGAAGGATCAGGCAGGGGCTGCCTCCCTGGGAGGACGACGGTGATCAGCGCCAGTGGGATGCCTACTTTGACAGCCGGTGAATCATGTGCTGCTGCTCGCTCAGTAGCTAGTGCACACTGTTCATGGTTTTCGCTTGAAATCCTGGGCTAACAGGAGATGAGGTTATTTACTTGCCGCACCGTCTACTGTTCACCATCATGAAGTTACTGTTTCACATCATATATTGTCGTTTCAGCTCATTGCCTGCAATTGCGTGCCCTCATAGAACCAGAATAAGAGAGAGAGAGAGGAAAAACAAAAAACATAAGCTTCCCCACTTCGTTAATTTTATGCACAGTAATATCCACAAACATAGATTGTCAGATTTCACGGCTACTCTAAAACATGAAGTCAAACAGGGTCTATCTTTGCAACTTCCAACAGAAAGTATAGATAAAACATACTGACAAGGGTCCCTACTGATAGCTCATAGCTCTTTGTTTCCAAGAAGAGTGCAGACCACATTGTGGGACTGTGAAATGGAGCCTGACAGAACTGAAAATCAAGGAGCCACACAAACATAGCTTCATGGCTACAACAGTTGTTGAAAAAGCATAGCAAATATCTTTAAATGAAAAATTATTGCTCAAACAAGGAGCAGTACGCACATCTATGATTCTGAAAGCAAAGTGATATAATACAATGCTATGCAGAACAACCAAATTCAGCAATGCAGACTCCGAGTTCCAGTGTAAAGGGAACTTGCTGAGAGCATTCTGAAAGAGAAGCAAGAGCCAAATGAACCAAATTCAGACACCAGGAACATATACAAAAAGGGGGCTTTGTGAACACCACAACCCCATATATATAGTAATTTCAAAGGTTTACAAAAGGAGTGCCATAATAGACAGCAGGGACTTTACATTCTATTATTGCGAGCTTACCAATATCAGAGCCATCACAAGCTCACAGAAGCAGAAAATAGCATACCAATCAAGCATGTCTGACTAGCGTTATCTATGCAAGAACAGAAGGGAACAAAAGAGAGCACCTCATGCTCAGAGGAGCGAGGGCGCCTATACCACTACCAAAATAGCCTGTTAGCGCATCCCACAAGTGTGGCAAAACCGAACGAGAGCATATGAGATCTCTCCTTCAGATTGCAGGATTGCTTGCTTTATTCTATAGCTTAGTTTGCTTAGTAATACTACTGTATTAGGGAGGTGAGTCTTGTCAACCAAACATGAAGTGCTGAATCATGCAGCCACAGGTGGTGCAAGTCTTCAGTAACGCCACCGAGGCCAAGAGGCATCCTCGGCAAGCGATGGTGTGCATACAGGGGGAACATCTCACAATCGCCTCAGCACCATGGCAGACAACCATCAACTGGCACCTTTGATCCGGAACGCGCTCCATGACTCCCTGCATATTCAGCGACTGATCAGACCAGTTCAACTCATGTGCAGTGAACAAGAAAAGCATTAAGCATTCAGTTTTTTTTTCAGATAAACAGTCTTCAAATGATATGATCTATTTCCTGAAAAGAGGGAATCAAAGGCAATTCTAATTGTTTAGAGAATTTCCACTACCATGTATCTGTATGGCGCATGCGCATCCACTGCAGGGGAAGACTTCACTCCACTTACAGAAGTACCACAAGCCAGGCATGCCCTGACATTACACCTCATCATGCAGGCAACACATATCTTATGATGGCAAGGGACAAGCTGCATCGTGGCTTCATAAGATCGGCAGATGATGCAGGAGTCACTCTTGGGATATGGAGTCTAACATGCAAAGAACAATATTAGTACTTGGGATATGGAGTCTAACATGCAAAGAACAATTATTAGTACTTGGGATATGGAGCCTAATAACAAGCAAAGAACAATATTAGTAAACATTGTAAGTTTGCATACAGGGAGCTCTTACCAAATACTTGTCCCACTGAGACTGGAAGAAAGAGAATCTCATTTCAGCCTCACAGCTGCTTGGAGGAACTGCTGGCCTTTCAACTGGGCAATCAATGAAGCACGTTGAAGGCCTGGACTGAGTGAAATCAAGCTTTCGTGTAGGTCCAAACTCAAGCAAATTAGGCTTCCGGACTGGTCCGGACTCATTGTTTCTGGGAAGAGATCCATACTGAATCAAATCAGGCTTTCTTGTAGGTATGTAGTCAATCAAATCTGGCTTTTTTGTAGGTACACACTCAATCACATCAGGCTTTCTTGCAGGTACACACTCAATTACATCAGGCTTTCCTATAGGCACAGGCTCAACCAAATCAAGCTTTGTCGTGCTGATAGGAATATCATCCAGTAAGCTACCATTGTCAGAGGAACTTCCATCCAGCAGGCTTGCAGCACTGCTCCTGCTACTGCCCTGCTGGCTCCGAGCATTGCTCTTACTGCATGCATCATCACTCTTCTGGATCTGAACATTAGTCCCACTGCATGCATCATCACCCTGCTGGCTGTTAGTGTTATGAGGGGAGTCGTCCGTGATGTTGGCATTAAGTGGAGATCTTGGGGAGTGATGATCAGAAACTGATTCTGGAAGCTCATCATGATCAAAGGAGTAAGGCTCTAGCAAGGGTACATACTTTGGTCTTGAGACCGGTGGAAGAAGGACCATGTGTGTTGCAGGTCCGCTTCCAACAGGAACAACACACATCCTGCAGATGCCAGGGAGAGAGCGCATAAAGTCACTTAGCTTAGGATAGCCAAGTGCAGTGTGATCAAGCTCCATCCTGCAAGTTGCTCTGAAATCACCCTTCAGAGAGCTTAATGGATACCTCTCTCCACCAAGTCGCTCAGTCGCATCCTCAAGAAATCCTGGCAACCACTTCCTGAATATAAAGAACCAAGATGGGAGGCACTTCTCTGGCAATGGTCGCCGCTTCCGAAGGTTGTGCTCCTCAGTTAGTTCACCATCCAGTACACTATGGGTTACCTTTGGGCGTTCCTTGATGAATTTCCTCAAAGAAGTAGCTCTTTGTTCTTCTAAAGGCAAATATGCTCTAGCAACAGCATCCTTTACCTCCACTCTCTTCCCAAGCATGTATACATGATGAGCTTCCTTTGCACTTATCATATCCTCCTCTCTTTCAAATTTTACAAAGCCAAAACCTCGGGACTGCATTCGGTTGCCTATCGGTATGCCAATGACCACTGCTTCCTCCACAGGCCCAAATTCAGCATTGAAGAATTCAATAAGGTACTCTGTCAGAAATGGACAATAAGTTAGAAGTTTGTATTGGTTCAAATTTGTTTAAAACCAAGCAGTGAAGGATTTATGAAAGATTACCAGAGTCTACTGAAGGTGGAAGGCCCCCAACAAAAATTTTGCGGGTGTAGTCATGCTTAGGCCAATGATTATTCTAAAAAAAGAATGTAATGTAAGAAGCAGACCGAGCAAAGAATAGGTGTTGACAGATGACAGAGAGAGCATGCTTTTCTTACCCGAGGCACAAACTTTGAGCCTTGTTTTGGAACAAATTGGCTCTTAGTCTTAGACCCTTGTGCAGAACGGTTACTGGACCGCAAATCACGCTGGCCTATTGATGTCTTTATCCCAGTATAGCTGGAGAAAGAAATGAAAGCAACTACAGGTGAGAAGCGAAGTTGTTATAGTTCAATTAATCATGTAGTATATACCAGATGAAAAATACCTTTCACAATAGTCATCACTGTATAAATCATCAAACTCATCACCCAGAAGCTCTTTACAAATCTCCTTTTTCATCACATGATTCTTTTGAGCTGAGTTATGTTTCCCTGAAACTAGAGTGCATTTATGTTAAAATGGTAAATTCTAAATGTCCACAATTATGCAGTAATAATAATACTACAATTTCCAAATGACAATTTATTAAAGAATTCCTTCTGGCTTGTGTTTACTACTACAGTTGTGAAAATCAAATAAGCTAAAATAACAAAATCACATACAGGAAGATTAAACCGAACAGAAATAGAGCAAATATCTGTAAGTTTCTTACATGGTACCACATTTGCAGAGCTAAGAACGAAACGCATGTCCTGAGACGTTGCCACATCAATTGGTCTTTGCTTTCTGTTCAAGTCAAATAATTGCAGCATGTTAAGTGCATTCGACCGTAAATTAAAAAACATTTTATGCATTTTCCATTATGCAGTTTATTCTTTGTAGTTCGATTATTTGATGTACTCTAAAGATTTACTCACCGTAGGTTCCGGGCTTTGGTATCAGCCCCAAAGCGCAAAAGGAGTTTTACACAGTCAACAGAACCATTTTTCACTGCAAAGAATAGTGGGGTTTCTTTGGTCTTGGTAGGTATATCAACACAATCTTGGGCATGAAGCAGAAGTGACTTTCAAAGCAAAATAAAAATAAAAACCAATTAGTCACAACTCACAACAGCGCAATTAGGTACTATGGAAGGACGTAACAAAAGGTTACCTGAAGAGCCTTGTAATTGCCCTTAGCCGCAGCGCTATGTACTGGCGTGAGCCCTAATTTGTTTCCCTGAAAAACTCTGGCACCATTCTTGAGCAGGAGCCACACAATCCTGCAGAATGACAGAAAGACGACCGAGGTCTAAGAAGATAACTATCTTACAATTCACTGGTGAGGACAAAGCAATTTGTGAGATGAGCACCTTGGCTCCTGTGTACTTGAGCCACCACTAAGGCACCAGTGAAGTGCTGTGTTTCCTTCAGAGTCAGCTTCATTGACATCAACATTCCCCATCAGAAGCATCTTTATGACATTCATATCTCCAACCTACACAGGAAAGGTCGATCAGCACAGGTCTTTGTAAATATACACCCCCCCCCCCCCCCCCCCCCCCCAAAAAAAAAACAGCTTGTGACGCATTGCATGACTAAGTTAATATGGTTTGAGAAAAATCCACTTTGTTTTTCATGAAAGTCGGTTTAGGCTTCAAAGTACACACATTGAATACATAGTGGCAATCATAGTAACGAAAAGTTCATTTACTATACACACATTGAATACACAAGTCAAATGCTAGTACAATTTACGGCAAATAATTATTTCATATATCATGAAAAAGAAAGCGGCAGCGGCACAAACAAGAGCATTGCTTTTTACTATATGAGTAGACTTTTGAAACTGTTATACTACTGAGTACTGACAAAGGTATTTATAAATGAACAGTACTAGTACCTTAGCAGCCTTGAGTAGAGGGGGCAATGTTCTCCTGTCACTGAGCTCCCTCCAAGATGCCGAGCCAAATTGGTTAAGCAGCTGAATCTCACATAGCAGGGCCTTTCTCCTTTCATTTCCATCACGAGCTGAAGCATCTCCCATGGATAAAGCCTCATCCACAATGGCGTTGTAAATTGATCTCTTTGTTCTGACGCCCTCTATCACCACACTCACTTGTGCCGATATCTTCTCTTCGACCACAAGAAGTAGCATTGCCAATGCAGGAACACGTCCCTCCATGGCATATCTGTAAGCCAGCTCCCCAACCACTCTGGTTTTCTCTGCCAGGAGCCTGACTGCATTGAGATCCTACGCAAAGAGAGAGGTGGCAAGTTTGAGCAAAAGATGCACTTAATCCTACAGATCAGCTATGGAACAATACAGACAATGTGCAAGTGTAGTGACAAGGATACGAACCCTTCCTTGAAGAAAAGACAGAAGATCTTCAATTGGGTTGTCCAGAGACCAGTTAGTCTGAACTCTGAATGAGAGAACAGTGCATTGTGAATGAGGAAACAGCACAGTAAAGTTGTTGCAGGAAACTTGGGGACTGAATTCATTCAAAGCCATGCATTTACTAGCAATGGAATACATTCACATACCTCCTGCTCATTAGCGCGATCTCAAGCGCGAGAAGTGGTCTCCCATCAACCACCCTCAGATCAGTGCGGGCGTTCTTGGAGAGCAGCAGCTCGATGCACCTGGCCGAGTGAGTCTCAGCGGCGACGTGCAGCGGCGTCCGCGTGAGCTGGTCCCTGGCGTCGACGGGGGCCGCCGTGATCCCGCTGCCGCCCTCGAGGAGCAGCCTGGCGCACTCCACCGCGTCGTGCTTGCAGGCGAGGTGGAGCAACCTCGTGGACATCTCCTGGTCCAGCACCCTCGAGGCGTCAGAGCCCTTGCGGATGCGGCACAGGGCCTCCTTCCTGAAGCGCCCCACCGCCGAGAGGAGCAGCACGGTGTTGTCCTCCACGACGGCGCGGCAGAAGTTCTCGTGCTTCACGCGGTCCATGCTGCCGCCGGTTCCCGTCCCGCTGGTTTCTTCACTTGAGCTCTGAAAATTCAAGAGATTACTCATTATGTTACAGCAAAAAAATGATCAACTTGCTTCATTTGGAACATGACCCAGCAGAATGGGCGAAATCTTATTGCAGTACCCCCAAGCAACTCATGATCGAAACTCCAACTTGCACTGCATTTGCAGTGAGCAATTTTGCAACAGAAAGCACAAGCAGAACCGGAAATAGCAGGCTAAGAAAGACTTGACGGAGTGGAATCTGAGTATCTGACTGATGCAGGCAATTTATTACAACAGACAAATGCAGGGAACAAAAATCAAATTTAATCAAGTTTGCCTCCTTGAGCTGCCACAAAAGACACTCCAGAATGGAATTCAGACAAATGCATCAGTGTCATTGCTCAAAATTGATATCACTGAATCTTACTGCACCATCCAAGCCAACTCAGATTCTAAAAGGTAAAACAAAAACTTCCAAAATTATTCAAACTTCGAGCGCAGCACGGAACTGAAAACCAACCCCGCAATCACCAATTGGAAACACAAAAATGCAAAATGCAGCCCAGTCAAGCCGCTCGACAGGCACGAAAAGGAAGGCGACGAATCCATTGAGCACTCCATGTAAGAACAAGCAGAAGGGACAAGAGTTTTCCCCCAGGCCAGTGCCTGCTCACTGCTCAGACGGTGGTCAAATCACAAACTTCACAAGGAGACCACAGACAGCTGAGTGAGATGGGTCACATCAGCGCATCAATGGCCGGAGGTCAGGTCACATTAGATGCGAATGACACGACACTGCCACAGGTAGCAGATACGAAGCTACCCGGCCACGCAAAAGATTTGTGCGAAAGATTTCTTCGGAATCCACCGCCAGGAAATAGAACTCGTAGCAGACTAGCAGTCATCCGATACGGGGAAACAAGCGAAACCTCCCCAACCCCCGAAGGAATCCCCAAAATAGCATGGATGATGGTGGTGGTGGATCGCATCGAACCGCACCCAAACGTCATTGCGCGTGGAACGAAAAAACCCCAACAAGCCTGTGGAAAACCCCAAAACCCAACCCAGAAAGCAAAGCCAGAAATAGCATGGGGATGGGAACGGGAGCACATGGGGGGCGATCAGAGAGAGGAGCGAGGAGAGAGCGATCTCGCAGAAATTTCATCCCATCCGGCCAATCCCCATCCATCAACACGGTTGCAGCGAAAAGCACCACAGCACCGTCGGAAATCGATTGAAGAAAACCGCCGCGGGGTAAAAGGCAAAACAACCCAAAGCAATGGCGGCGAGCTTTCGATCGAGGTAAACCGCGGCGGAGGAAAAGGCGACGAACCCGAAGCAAAGCAATGGGGATGAACTCGAACCGCCCAAAGGGGGGAGAAAACGCGGAGGCCAAAAACCCTAACCGCAACAAAACCACAAAACCGCAAGGTAACAGAATCCGCCGAGACGAGGCGCGGCGGGGGATAAACAAGCACGAATTCGAGAGCGGCTCGGGGGGGAAACCAAGCGAAATGGCCGGATTCCGTCGCTCGAACCGCCGGCGCTCGCGCTGCTGCGAGCTGGGAAACACGCGGCGGCGAGGCGAGGCCCCCCGAGGGCCGCGGAAGAAGAAGGCCGGCTCGAATCGCAGGAAAGCCACACGGAAAACCACGAATCCTGCGAAGACCCCCACGAAATCGAGCCGCGGAACGGGAATCGAACGGAGGAGAACACACCCACGCACTCGTCCTCGATTGGAAGTCCAAAAAAAAAACGGTAGAAAAAGGAGGGTGTGAAATCCCAGCTCCACGGCCGCTCGCCCGCCTCGGCGAACCATCATCGGCGGCATCAAAGTTCAAGCAGCGCCGCCGCAAAGCAGCGGGAAGACGCACGCCACATTCGCGAGGAACCCCGACGAAAATCCACCAAAAACTCATCTGAAAACAAAACTCGACGCACGCGACGAGCCCAAACCAAATCACACGAGAGCAGAGCAAAAACCCCAATTAAAGGCGCGCGCGTGCGCAGGAGAAGAAGCCGATCGATCACACCCGAGCGCGGACGCGCCATTGCTGCTAGTGCTAGCTATCATCTCGCAAAGCCTCGAGCGACTCACCTCTCCCATGAGTGCTCGGCGCTCCCCGGCTCCTCGCACACGCGCTCGCCTCTCCCAGAAGAATCCTCCTCCTCCTGCTGCACCCCCAAGCTTTATTGGCAGCAGCCGAGACCCCCTGACCCTCTCCTCCCTCCTCCAGAAACCACCTTGGCACGATCCCTTCTCCCTCTCTCCCTCTGGCTTCTTGTACTCACCAGTCACCACGGGGGCAGCAAAGCAAACTCACCTCTCCCCACCCTGCTGTTGTCTCTTGTCTACCGCCTCCCTCTCTCTCTCTCTCTCTTTCTGGCAGGGGTTCTACCCACTCACCGTACCCGTCACAGCTTTTGCCCCCCGCTTTAAACCGCCTCGTCGCCTTGCGGCTTGCGCTTGCCCACCCCATTTCCCCTTTGCCGTTTCAGGCAACCGGGACCGGGCCACTGCGACCGGCCGGCCGCGCCACGGCAACCCCAACCCCAGCACCAGCACGGCAACAACACCCAGTCTCACCCCGTCCTCCCCGTGCATGCTGCTACTCGTACGTGCCGTCTGATTTGAACCGGCGACGCGTGGAACCCCGGGGAGAGAAGCTGCTCGGAAGGTGCGCGCCGGTGGGACGAAGACGTGGGCTCGCCGTTTTGTCCCGTTGCGACCGGTGCCCGAGCTCCGGTGCCGGCTGCGACGAGCTCCCGTTCCGCCTGTGTCAGGGACCTCTCTGGAGGATTCCGTGGGACTCGCTGAGATGTGGGGCCGGGATACGTGTGGCCCACTAGTCATTGGGCGTGGTGTGGGGGGTCTGGGCCTGTGGGGTAGCTGCGGCCGTGCGAACGGGGATGCAAGCCTGCAAAAGCGTGGGAGGGTTTTGGAGGTGGGCCCCGCAGATCGTTCTTGGTGGGCGAGCCGAGCTGCCGGGGAGTTTGGTTGCTGATGACGTCAGAGGGGTAAGGATGAGCATGAGCAATCGGCAAACAGGCCAAGTGCCCTGTCTGTCCTGCGTGCCTCCTGCCCAAGGCTGGGTTCCCTGACTAATTGATGATGCATGGATGATGCATTATTGAAGGAGCCCGTGTAGCATGGCCTCTTGGATTGATATGATGGTTGTTCCTTGTGCCCGACTGCCCGGATCAATGACCAGGTGTACCTCGGTTTGCCCTGATCTGAACCTAACGCGTGACCGCCCTGCAGGACATAGGAGTAGAATGGCATGGTGCACGGTAGAAGTAACACCTCCGAGCAATATAATCAACCATCAGGAGAGAAGATGCACGCTACGCTAGAAAACACCTCCAATCATTTCCAGTTCTGAGACGGGCCAATCAACGGCCGACTATCAGTGCAACCCCCTCGCAAACTCGCCGTGTACGTGCGACACACACATCGGGAGGGTGCACTCGAGATTGATCGATCGATCAACAAGGCCACGTACGCGCACGCGGCCGGCGCGCGGGGGCGTAACTAGGCTTGCCGGCTCCGGCCGTTGGCGTGCGTGCCACCGGGGGGACAAAAGCCTGCGCCCGGCGTCGCAGGGGTTGCAGCGCGCCAGTACGGATCGTGTCAGGAGGGACAGGTCACAGGCGGGCGGCAGGCAGCTGGCTGCTGCAGAAGCGCAGAGCCAACCGCAGGCGGGCACGGATGATCTCCTGTTGCTGTTGTTCTCCTCCATTTGATTCGGTTTTATCTCCTCTTTTCCTCCCAAACAAAGAAAGGGGCGTACCGTGTACAGTACGTGAGTACGTGACCGGTCGAACTGAACCGGCACGGTCGGGTCGTGTGGGGGGATAGGCTCGATCGTACGCGCGTGCGATCACCGGAGCCCGGCCTGATCGACACCAAGCAGAGCCGGTGTTTAATTACTACCACAACCCTTTTGACGATGAGATATTTCCTTTCTCGGTGTTAATTAATTGCAGCATGGCTATCATCCATCCAGCATATGTGCCGCGCGCGCGCGCTTTGGTATAGCGGTGATCCGTGTGGTCGTGTGGATGGGGTGGTCAGCGGCAACGTGCGGCCGCGCCGCTGGTAGTGGTTGGTACGCGCGCGGTGATCCCCGGCCGGCCTGTACGTTGTGCATGAGGGTCCTTGTCGTTTTTGGCGACCGGCGGCCTGTACGCGAGAAGGCTGCGCGGCGGCAGGCAGCGCTGTGCGGATTCGGAGGGCAGCGCCCGACCATGCATGCCAGCGGCAGCTGCAAGGGAAGTGATCCGGCCGAGCACCGGAGCGGAGCGAGTATTTTACCCACGTACACTAGCCGAGAGTTCGTTTGTGAACGGCACGGCACAACTCAAGGATGCATCCACGTACCGACGACGTACAGGCCGAAGCATGCCATGCGCAGATGCCCTAGAAATGCATGGTAGCGCTATATCCCCCTCCAACCCGGGAAGGTGGGCTTTGCTCGTCAGCTCGTGTGCCCGTCTCGGTCTGTCCCTAGCCGGAAGAGTCCGGGGTCCCTTCCCGTTGCGCGGACCTAGGGAATTGAATGATGATCCCACGGTCCCTAGAGGTGAGGAGCGTGTGGGCCCGCGTGCCTCCGCGGGGCCTCTATTCCTGGGCCTGTTTAGTTACCCTATTTTCATTAAAAATTTTCCATTCTAAAGAACCCACCGTGTCACCTATTTCTATGCACGCTTCTCTAGCAACAGTACTTTTCATCACTTTCACTACGGGAGAAAGGACCTTTCATCCCTCTCCTTTAGTGCCGGCTGGGCGGAGCCGGTACTAAAGGGGGCCTTTAGTACCGGCTCTAGGCAACAGTACCCGCAAAGCCAGGTTAGTACCGGTCGAGGGCACCAACCGGTACTAACGTGCGTCGTTTAGTACCGGCTGGTGTTATTGACCGGTACTAAATGGGCGTTCCACTTTAGTACCGGTCAAAAACACCAGCCGGTACTAAACGACGCACGTTAGTACCGGCTGGTGTCCTCGACCGGTACTAACGTGTCCTCCAAAAAAATCCACCACACGCGTAAGTCTTTATCTCCCTGCTCGGCCCGTCCTTTCCCTTCACCTCTCTTTCTTTCTCTTCTCTCCTTTACTCTCCTCTCCTCTCTCCACCTTATCTCCTCTGAGATCCCGTTGGGCGAGCGAGCGAGCGGGGCTGCCTGCGCCGGCTTGCGGGGAGGAGCGGCGCCGGCCTGCGGGGCGGACGACGCTGGCCTGCGGAGAGGAGCGGCGCGCGGGCGGCCTCCGCGGCGGGTGCCGGCGCCGGCACACGGGCCCAGGCCGGCGCGGGTGCCCATGCCGACGTCAGCGCGGGGAGGAGCGACGCCAGGCCGGCGCCGGCGCGCGGGTGCCCAGGCCGACGCCAGCACAGATCGATTTTTGTGTTGTGTGTGAGAAATTGTGATGGTGAGATCTATTTTTTTGATTTTTGTGATGGAAGATTTGTGATTGTGAGATGCATTATTCCTATTATTTTTGTGATGTGTGATTGTGGTATGATGAGATGTATTCATGTGATTCTTGTGTTCATGTTGAGATTGTGGTTCATGTGATTGAGAAAATGAGAAAAAAAAAGAATAAAAGAAAAGAAAAGAAAAGAAAGGACGGGGGAGAAAATGGGCTGACGGCACCAGACAGATTAGTACCGGCTCGTTTTGTCAGCCGGTACTAACGTGCGGCACGTTAGTACCAGCTGTCTGCGACCGGTACTAACATGCGACATGTTAGTACCGGCCACAGCGACCGGTACTAACCCGTCCTGTGACCGGTACTAAGGCCAATTTCCCGTAGTGTTTTTCTTCAACTAAACACGCCCTAGTGCATCGAAAGCGCGCGTGGGGCGCGGAGGTGGTGGGCCTGACGGATCCTCTGTTGGCCTTGGCCGCTTCGTTCCTTGGGTGCGATCTGTCAACATTTGCAGGTGATACCGGACTCAGTCGCAACGGTTGACATATTAGATATATAAAACCTGCATAAAAACTATGTTAATTGTTTGGAGAAGATTACAGAAGCTGTGAGCTCAGATGTCAGCTCTACACTGGTTCCTAAAGTTGGGAAAAAGAAGGTTGTTCCTGTTACAGAGGCATTGGATTATACACCTAATGGTAAATTTGCGTTTGAGGTGACTGATGGCGAGTCCAGTCTCCTGTTTGTGTGTGACAAATACCAATTGTGGCTGAGAGGAATAGTCACCGACAATGGGTCAAGATATGAATTGTACATAGAAGGGGTGCACAAGCCCCCCCCCCCCCTCCCCCTACTGTCCGAGTTGCCATGGAGCCCCCATAGCCCCCCTCTAGTTTTCAGGAACAATCATTTAACTACATATGTGTAAGATTGGCTACCACCTACCAGTCACTTCTCAATGCATTTCATATCCTGGCAGCCTATGAAAGAAATACTGAAAAGAAACACAAGGCTGCGGTCGCTGTAATTTTGGTGATGTTCTTCGAAGCTCCTCGTCTCCAAGAACTAGATGATATGTGCTCCAGGTTATTAGGAGACATGGAAGATGATGAACTAGTTGGCGAGACAAATAGGTTGCTCATCAATAACTGGAACGACACGAGCCGTGATTTTTACAGTGAAAGTGGAGATGCAGAGGGGGAGATTAAAATAGATGAGAGCACACCAGCAGCAACAAAGAAGGTGGCGAAGAGTGGCAGATTTTGTGACGATCGCCATGGGATGAATGGATCAAGACCAATGTTCCAGCGGTGAAAGTACATGAGTGAAAGCCCAGCGGTAACAGTAGGCACAAGTAAGATTGGATAACATCTGTAGTAGCATAGCACCGTTGGAGGTAGCAGCAGCAAGTGAAGAAAAAGTGTGGAATTAGACATAGAAGGGGTGCCCAAGGCCACAACACTGGGAGCTACCCTGATCTGCTTGGTGGCAGTGGCGGAGCTAAAGGGGGGCTAGGGGCTCGAGCCCCCCCCCCCCCCCCCCCCTCCCACTGTCCGAGTTGCCATGGAGCCCCCCATAGCCCCCTCTAGTTTTCAGGAACAATCATTTAACTACATATGTGTAAGATTGGCTACCACATACCAGTCACTTCTCAATGCATTTCATATCCTGGCAGCCTATGAAAGAAAAACTGAAAAGAAACACAAGGCTGCGGTCGCTGTATTTTTGGTGATGTTCTTCGAAGCTCCTCGTCTCCAAGAACTAGATGATATGTGCTCCAGGTTATTAGGAGACATGGAAGATGATGAATTAGTTGGCGAGACAAATAGGTTGCTCATCAATAACTGGAACGACACGAGCCGTGATTTTTACAGTGAAAGTGGAGATGCAGATGGGAAGATTAAAATAGATGAGAGCACACCAGCAGCAACAAAGAAGGTGGCGAAGAGTGGCAGATTTTGTGACGATCGCCATGGGATGAATGGATCAAGACCAATGTTCCAGCGGTGAACGTACATGAGTGAAAGCCCAGCGGTAACAGTAGGCACAAGTAAGATTGGATAACATCTGTAGTAGCATAGCACCGCTGGAGGTAGCAGCAGCAAGTGAAGAAAAAAGTGTGGTCCGATGAAAGTCTCTAGCACTTACTATTAGTATTAATTCATCTTATAATAAGCAGTTAGTGCATTCTTGTGTGAACTTATATACATGTGCGTGTGTTGAGTCTTGAGTTTTAAATTATTAAACGGGACAACTTCTCTTTCTGGTCCCCTGTTAATAAGTAGCGGTATCTTGTGCCTCCGTTGTTACATTGCCGGTCATAAAGTTTATTTAGGGCTCGTTCGGTTTCAAGGTGGAACCATTCTACCCGGATTGAGGTTTTATGTATAGATATAGCAAAAAAAATTATAATAGGTACAATAAGGGACCGTGATTTATTTCGGGTCCTGAATCAATATGTTTATGATAGGTACGACGAATGACCCATATTAGTTTCACACCTCTTGACTAGTGGATTGATTCCCGATCTATTGTCGTACCTATCACGACCAAATTAGTTCTCGACCCGAAATAAATCCCGATGTATCTAGTATAAATTTTTTGATATATACACTTGTAAGGCCAATCCGGGTGAACCATTCTCACTTGAAACCGAACGAGCCCTAACGCGGTCGCGACCGGCGACGAGGTTGGGCGGGCGAGCGATCGGGTACTTTAACGTGTTGGCGATGCGTGCGTGCCATCCAGGGGGACAAAAGGGCCCGGACGGCTTTTTTTTTCTTTCTTTCTGAAGCAGCCTGCTGCAGGTGCAGAGTTCAGAGCTAGCTTCAGGCCTGCAGCAGCAGCCAGCAGCACAGCGCTGGCGCGCGAGGACGGGACGGCCGGGGACCAGCGCATGCACCATCAGACCAATCTCTCTTCGTTCACTCGAGTTCAAGTTCACTCATTACCTCGGCAGCAAGTGTGTGTGATGAAGCATGGCACCTCGACTAAAATCTCTTGCTACCAGTTTGTGCTTGGCAGATTTCAAATGTAGCTAAGCTAGACAACTCGTGACCTACTTTGGAATTTCAAATCTGGGAAACCAAAAACGAAGCAAGCATTGTGTTCCATTTCCCACCGAGGGGCGGGCACACCCAAAGAATTTGCATATATAATCTGTATGTATTCAAGAAATCGAAAAATTACTCAAACAACAGCTTTGCCAAACCTCTGTTTCTGTCCTACGGGTCGAAACACATAACAGCCCATCATCTCCCCTCCACCTCCTTCTACAGCCCAAAGGGCCCAAAGCCACAAGGAGTGTCGCACACAACATTTGAAGTCTACAACAACACTATGAATTATGATGAATCTAAATTTTAGGATGCTGGTACTTACTCTTAAAAATAATCGCCTTTTTCAAAATTTTGGATACCCATTGCTCAAATCCCGGGCCCGCCGCCACGGCTTGTTGAGCGTTGACAGGTTCTTCTTCTTCAACAACCCAAAGGCTACAAGTTTTATGCAGTGCCAAGCCTGCTGCGATGCGAGCACGCAGTTCCTAGTTTACGTTTTCATGATACGAAAGCGTAAGTGGCGACCGTTTCTCACTTTCTCCCCCGAATTTGCTTCCCTCCTCTCTCTCGAACCCTCTCTCCTCCACCCTCGCCAGTTTGCCATCATCAGTCATCACCGCCGGCGTCGTGCGGCCCAAATTCCCCCGCGGACTAGCCCCGCGCGCTCGCTTCAACAGCATAGGTAAGCCCTACCTAGCTCCGGTTCCTGCTCAATTTTTACTGCTGGTGCCTGGTGGCGACACGGGTTGCCCCCAATCCATGGGGGCCGTGATTGCTTCTAAATTTTGCTGTGTCCCGTCCCGGTTCGATGCGCAATGAGATAGGCAGGGAGTCGATTCGTGTGATTTAGTCAGTTGGTAGCTTCCAGTTCGAGTTGTGTAACTGGTAGCGGCGCGATTGTGTAGCGCCCCTTGCTATCCAGACGGTAACAAGGTAGTGACTGTGAGGAACAGTAACTCTTTTGTTGATACAGTTAGCTCTAATACCGTTCCATGTGCTGTATTTTATTTTACGTATTCAAGACCCTGTCCAAATTCTAGCAAAGAGTGATCGAGGGAAATGCTTGGTCTCCTACTTCCATTTGGCCGTGTACTGTTGTCTGTTGTCAGTTAATTTAAGTTCAACTGTCGACAGGCTCCTGTTCTTTATCTTTAAGTGGGCTATATTCTTCTGGCTCTGGTTTTCCTTTTGATTTAATCTGCTTGTATCGATGGCATCTGTAATCGGTAGTGTGCAGTCAGAGGCTGAATGCAGTGTGACTTAGACTCATCAGTCTGTTTATAGTGTGCAGTTTAACTTTTATTTCTGGTAGTCTTACAAATGCGTTGTGCCTCACCCCCAATCGTATCCGGTAGGAAAACAGTAATTCTTGTGTTGATATCATTTGGTCTTACACTGATCCGTTTGCCGGATTCTCTGTTTTGTTGTTCTATTGATTCTGATGAAATTTAAACGAACATTGGTTGGAGACATGTTTGGTTTAGTACTTCGATTTAGCCATTTACTGTTTTTGGTTAACATAGGTGTAGCTACCTACTAGCTTCCATTTATTCAGTGATATGTAGGGCTAAAAATTGTTTGGTTGTCTGCATGGATAACTTCTCTCGCTGCAGCTCATTTTTTGGTACTGCAGTGTGAGCTGGCATTTGATGGTCGCACCTTGTTTTGATGCCAACTTTTCCGTGACCTGGCATCGATTGTATGATTGTATCCAGTATCCACAATTATATGTGCTGACGAATGTAACTTAGCCTTTGGTTTAGGACTCGAGCATAACATTATTGATGACTGGCTTGCTATTGTGCTCACATATCACAGCTTTGCTTCCTGATATATTTGTAACTTGAGTGGCCTGGTGCTCCTTCTCCATAAATTTACATGGCACATCTGTTGTTAAAATTCATTAAGGTATCAAACAACTGCTGTATAGGGGTTGTAACTTGATTATTCTTAATGTAATTATTGAAGCTTACAGAAAGCAACATGCTGCATTATTATTAGTCTTTTAATGCATCTGTCGTCTGATGCATTCTCATTTGAAATGAAATGCTTTCCTTAGCTTTATTCAGATAATCCCTATAAAAAAAGTTTTATTCTTGATGATGGTTAGCAACTCGTTCTTTGCTCTTGTTTTGCATCATATTCTTTGAAATTAAGACATAGGCTTTAACTATACTTATGAATGACAGATGGGATCGCCAGAGGCAAGAGTGGAAGTAGATTCATTAGAAAAACATTTATTGGCTGGTTTATCTTCAAATGACTATAACAGAAGTATTGAGGATGAGGTCCTCCATGATGCATCATTTGCAGAAATGGAAGATAATTTTGTCAAGTATCAAATTGCTCAGTGGATTCTTTTATCTGTATTACTAGTCTTAGCTTGGGGAGTAGGAGTGCTCATGCTACTTTACTTACCTATTCGGATATATGTATGTCGGAGGGACTTCCGCTCAAGGAAGTTGTATTTGACACCACACGCTGTTGTTTATAAGGTATTCACATGCGGAATGGCAAACTACTCTTTTGTTTTATAATCAAGTTATTGATCTATTTAACACCCTGATCATAATCCAGATAAACAAGCCTGTTGCTTTTCCTTGTTTTGGGGTTTTCAAGAAGGAGAAATATGTTATCCTCCCTTCAATTTCTGATGTTGTTGTTGAGCAAGGTGAGCCGGATGCAATAACGCTGAACAAAATTGTCAGTTATCCGTAGTGAGAATTTGGTGTCTGCTTTCGACTCACATTTCGTATAGTTGGATGGTGAAAACTGCATAAAGAAATTAATATTGCTATGTACCGTGGTTGGTGTTTCAGAAGAAAAAAAGATTCCGGTGTTTTTTTTTTCCAGTTCTTCCCTATCCGTTCAGGTTTATGTGTAACTTTAAAGAATGAAAATAGGACGATGCTATAAAGATATAAAGTCTAGGCTGTAAGATCTTGATTTCGGTTGGGGGTAGGCTACTATATTCTAGTCAAGTGCTCTAAACTTGAACTTGGCTACAACATATTCATAACCTTTTCCATATCTATCTCTCTGAGATTATTTCCAGAAGCCAATTTTGTCTGACAATTTTACAGAAAAGAAACTCATTCATTTATGCTTACTTGCAAGAAGCTGTACGAAATAGTTTGTTCATTATAAGAGAGAAGCAATGTTTGCTGCAAATACCTCAGTTATTTATCATATGATTTCTGTAGGTTATCTCCAATCCTTTTTTGGGGTATATTCTATCAGAATTGAGAATGTTGGTGTTAGAAAGCCTCCTAGTGATGATGTAAAAATAACTGGGGTTGCTCATCCACATGATTTCAGGAAGGTATTTCAATGTTCAATTGAGCCTCAGTTTGTCTTGAGTTGTCGCTGAACTTAAATCTTGGATGTACTTATTCAGGCTGTTCTAGTCCATCTTTTGAACACAAGGAACCTGAATTGGAATAGGAAAGCTCCATCTGATGTTCAACAGAGCACAAGTTTGAATCATATAGCTAGTGCTTGGGTATGTCTTCAGTTATCTTGTTTCATTTAGTCTTTAACACTGAAAGTTGTACGTTGTTTTAGCAAAGTTATTGAGCTATTACGTATTGGAATATCAAACTTTCCAAATGTGCTTTATTTATATCATCTACTAGTACTAAATGATATTTGGTTTCCAAAATGCTCATGAAACGTGCTTAAGGAACTTGTTCTGATGTGTGATATTGCGTTGTTCGGATGTGTAATGTGGGTGAACACTGTAGAAAGCTACTCATAGTGATGGCTTGAAAGTATTGTGCTTAGAGAAGAAGTTGCGGGTCAGGGAGGAAGAAACTCGAGAGTTAAGAAGCTTTTGCTAATTTATTTCCTTAATGGAACAAGGAACCCAGGATACAATGCTATCCTTTCATAGCGATGGCTCACTTGACACTAAAGAAATATCTTTTCAATTACATAGAAATAGACAACTGGAAACAGATAACTAGACAGCTTATTTCTAACAACCGTAATCCTCCAGGGTTTCAGTTATCACACTGGTACTGATTACACTGCAAACCAGTGCATGAACAGTTTTTTTTTTTTTTTTTCATTGCACACAACAAGTTTTCATGTAGTACTCATGACAATATCTGTATTACATTCAGTCAACCATTGACCCTGGATTAGAAGTTCATCAGTATAGCCTTATGCATCCTGTGTCTCTGTCGGTTACTGTATAACTGCATATTTCTCATGTTAAGGTCAAACAATCTGATGCTATCTATTTTCAACAATTATAACAAAAATCAGTCACTGACTAGCAATGGAAAGCACTGTTTTTGTATTTTGAATTTCTTGTTGGTTACAGTTTACTATCTCGAATTTTGTACTGTTTTCTCTGACAGTTTACGTGAACATAAATATGTCCGAATATCTAGTGTAAGGCTGTTTTTTAACAGTATATACTAGGACTAAATCTGTTTAACTTTTCATCTATCTATGACCAAGTTCCTGATTCGTAAGCTCTCTATCCTTCACTGTGCTATCTAAACTTTGAAAGTATATACATTGATATTTTCAGGACCCTCCTCTTGGGGATTTGATACTAGAGAAGCTTGATGAAGTCGAAGTTTCGATAAAGGTGACAGTTGCAGAAACGCTTTGCATTGCTTTAAGCAATTTTTTTAACACTCTTTTTATTGATAGTTATTGCAGGACTTATCAAATGTAGTGATTAATGTAGAGTTGTAGATATGTGGTGCCTGTAGCTACAAAGAATGTATAAAATGCTTCAGAAGGCATAAGAACTTCAGATATATAACTTAGTGGTTAACACTTAGGAGCACATGCTGCCATCAAACTGTAGCTGAATAAATGATTTATCTCAGAGTGTATAGATTTAGGTCCTTTAATGAACTTCAGTATTCAGAGCTGCAAGCCTTTAGCTCAAAATTACAGTACCATTTAGTGTTGCAGTGATGTAGGTCCATTTCTATCATAATTTTCTCTTTTCTTTTGATGGGGATGTCTTTATTAGTCAGTTAAAAGTTCAAATTTTACTTGTGTTGGTTCGCCTCTATTGTAACATGAATGTTCTTTTGACTCAGAAAATACAAGCAATGGTACAGGGAACTGAAACTTCCAAAATGAAGACCACATCCAGTTGATTCAATGTATTTTTGACAGTTGACAGGTATGCTAAGTTTAGTTAAGCTGGCTTATTTCCTACTTTCACTATCCCGTGAAATGATACAGAAGTATCCAGGACTTCTAGTGTCATGTATTCATCTTCTGTAGTTCTGGTCCTCAATGTCTGTTTTACTTGTGTTCCATCATAGCTTCTGCAGCTGACTGCATGGCTCTGCCCGGTTGGATGAAATTTGTCTGATTGTTTTGATATCGGACCATTAACTAAAGCCATCCAAGTGCAACCTCTAGCACATACTAGATAATTGACTTCCACAACAACCAGCATAGAACTGACAAGCATTCTGTACCATGTTTGTGTCACTGTCATTGGCTCCTATTATGGCTTTTGGTCACAACCCTGTAGCTGCACACTGCACGAATTTTGCTGAAAACGGCCCATTTCTGCAGAAGTCATTAAGTTAATAGCTTGATGTCTTGCCCCTTTTTTCTTTTTTTCTAATAAGCGACAAAACAGTGATGTTTACACAAAAATCTGTCCGTATATGTAGTAATCAGCCCAACCCTTCCACCTGTTCAGTAAATATCAGCCAAACCTCAAGTTCAGTTAACAAAACTGCTATGGCCACCTGAAAATCCACAGCATTCCCGAATTGGTGATCACTCTGTTGGTTGGTGGTGCTTTTCTTGACCCAGATGCTGGCTTGACAGTCCATATTGCATTATACATAGTTCAAATCATGCCATTACTTTTATGACCTTATGGTATTTTCAGAAAAAAGTATTAAAGTAAAAAAGAAAAGAAAAGCAAGATGCTGCCCCATCTTAGCATTGATTTTTGAGGCATCACAATATGGCAGGCCTTTTTCAATGATGCCATCCCTCATTCATAGACCTGTAATTTCACTGCTTCGTCAAAAGTTTTTGGAATGTTTCGGTGGGTATGGGCAACAGTTGTTTCCGTTTGTTTTCCTAATCCGGTGAAGTATATATCGAGCATGTGGTTCATTGAACCTCATCATCTAGTCGTTTCTTCTAACCACAGGAAGGTGGGAAATCATTTATTTATACGAACAAAAGATTAGCTGCTGCAGGTTGCCTGGCTAGAAAGGTAGTATGTGCTTCTAGTCAAGGCTGACTGCTTGACTTTTGTCCTGTTTTCTCCATCCTGTGTTCCCAATTCACGTTATTTTCCTGTTTTTTTAAGGACCACCCATCGATATTAATCTCCTGGGTTCGTGATATTAGATCATGCTATGCTTTTTGGGGGGTCCCTGTCCTGATGTATGGGGAGAAAAATGGACCCAGCACATCATATCATAGTTTAGTGATTTGGTGGTCGCATTGCTTTGTGTCCTATCTAACATAGTTTAAGTACATAGTGGTTCATGAATTATAGTTACCTTTTGGTCTGTTCCCCATCCATCATATGGCACCATAATCAGAGTTGAATATAAAATCAATAAATTCTAGCAGCCCCCCACAGCAGTCCCTAGTGCTACCAGAAGGCATCTGGTCTCATTTTAACTGGGCGGATCTTACTCGTACGTGTCTTTACCGTAGTGCGCATGATCTAGGCTAAGCTGGTCATGGGAAATCAGAGGGTTTTCCAGGCGCCTGCAATCGCTATCACTAGCTACCTTTAGCTTGGAATACTGAAGCAGATGATGATAAAGTTTATTTCCAATTATCTGTTGATTTAGGATTGGACAAGATAAGACTAGTGCGACCTTTGGTGGCTATCGTCGTCATGATTGCTGTTGATAATAGTGGACTCGTGCGATTATTTCTGTAGTGGCTATATGTATAGCTCATGATACTTGTAACTATGTTATTGTCTTATGTTTCACCCTGTCTAATATTGTCCAACAATAGACGGTGATGGCTCGCTATTTTTCTCTGCTTTCTACAATCAAGCCTGGAATTTCACTTTCTGCACATAAAGTTGTATATAGTTGAAAGGGAACAATCATTCAAAATTGCAACTAGAAAAGGTTATGCTTGGTTATCAGATGTAATAAGTGAAACCAAGTCACTACCTCGCAACTGGTGATGTCGATATCAGATACTGATTCATGATATAATACTTTTACTGTTTACCATGGGGATAGGTATTCTGTAGCTTGATTGCCAATACAGCAATCAGATATGAGAGTGAGACCAAGTCTCTAACTCGCAACTGGTGATCGATTTCAATATCAGATACTGATAAATGATACTAAGACATACTGTTTACTGTTGGAGGTGGCTATTCTGTAGCTCAATTCCATTGCGGCAACTTTTTTTTTTCCTTCTAAAGTGTTTTTGGGTTTAGTAGCATCTTCTACAATAATATGTGCTCAGCGCATCAGATAGCCTGAACAAGCGACTACCTCTTCAGACCTACTTGTTCTTTCTGATACTGATGCCTAGCTTTCCCTACACCTAATTAACCTTTGATTCTTTTGACTAAATTTATAGAACCTGTCCAGCACTCCAGCAGAAGTCAAGTCTGTAGCCTTCTTGTTGCTGTTGATCCTCGCAGCCATGGACCGTGACGAGGGTCACCAAACGTCCAAACGTCTTTTCCATTTTTCTAGGCTACCCTGTGGGCTGATGCACACAGTCTAGTGGCCTACAACAGTTAAGTGACTATCATCCTTTGACTGGATGCACTGACATTATTGGATCCCTGCTGACTGAATTTTTGGGATAATAATGTAGCTAATGCAACAATGTTTCTATATCTCTGCCTTGACTAGCAACACGAGCTCCCTCGATGTTACCTTTCCGGCATTACCTCTATTTCATTCATGTTGACATTTTGTTCTTGGCAGACTCCACGGATTGTGACAACTGTTGTCCTTGCTTGTGGTATTAGCTAGGATGTGTCCTAGGATCCTGATTGGGCAGGAGAAGAGTATACTGATCACCAAGGGGAGAACCGTTCAGAACTGGAACACTAGAAAATGCAAGCGCTTGGTGATCAGATAAAGTAAGTGGAATCAAGTCGCTGTCATACAATTGTGCTGTCATCGATCTTTGTATATATGCTGATAATTTTTTACTGTTTGCTGCGGCCATGCGTGTATTTAGTTTATTTTATTTAACGACGACTCATATCATATGCTTAATGTTCCCCCAACTTGCTGTTGCTTTTGTCGATCATCCTACAAGAAAGGCATTTTCTAGGATAAACAGAGTCAAAATTTATTTGTACTCAACTGTCTTTCTGCAAAAGTAAATTCCACACTTAAAAAAATCTGTTTATTCGAGCATTTTGTGCGCAGACTTGGAGTTGGAGCTTGACTTTGGTGACACGTTAAACTTTGTTTCTTTGATGCTGCAAATGCTTTAAGCCTTGTAACTCATGTGAGAATAACCTTTGCTATTTCAACGAGTGCAAACTGCTGGTGGAGTGGTGTGCCGCCGCAAGTCAAAATTGTAGCTTTCTTGTTCGCGTCGCCGTTGATCGTAGGAGGCCATAGACCACGCATGACGAGGGTCACCGAACTTTTTCTAAGCTATCCCGTGGGCACGGCAGATAGATATGGCATATGCGCAAATTGCACGTTTGACTGGAGCCAAAAATACATTATTTGGTTGCCCTCTTGACCGCCAATTCTCCAGTCAGTGTTTATTATGTGAGCACAAAAGATGTTCCTTCTCTTACACGCAGTTCAAATTTCATTGCCTCTTAAGCCTTGCATGTTGACATTGTTGTGCTCTTTTACTAGTCGTAGGCTCTGGAGTCTGGATTGTTCTCCAAGAATTACAGAGACTAACTTTTTGAGAGGTTAATTATGACGTGTCTAGGATCGTGATTGGGCAGGAGAAGCATTCTATAATCAGGCCATCAGGGCCGTCCCGATCAAAATAGGGGCCATGTTCCAAATTATAGTTTAGGCCCTAGTTAAAATTAAAATAACATAATTAAGGTTCAATCTATAACCAGTTCAAATAGGCTAATAATATAATGATTACGCATTGTTGTTTTAACCTATTTCTTCAAAGTCTTATGTCAGATGGGCTCAGATAAAATAATTAAAGAACAAGAAATGTGGCATAAGACGTTGAAGAAATGGTTAACTGCACTCTATTATTTTCTTCTTTTTACTCTTTTCATAGTAACTTCTAAAAGAAATGTATATAAATATTTAAAAAAGGAAAAATTAATATGGCTAGGAATTCAAGAAGAAAACCTTAGTTTATGTACGGGCATATGCAAGCAGGCTGTACTAGTACTAACCTGATCAATAATGATTTCTATTGCTCTTGTTGTCCCTGACCCAAGAAGCGAGAAAAGAAAATTGAGACAGAGAGAAAAAAAAATGGCTTGAGCGAACACAGAGAATCAAAGATTGGTTGGGGGCGATTCATGGTGCAGCGGGAACTTTTTTTGCAACTCGCATATTAGGCGCATAGCTGCTGTAGTCCTTCTTAGTCAATAGGAGATTATTACATATTTGCGCTGCAGGAGAAATTGGAAGAGATCGACATAGGGAGAGGAATGAAAGTTATTCTGCTAAGTTTAAGAGGAAACTTCGACTGGACCATATTGTTTGGCTGTTTGCTACTAACATTAGCAGTTAACTATAGTATTGCAACAAATCTTGGGGGCCCATATTTTTGGGGGCCCTGTTCCGGCGCACACCTCGCACGCCCCCAGGGACGGGCCTGCAGGCCATTACAATGCACATAAACTAGTATTTTTACAAGTTAGTAGTGATTTCAGTTTTGTGCTTTGACTGAGATCAAACCACTCGATCGTTCACCAAATCGCCTCATAGAAAAGACGAGAGAGAACAATTTTTAATGTTTTGGGTGCATGGAGATGCTCCTGCCTGCCTGAATTGACCGCATGCATGTTCTTTTTACATTGGTTGCTTGCTGCGGATCGTGACAGGGCCGCGAAGTTACACACGGACTCAACATTTTGTTTTCCTGTCACGCTCTCTGCTAGTACAGTCCTTGGATCCCACAGGCCCAGGCAAAGCGCCTCCTGGTAGCTTCTGCATGCGGGGAGCCTTTTTCGTTCCGAGTCCATGTCTTGTAGTGGGGCATCTGCATCATCATCTTCCTATCCGTTCCGTTCCATTCCGTTCTATCACCTTGTCACCACCACCAGATATATTTAATTTCCAGTCCTCCAAGCGTGGCTTTCGCGTGTCCCTGTCCCACGTCTCGGTCCCGCTGCGTGGCAATGTCACGCTTCTTCTCCAGCTTCCATGTGATGCAATCGTTGAATTCGGCACTGTTCATATGTGAGCGCTCTGGGGCTATCAGTCTCGTGTACGTGTTGGCATGAACCATGTGCATGCAAGGGCCAAGGGGTCTAGACACAAGGTGGTAATTTAATTTGTTTTGTTTTTTAGCCTCCATAAAAGGTGGATAAGCTACTGCATGGCTACTGGTACAGTGCGCTCAGGTAGCCATGGCCTCCCGCGGCGAGCCATGGCCTCCCGCCTCCCTTTCCATTCTAGTAAACGTTGCCTCCTCCTTGCCTCTCCCAAACCAGAGCAAGCAGCACACGCCAACCGCACACTCCCTCTGATTTGCACAAGCAAGCGAAGAAATCGATTTAAGCCATCTACCTTGGAGAAGAATATTGGAGCTGGAGTTGGATTTTTGGATCGGCGGCCTTCTGACCATGGAGGAAGGACAGGGGAGAACGGACGGAGAAGGAAGATGGGCATGTGGGAGAGAGAAAGGAGATTTTTTATTTCCTTGCCTAGTTTAGTGGGTCCCACATGAAACTGTTAAGCGTTGGAGCAAAAATTACCAAGCTGGCGCCTCATGAGTGGGTCCTACCTTAGCACTACTCAAGGTGCTATACACTGTGGATGTCCTAAGAAGGCTTCTAGCGGCCAGCGCAGTAAGGTGGAGCTTATCAGCCTAAGTGAATTTTCTGAGATAAAATTAGAGTAAAGTACATGACCGGTACTCGAACTTGTTAGGGTGTGCAATCATCGGTCTCTAAATCTATAAAAATAGGAATTCAGGTCCTCCAACTTGCTAGAGGGTGTCATCCCGGTCCATGCAATACTTAAAAGTGTTTTTTTAGCCATAGTTTTAGTTTAAAAATAGATCCAACAAACATTATTAGATATAGTTTAAAATTATGAAAATATCTCTAATCCTTCAAAAAAAAATAGAAATAAAAAGATACTATAGATACATCCGAGCATGGGAAGCCTAAATAAAATAATTGAAGCTCGCAAAAATATTTTACGAAAATATAGTTCCCATTCTTCTAGATTTAAATCCAGTTTTAAGAAGCTTCCAGGGATATGTTCATGAGCTCTAATTATTTTATTTAGGCTTTCCGTGCTCCAATGTATCTCTTGGAATTTTTGGAGGCTAGAGATATTTTTCAGCATTTGAAAAACATATCTAGTGTTTGTTAGATTTATCCTGTGGGCAGGGCAAATAGATATGGTACATGCACAAGTTGCACCTTTGGCCAGAGCCAATAACATTATTTTTTTGAAACGAACCGGCAGGAGAGCTGCCTGTTATATTAAAAAGCAGAAGTGCCTAGAAGGGATGGTAATGGGCCCAACCTTTTATACTAACAAATTTAAGGATCGGGCTATAAACAGATCGGGCTAAAACTATATACAAATTTGGCCTACAAATGATTAGGGCCGAGTTGAATCGTGAAGAGGCCATAAGGGTCATTACCCATTACCACTCCTAGCCTAGATAGGCAAAACGGTCTGACAAAAAAGGTCTCCGGTGTTTATTATGTGAGCACAAAGGTCTTCCTTCTCTTGTACGTACAGTAGTTCATTGCCTCTAAGCCTTCACGTTGACATTGCCATTTGCTGCTTTTACTAGTCATAGGATCTGGATTGTTCTCCAAGAATTACAGAGGCCAGTAGGATCATGATTGGACAGGAGGAGAGTTTTGTAATTACTAGTTAATTATTATTTTTACAAGTTAGTAGTGATTTCAGTTTTGTGCTTTGACCGATGAGAGAGCTCCAATGCAAACCCACTCGATCATTCACCAAATCACCTTGTACAAAAGACAAGCAGAAGCATTTTATATTTTGGATGCTCCTGCCTACTCCGTACCTGCCTGCCTGAATTGGCCACATGCTCTTTTTACATTGGTTGCTTTGCTGCGGATCGTGACAGGCTGCGAAGCGCGAAGTTACACGGGCTCAAAACATCTTTGTTTTCCTGTCACGCTCTCTCTGCTGCACGAGTCCTTTGAATCCCACAGGTAGCTTCTCTGCATGCAGGAAAAGCCTTTTTCAAGTCCATGTCTTGTTGTGCAGTGGGGCATCTGCAGCATAATCTTCACGTCCATTCCGTTCCGTTCCGTCACTTTTGCCGCCACCACCACAAGATGTTTCCAGTCCCCCAAGCATGGCACTCGCGGGCCCCACATCCCTGTCCCGCGTGGCAATTCCACGTCGTCTTTTTTTTTTCTGGTTTGATTTCCCCCACGAGCGAGCGAGCGTCGCAGAGACTCCTCCGGCCGGCCCCGCACGTGCGGGCGCCACGCCCCTTTGACCCAATTCGCGTGCCTGGAGGCCCACATGCCAGTCAGCATACACATCAAATTAGTAGGATGGACTCGGGACTCTCGGAGGTTTTGCCTTAAGACTCGCGTGCCCGGAAGCCCACATGCCAGTCGGCATGCTATTTTTTTCTGGTAATTTATGCAGTAGCTGGAGTAGTATAACCCAGGGCCAAATTGCAGGTTTGCGGAATATTTACCTTAATTAAGATCACGAGGCACCGGGTACGGGGACGCACACGGTAAACGCCAGCGAGGCGCTTTACCGTGC
The DNA here is from genome assembly GCA_015476505.1 of Urochloa ruziziensis. Lineage (NCBI taxonomy): Eukaryota > Viridiplantae > Streptophyta > Magnoliopsida > Poales > Poaceae > Urochloa > Urochloa ruziziensis. Next base: position 50,102,863 of record CM027121.1, on the reverse strand, counting down.
GTGTCTCCAGTTCTTCACCGCGCAGCGGGGGGGTGAAAAACCGCACGGGAAATTACCGTGTGCTCCCGGACACTAGATTCCCAGCGCGTCCCTGGGCCTCCGCTATGCGCCACGGTGGCATGGGCCCGCACTTCGCCGCCGGCCTCCTCGACTCCAGCTCCGGCGCGCCCGGTCGGCGCGAGCGAGCTCCGTCGCTACGCCACACGGAGCTCACACGGAGCGGAGGAAGAGGGAGCTGGCGCCGCTCCGAATCGTTGCCCGGAGGAGAGGAGGAAACAGAGGGGCCACTCCTCTGCTTGAGGAAGAAGAGAGCCTGCCATGGAGCCGATCCCGGCCCGCTCGAGGAAGAAGACAGGAGCCCCTCCCCTCCCCCTCTCACCCCCTCCCGCACCGGTCGCCGCTGCCCGCCCCGCCTCGCCTCGTGTCGGCCTGTGTGAGCCCCGACTGAGGAGAACGAGCTGCGCCGGGCGCATCTCGAAGCCGCTGTAGCTGGATCTGCTCGCCGACGGCTGGCGAGATGGAGGGCGTGGTCGGCTGGAGATGGCGGGGCCACTAGGGAGGAGCGACAGTCGATGGGAGCGAGGCGGAGAGAGAAGAGGAGGGAGAGGAAGCCGACACGATGGAGGTGGGTGGCGGCGTCAGTGGGAGAGGAAGAGCAGAAGAGGAAGAGATAGAGAGAGGGGTGCGGCGGCCGACGGAGAAAATGAGATGGGGTGGGAGAGAGAGAGGGTGGGGCCTGCGGACAGAGAGAGACGCTGGGGTTAAAAAATCCAGATTGTGGGTCCCGTGTAGTAGTAGTTGGTATAGAGTATGAAATATAAAATACGACGAGTGCGGGAGAAGTTGATTTAAAGGTTAAAATCTTAATGACCAGTACGGAATATTTCTTTGAAAAGGCGGTGACAGAGTACCACGACAGAGTCCGAGACAAGACAAGAACCGTATAATTAATCGCTCCAATAGATTTAGATTGCAAAATAAAGTGTTACAGAATCGCACGACAGAATCCGAGACTTAAACCATTACGGATAGCGTACCTACGCGTCAGGTAACTTATTGGGTCCACGGCACGGAGTGGACTAAGCTGTCGCTGTCGTCCATCGTCGTCCCCAGCTTCCATGCGCTGCGATTGTTGAATTCAAACGTTGTTCATATATGTTAGCTAGATTTAATTTGCAGATCGGATCAGCACCGGCACCTGCTACCACTATAGGAAAATTGGCCTTTAGTATGGGTCGCAGGACAGGTTAATACCGGTCGCTGTGGCCGGTACTAAAGGTCCGGTACTAACGTGACTCATGTTAATACCGGTCGCAGCCAGCCGGTACTGAAGGTGCGCAAGTTAGTACCGGCTGATACTAACTGTGGCTGTCGTCAACACCCCACGGCCACCCCCTCCGTTACTCCCCTCGTTTTTCTATTCTCTCTTTTTCTATTCTTTTTTTTCTCATTTTCTCCGACAACAAGAGCATAAGAATCACAGTTTCAATCACAAAGTAATTCTCACAATCATACTATCACAAAAATCGCAGCATACATCTCACAATCACAATCTCACAAAAAACACAAAAATGCATCTTACAACCGCACATAATCTCTCAGGAATCACAAGAATCACATCTCACAATTTCAATTTCACAAAAATCACAATTTCAATCTCACAAAAATCTCAAAAATCGCAACTCAAGCCGGCGGCCTCCGCGCTGCCTTCGCTCGCCCCGCGGCTTGGCGCCGCCCGCGCGTGCCGGCGGCCCCGCTGCCGCGGCCTGGCCCCACGGCCCCCGCGCCGGGAGGCCTGCGCGCTTGGCTGCCGCGCCAGGAGGCCCCCGCGCCGGAATGCCCCCGCGCGCCTGGCCGCCTCCCTGCTCCAGCACCTGCACGAGATCGAGAGAAGCTGGATGAGATGGGGAGTGAGGAAGGAGAGGAACAGAAAAGAGATAAGGGAGTAGTAGAATAAAAGCATGCCAGAGACCGACGCCTCTTGTGGATCGGCCATCTTTGTTAGTACCGGCTAGAGGCTACGCCCGGTACTAACTTGCTACATTTTGTACCGGGTGAAGTCACCAGCCGGTACTAAATAGTCCGCATAAAATTAGTACCGGCTGGGGACAATAGCCGGTACTAACTTGGCTTCTGACAGCTGCGGTGTAGGGTCAGAAGTGCACGTTAGTACCGGCTGGTCTCCCCAGCCGGTACTAACTTGGCTTTTTAGCTACCGTTGCCTGGAGCCGGTACTAAAGGCCCCCTTTAGTACCGGCTCCGGCCAGCCAGCACTAAAGTAGAGGGATGAAATGTGGTTTCTCCTATGGTGTACCAGTCTCTGCCTTGGCATATACGGAGTACTATTGTAAACCAATAAACCATGTGCAAGCAGTGGTGGTGTAGACGTAAGGTGCCTACTGCGTGGCTAGTAGCTAGAGAGAGGCCGGATCGATTCATGCATGGGCACTATGGCAGCATGAGGCGCAAGCACGGCTCGTCGTCACGTGACAAGGAGTAAAGTGTAAACGTACTACCTCCGTCTCAAAAAAAACATGCAACTCTTTTATCTCGAGGACTCAAACAATCTCAATTTTGATCAAATTTATATAAAATAATATAAATATTTAATATATAAAATAAGTACCATTAGATTAATTATGAAGTATAATTCCATACTAAATCTATTTAAAGACATAAATATTGGTAATTTTCTATATAAATTTGTTAAAATTTACAATTGTTTGACTCCTTGAGAAACGAGAGTTGCATGTTTTTTGGACGGAGGTAGTATTGTTTTTGCCATAGCTCTAGAGTGGTGCCTGCTATCTATTTTTGAAAAACAAAAAAGGGCAGTGCCTATGTATATAGGTAATGAATTTTAAATGTCGCTAGCCATGAGTGCTGGCATTTTAATTGATTCAATTGTTATGCGGGGTTGTTGAGCTTGATCTACCCTCAGTATAGTCGCTTTCATAGGAGCAGTATTGAACGTACGCATACAAAATGAATGTTATATAAGAAGGTTTAGCTAGTAGCGCACTGGTCAGTAAGGTGGAGCTTATCAACGGACCTAAGCGGATTTAGCAAGATAAAATTCTGCCAGAAGTGCGTGATTCTCTCTTTTTCCTATTTTCCTTTGGCGTCCATGTCAAGGCCTCATCATCATCAGATCATATCATGGCATGGACCAGCCTAGCAAAACCTCCATACCTAAACCCGTACTAAATCCCTTTCTTCTCTTATGGACTATAGGCTATAGGTGTTTGATAGCCCATTTTGTTTTGTAGTAGCAGCTAGCTAGTTTGGCCTCATCATTTCCATGGGATTGGGGGATGTGTGGGGTTCTTGCTTCATTTGTCTGGTGGGGAATTTAACCTCATGGAAAGTTGATGGAAATACACCTATTTCTGAAAACTTTCAGCATAGAGGACAATCATGCATATGTATAGGACAAGGTTGTGTATAAGAGCGTGGCACCAAGTTTAAGGTTGTAATTCTCCTTGGGTTTCATTTCTCCATCCTCATTTTAGCTCTAATAATAGTAAAGTAAAGGTTGGTTAAGGATCCCATGGGGAAAGTGGTTACACAATCTTGTATTGGCACACTGTGGGGATGTACTACATGACAATTATCTTATTGACAGTGAAAACTTGGACTGCAAGAACAGTACTTGACACGAGAGACGGCATCGTTTGGACTTGATTTCCGTGAGATTTCTTTGGTGTGACACTGTAACCTCGCAATGACAGCAATTATTTAAATCCGAATTAATTAAAAAACAAACATAAAGTCTCACTGATATTTTAAGTGGCCGTAGCAGCCGCCTCTCGTCGGCACTCGGCGCTTAAAGCGCTTGCACTTGCACCCGAAAGCTACAGGCCAAAAGGTTTGGCCAGTGGCCACGGACAAAAATCGATGCCATCAGACTGAAAACCTTTACCTGGAAAAAGTGCACGCCCCTCTCGACCCTACCACGTCGTTTGGAGACATATGCGTCTCTTCTGGGCCGTGAAATCGACACGCCAATAACCACTTGGCACAGTGAAGTGTAGAGTAGTGGAAAGATGCTAGATTCTTCTTCGCTATATTATGTGCGAATATTTGTTCTTTCTTCACTTACTGTTCGGTTAATCCCTCCCAATCTTTAGGGAGCTAGTAACGAACAAAGCCGGCCTTATTCAACAAAATGATGGATCAATCAGCTAGCATAATAAGCTTCGTATGAGAAATTTTGCAAGTTATAAATAGATGTCACAGATCTTGCCCAAAAAGAAGGAAAGAATTCCCAATCAAAAAGAAGAATGGTACGTATATCTTATAAATTTGAAAAATCGCGATTTAGACTAATGCAAAAAATGGATCCATCGGTTGGGGATGGGCTCGAGGGTCCCGAGGCTCTGGATTAAAAATCCAAAGTTGAATTTGTCGCCAAGTTAAAAGGCAATTTTGACTGGAAATGAATAAAATTAAATGGACTCTCGGACGACTGTCGGAATGCCGCATAAGTTGTTGAAACAGAGCATGGATAACATTTTCTCGTGTGCTTTCAAGCTCACCACCACATATGTATGGTATATATCTATCCATCTCGAATCACTTGCCTACCATGCTGACTAGAGTACATACGTAGGCTGTACACAGACACAACACTGACAAAGCAGTATCAGTCTTAGGATAGCTAGGGATCGATAGAGATGGTCGTGTCGGTGTAAACGTGCAAGGTGATGAGCTGCAGTGCAGGTACTACAGTGACAGAACAGAGGAGAAGGACGTGTATGGTAGTGTAAGCACGGCGTGTCGAGAAGACGAGAACGAACCTATCCCTGGTAGCCACGTTCCTACTACACTAGTTGATATACGTAGTACTTTGTACATGGCTCCAAGTCTACATGCAAGTACCAGATTGACATGCTCCTGCACGTACTCGACGATCCGATCCACAAGAACATGCCAGAGTGCTGTGACTGTCGATCAGGGCCAGGGATCCTCCGATCTCAGAGAGAGACTCCACGAGCAAGCTCCATGCCTAGTACATATGATCGGCTTGTACGTGCTTGCTCGGATACGTGCACCGCCATTATTGTTCTCAACGGCTTGCACAGTCACCAAAGGTCCACGTCCACCCCCATGCCGCTTATGACCATGCCATGCAACCTTTTTAGCGCCTTCACTTTAGACTCGTTTCAACGGCTTTCATTGGAGTATATGAATTTGTTGTCAATTTATTTTCAATCACTGGAATCATGGCAAACTCCAAGAGACACCCCATTTTTCGCTTTTCATTTGACTCACCATGTGTTAGGATAGAGGGCCGTCGGAAGAGCATCTCCAAGAGACACCCTATTTTTCGCTTTTCATTTGACTCTCCATTTGACTTGGCAAAAAGATTTCTCTTCATATTGGGTCACACACTCCAACAGACTCCCCATTTTTCACTTTTCAAATTTCAACAGCAAACTTCAACCTCCCTATCCACACACGCTGACGCGTGGGTCCCACACGTCATCTTCATCTTCTTCCCCTGCCTATCTCCCTTATCCTCTCGCCTCTCCCGACCTCACTCTCTCCTCTCTGCCCCGGCCTCCCCTTCTCCCCCTCCATCCATGGCGGCACGCGCGGCACCGGCCTCGGGCCCGGCCTCCCCTTCCCCAGCCATCCCCTCCATACATGGCGGCGCCCCGTGCCGGCCTCGGGCCCGGCCTCCCCTTCTCCCCTTCCCCAGACATCCCCTCTATCCATGGCGCGTGAAGGTCCGACCACCTCCTATATCCATGGCGCGCGAAGGTCCGGCCTCCCCTTCTATCCATGGCACGCGAAGGTCCGGCGAACGACTCTTGGAGGTGCGGCGGGGCGCATGGAGGTCTGGCCTGGCGGCGCGTGGAGGTCCGGCCCGGCGGCGCGTGGAGGTCCGGCCGGCGGCGCCTCTTCTCCGGCCTCCCCTTCTCTCCCTCTGCGTGTTCTCCTACGTGCTACGCGTGGGGTCCACGCTTGGCAAGTGAACTTGGCAAGCGGGCTTGGCTTCAAGTTTGGCAAGCGGGAGGGTTGATTTGGAGAGTCGGATGGGATAGCAAGTTGGATAGAGAGGCTGTTGGAGCTAGGTTTTGAGATTGAGTTGCCAAATTTTGGCTTGGCAAGTGGGATGAGGTGTCTCTTGGAGTTGCTCTTAGGTGTGAAGGTCCCGTCGTAAAGGGATCGTGCCAATATCTTAGCATTAGGCTATGTGCAGCGGTCGACTGGATCGGCTCCTGTACCGCTAAAGTACCGTGTTTTCATCCTGGATGTGCTGCAACGGTTTCCTGTATCCAATCCGCTATTGTCCAGGACGCTTCCACCTTCCCCCAAATATGGGGGGCGCCGGGACGTCCTGCATCTCGCGGCGGCGGCGGCGTCCTCCACGGATCCACCACCTCCTCCTCCGCTTCCTCCTGCTCGGCCGACGCCGGCTCGGGGCTTGACGGCGCGACGCCGGAAAGCTACTGCCTGTGGACGCCCGGGTCGTCGCCGGCGTCCTCGCCGTCGCGGCCGCTGCGGAAGAGCGGGTCCATGCGATCCAAGCCGAAGCCGCCGACGGAAGGAAGCAAGGCTGCCGCCGCCAGCGAGCTCGACGCGGTCGCCGCGGGGCGCCGGATGTCATATTGCGGCGTCCGGACGGATCTCGCGCGTGCGGGCAGAGATCGTCTGGCGGCCAGCGGCGCCCGCGGCGGAGCTCACAACCTTCATCGATTCATAAGCACATAACCTTGTTTGAGCTAACTGCTAGATTCATAATTTTAGTGACTACGGTATCTATCTTCTGATTTCAGAATGTAAGATTCATGATTTTCAGTAGTAAAAGAAATCCATTCTGAATCAGCTAGTGGTTTCAGTTGCCTTTTTCTGAATCTAGCAGACATATGATTTCAGTATGCTAGGAACCAACAGAAATAGTTGTCTGAAATCAACTGAAATAGCTGTTTGAAATCGGGCCCAATCTAGCAGACATGATTTCAGACATATGAATCAGCTATTTTAGTTGACTTTCATGCTATCTATTATGAATCCATTCTGAAAGACATATGATTTCAGTATGCTAGGAACCAAGTGCTAGATTCATTATTTCCCAATATAGCATTCGATTGATCATAAAATAAATCCATTCTCTGAAATTTTCAGTTTGGATATCTTGAAAAAGATTCATGTGAATTTTCTAAATGTTTAATGCTGCGGATGATTGATTCACAGTGGTCCAAGAAGAGCAATACCAAGAATCAAACAATTACCTGCACAGCGAACTGCGTGTGGGGGAGAAGCGCCTACACGGCAGCAGCTGGCCTACCGGCCTTGGCCTTGGTGAAGCGTCGGGATGTAGCTGGCCTGCGGGGGGTGCTGGTGGGCGCGGCAGCCGGCGTCGACGCCAGCGTGGACTTGGGCAGGGACTTGGCCGGCGCGGCGGTGGGGGACTGCACAAGGGCGATGCTGGGTGAGGGACTGCGCGCGCGGCCAGGAAGAGGAGGCAGAGGAGCGCCGCAGAGCAGGTCGGCGGCGGCGGCCAGCGACGAGGACGGCGACGCGAACGCCCAGGAGCATCGGGAGGATGGAGCGTGCGCCGGATCCATCGGGTGGATGGTTTACAGGTTACTGCTGCAGGACACCCTCATTTACAGGATAATTAAAACCCCTAAACTTATACGGGAGCTCTTTTAGAGGATGATTTTAGGAGTGACCGCTGCACATAGCCTAAGATTAGGAGTACAGTTGGAGGCAAAATGGGAAAAAAAATCATGGCTGGAACTGAAGGCCACCGATCGCGCAATACGGACATTGAACCGATGGCGTAATGAAACGATGCTTGCATCCTGGACGCATGCGAAACGTGACATGGCGCAATGCGTAGACGCGTCGCGTCGGCAGCAGGCCACCACGGACGGTTGCACCGCTCTAGTACTCCACTACGAGCGGCAACCACCAAGTACATTTGAGGATATATAGCTGGGGTGGACACTCGTTTCTATCGCTAAGGAAAGCCGATTGGCCGTCGCATACGTGCACGGATCTGTTTGTAGCGCTCGCCGTTTCTATCCGTTTGCTAAATAAAAGAAAAAAGTGTATGTGTAGGCTACACGGTACGCTTAGATCGAAAAAAAATAAAATTCATTATAATAAAATTTCTATCCTTGTGATTTATCTTTTTGTTTGCAGAGTTTCTCTAACTATACCGTATCTATTTTGCACGGGTTCCTGCACTTTGCCGTGACAGACTGCACGGTGGAAAGCGTCAAAACTCCACCGATCGAGCGAGCCAGCAGAGTCGCCCCGCCGGGCCCGGTCCAGCCCACCGAACCGGGCCCACCGCTCAGGGAGTCAGGGGCCACGCGGCTGCCGATCCCCTTCCCCTTCCCCCATTTCCTCCACCGTCTCCTCCCAAAATCCCCCAATCCATTTCCGCCGCCCGCCGCCGCCTTCCACGAACCTTCGCTCCCCGCCCCTCTTCCCCTACAAAGCCAAGCCGCTAAACCCTCCTCGTCCTCATCCACTCACCCACCCACTCCCGCCGCTGCCATGGGCTCTTCCTACGACCCCTCCCCATCCCCCGGCGCCGTCGCCGACGAACTCTCCTTCTACCTCTCCGACCTCGGCCCCGCCTCCCCCTCCGTCTACCTCGACCTCCCTCCCACCCCGCACCACGAGCAGCCGCAACAACCGCAGCCGCCTCAGCTTCAGCCTCCCCCGCAGCAGTACCCCCAAACCAACGGCGTGGCGGCGGCGGCGGCGCCGGAGGACATGGTGCTCCCCTTCATCTCCCGGATGCTCATGGAGGAGGACATCGACGACAAGTTCTTCTACGACTACCCGGACCACCCGGCGCTGCTCCAGGTGCAGCAGCCCTTCCTCGACATCCTCTCCGACGACACCTCCTCCACCTCCCCGTCCGGGACCAACAGCGGTACCAGCGTCACCCACCCCACCAACTCCTTCGACGCCGACGCGCCCCTCACCCCCGCCTCCGTCGACTCCTACGCGCCCCCCGCCGCTCCGTTCAACGGCTTCGTTGACCTCGACCCCGCCGCCTTCTTCAGCGGCGGCGCCAACTCCGACCTCATGAGCTCCGCTTTCCTCAAGGGCATGGAGGAGGCCAACAAGTTCCTCCCCAGCCAGGATAAGCTCGTCATCGACCTCGACCCGCCCGACGACGCCAACAAGTTCGTCCTCCCCGCCGGGAACAACCTCGCGCCTGCCAGATTCAACGGCGCCTCCGCCCCCTTCGCCGCCGCGGTGGCCGTGAAGGAGGAGGTGTCGCCTGATGCGGTGCCTGGAGGCGGCGTGGGGGGCCGCGGCCGGAAGAACCGGTTCGAGGACGACGACGAGGACCTGGAGATGGACCGGCGGAGCAGCAAGCAGAGCGCGCTGCAGGGGGACGGCGACGAACGGGACGTCTTCGACAAGTACATCATCAGCTCCCACGAGATGTGCGTCGAGCAGATGGAGAAGCTGCGGATCGCCATGCAGGAGGAGGCCGCCAAGAAGGAGGCGGGGAACGGCAAGGCCAAGGCCAAGGGAGGAGGGGGGCGGCGTGGCGGGAGGGAGGTGGTGGACCTGCGCACGCTGCTCATCCACTGCGCGCAGGCCGTCGCCACCGACGACCGCCGCAGCGCCACCGAGCTGCTCAGGCAGATCAAGCAGCACGCCAGCCCGCAGGGGGACGCCACGCAGCGCCTCGCCCACTGCTTCGCCGAGGGCCTGCAGGCGCGGCTCGCCGGCACGGGCAGCATGGTGTTCCAGTCACTCATGGCCAAGCGCACCTCCGTTGTTGACATACTCCAGGCCTACCAGCTGTACATGGCCGCGATCTGCTTCAAGAAGGTGGTCTTCCTCTTCTCGAACTTGACCATCTACAATGCCTCCCTGGGTAAGAAGAAGATACACATCGTCGACTATGGGATCCATTATGGCTTCCAGTGGCCGTGCTTCCTGCGAAAGATAGCATGCAGGGAGGGAGGGCCTCCGGAGGTGAGGATTACAGGCATTGACCTTCCCCAGCCTGGGTTCCGCCCGACTCAGCGCATTGAGGAGACGGGGCGTCGGCTCAGTAAGTACGCCCAAGAGTTTGGTGTGCCGTTCGAGTACCAGGTGATTGCAGCATCCAAGATGGAGACCATCCGTGCTGAGGATCTGAACCTTGACCCGGAGGAGGTGCTGATTGTGAACTGCTTATATCAGTTTAAGAACTTGATGGATGAGAGTGTTTTGATTGACAGCCCAAGGGATATTGTGCTCAATAACATCAGGAAGATGAAGCCTCATGCATTCATCCATGCAATCGTGAATGGCTCTTTCAGTGCGCCGTTCTTTGTGACGAGGTTCCGGGAGGCTCTGTTCTATTACTCAGCCCTGTTTGATGCTCTGGACACAACCACCCCAAGAGATAGCAACCAGAGGATGCTGATTGAGCAGAACATCTTTGGGAGGGCTGCCCTGAATGTCATTGCGTGTGAGGGTACAGATCGGGTGGAGCGCCCTGAGACATACAAGCAGTGGCAGGTACGGAATCAGCGTGCAGGCTTGAAGCAGCTACCATTGAACCCTGATGTCGTGCAGGTAGTGCGAGACAAGGTCACTGGTTGCTACCACAAGGACTTTGTGATCGATATTGATCACGATTGGCTCCTGCAGGGATGGAAGGGCCGCATCCTCTATGCTATCTCGACATGGGTGGCAAATGATGATGCTAGCTCTTACTTTTAGCTGTTTTCTCACCCAGTTGTCTACAAATATAGGTTTAGGTATGTCATCTAGATATATCTAGTGACAGTGTGTTCTGTATGTCCATGTGAATATCCATGGTTCTGTGGGTTCCTTGACTCAAGTATGCCTAATCAGAATTCAACATGGACCTGTTCTTTCCATGGGTATATCGTTTTGCTCAGATGATCCGATTCATGCAAATCAATTCAGGTTCCGAGGAACATGGGTAACACAAGATATGTGTGGGACATCACAAGGCAGAATACATTCAGAAATGAGGGCGCTTTGATGTAATGTGAAATAGATGTTTATTATGCAGTCGTGTTTCTGCTTAATGCTATGCAGTAGAATTTAGACTTAGGTCCTGGTCTGGATCATGTTGGATGCAGCATCAGTTATGAGTTGTGGTCAATCTAGCCAGTTGATCAGGTTGTAATGGGCAATCGTTGCTCTGTGTCCGGTGCTTGCTGGTTGCTGCACTGGCATTTTGTATGATAAAGCGTTGAAACCTGTGTTTTTGTCTAGATGTTCTGTTACATGGGATCTCTTTCCTGATGGGCATGTGTTACATATTCATGCATGATTCCTGTTCGATGGATCAAATGCTTTTCGGATACCTACATGTTGGGTTGATTGATGTGGTAAAGGCATAAGGATATATTCTGAATTGTGTTAGATATATCAATTTCTTGGAATTGTTCATTGGTTAGATTATGTATCAATTTCTTGGAATTGTTCATTGGTCAGATTATGTACCTTTTATTAAGATGCCATTATCTCTTGTACAAACTAGTTGCGTTTTCAGGTTCTGTTGTGACTTGTGAGTTCAGAAAAACAGACTATCATTTTTGTCTGTTCTCATCCCGTGTGAGGTTGTGACAATTACGTTGTGTCACGACATTTGTCATTGAATGATACTGCTCCACTTATAGATATATATCTTTGCTGTCACCTTTAATCAGAGATTTGTGATGATTCCATGTATCCGCGATATAATTGCACTGCAGCAAGTTGGAATTCGTCAAAGGCAAAGTAGTCAGGTGTCAGGTTTGTTATACTTTACCATAATAATACATGATGTTTCTTGAAAACACAAGTACAGAGCAAGAGTGTTTCTGAACCGCTGAGCGAAATCCTTGAAATGCAGGACAGGGTTCCAAGAATATCTTTAAAAATCGTTGCACATATAACTGAGCTGGTGAGACCTGAGCCTCGTGTTTCCTCTTAATGCTAGAATTTTTAGACTTAAGTCCTGGTCTGTATATTGTTCGTTTTCATTGCAAGCATCACTTGTTCAGTTGTTCTTGTGATAAATCCACTCACCGGATCAGGTTGTAGCTGAGTAGTTGACACTTGTGGCTCTGTGCCCGGTTCTTATGCAATGCGTCAGACTGTAGCATTGTATGATAAAAGTGATGGGGTTGTCTGTCTATGCTGGTTTGATGCAGTGAAGAAATTGATATTTTCTGAATTTCAGTGAGCAGACTGCACCTATTATCAGGATGCACTCATCAGTTGTACAAACAAGTGTGCCATTTTGTTCAAAACTGACCATCCATTCCTTTCATTTAACACCGATAGCCAGTTCAGATGTTGTCAGTTCAGGCAGTGTGACGAGAAAGTTTCTTCTTCCTCACATCATACTGAATACTGTCACTGAATCATATTACTCCTGAGCAGTTTCCACTCCTAATCAGGAGATCTGTGATGATCCCATGCGTGACGTCATCGCTCAGATCATCCAACACCTGCTTTAGGTGTGGTTGCACATGCAACGTCAATGCACAAGCTCACAAAGTTTGAACTCGTCAAAATATTCAGGATTCAGGTTTGTTATGTCAGTATTAAATACATTTCTTCAGCAGAAAATAATAGACACTACCAGATACGGATACGGACAGAACAAGAGCGCACCTGAACTGCTGAACACAGCCTTGAAAAATACAGGATAGGATTGCGAGAATATCCATGAAGATCCTTGCACATGGCACTGAGCTGCTGTGACCTGAAAACACCCAAAGAAGAGCAAAGTGACACAACATGAGCAACATTGGATTGTGGGGGCATTCAGAGCACCTGTCTGATTCTGGAATATGTAAGTGCGAAAATAAAGGGGTCTGACCAGTCAGTCTGCATCCATGGAACCTTCACCAAATTAATCATAGACAGGTCAGGAGTTGGACTTGGTCATAGTATTAGTATCAAGTTTTTTCTTCTTTTATTTATATATATACAATTGCAGGAAGGGTGTCAAGTATGTTATGCTAGTACAGCATTAGGATACCTGAACAGAGTCCATGAAAATTATTCCTGGGCAAGATTATGGGAATATTTCCTCACACATGACAATGAGCTGGTGAGGCCTGAAAACGACCAAATTTCAGAGCAAAAGTTACCTGCAGAAGATGAGCAGCCCGACGCATTCAGAGAACCTGCCACTGACCCTGAACTGGGAGAAAACAAGTGCTTTGACCACAAGCTCAAGATCCACGGATTGGTTAATCCGTATCGATGGAATCTTCACGCAAAGACAAGTACATGAAGTTAAAATTGTGATCTTCTGTGCGATTTTTCCGACTTGTCAATTGGAGATCAAAACGAATATGATGACAGTCAGAGATTATTCTAACTGGGAGCCTGGGAGACCAGATGGGCTGACCCCTGACCTGGCAAAGGATATTGAAACGGCTGACGGTGGCATTCAGAGAAAACTGTCCCGACAGGATACGAGCCTTTTTGTGACTTGTGTGACAGTACGGTTTTGGACAGGCTTCTTGTGCAAGAATGCGACTTTAGAAGTTGACAGAGCTCGGTTTTGGACTCGGTTTGACTTACTAAACCAAACTTTAACCTTTCATTTATCTTATTATGGTGTATATGTTAATCTACAAATTGTTAAGCCTGATATTTGCGCGCCATTATTTTCCCTAAAAGGATTGAGGTCTATCCGGAGTTTAAACAGACTTCCTCTTGAAGAATTAAAAAAATTCTTTTTGGTATGGACACCACAATTGTCAAGCTAACGGGCCACAGCTTATCCGATAGAGTCTTTCTGATCTCGTTGATGCTGCTTCATCTGAAAGAAAAGGTCAGCCAACCAGTGCTTGCAGCAGCTAGCACCTGTTAGCATAGATTGATAGTTCTTGCGGATAGAGTGAACGTAATGTGCAGACGTGCAGTATACTTTTTCGAGGAACTGGTGATGAATCGGCAGGATCTTACATGGGCCACACTCTCGCCCGCGAATGGTAGGTAGGTAGGCTTGAAACGCCTTGATGGGCTGGGCCCATGAGCTGATGATATCGCACGCACACAGTCTCCTGATTTGGTAGCGCCGTAGCCCAGTGCCAATAAGGCGAGATGTGTTTACGTACCCATGGCCCATGGGTGGTCGAACTTTCTTTAGCTGTCAGCAGATATAGCCAGACTCAGGGCCGGCCCTGAGATTTTGGGGGCCCAGGGCGAAACAAACAGCCGGGGCCCTTCAACCGGTCCTGCATCTCTATACTAAAAAGGACAACGAAATTTTGTTTCGACCTTCGTCAAAATTAACCTACATCATCGGATTTTATGATGATCGCACGCTCTAAATTAATCTAAAGAGTCCATATTGATTACATCACTCCTACACCATCGGATTTTATGATGATAGAACGCTTTAAATTAATCTAAAGAGTCAATATTAACTACATCACTGTATTTTTTTTAAACATGTGCCCTTCTGGTAGTATACTATAAAGGACGACAAAAAAATTGTTTCGGCCTTCGTCAAATTTTGACAGGTGGACTCATCCCTACTAAACCGTCAGATTTTATGATGATCGAACGCTCTAGATTAATCTAAAGAGTCTATATTGACTACATCACTAATTTAGTAAGCTAGGCACGTGCCCTTCCGCTAGTATACGCTAGTATAGTAATATTTTAAAATGGAGCGACTACTAATAAGAACATAACAACAATGGTCGTCTATAACAATAATAATGTTATGAAAAACTCAACGAGCATATACAAATATTCATATCAAACAATTTATGCATATTACTTTGAAAAAATGTGCAATCAATAGATCCCTCACCAATGTGGCAAAGTCCAATCTATGGAATATTGATGGACTACTACTATACAAATTCATAAGTCAAATATGAAGCTCATGATGACGCTCATGATGATGCTGCGACAGTTCATTCACTCGGAGCCACGGACAGGCCGGTGCACTCGATGCTCGGACGCGTGACAGTTGGGACAGCTCGGTGTATTGATGTGTGTATGCATACTGCATATGTACCTAGGATGGGGCCCTGTGGCTTCGGGGGCCCGGGGCGGCCGCCCCTCTCGCCCCCCTCCAGGGCCGGGCCGACTGTCTCTCTCTCTCAAAAAAAAAAAAAAGTAGACAGACCGCGTGATAATGCAGTCGTCAAGCTAAAAAATGCACTAATGCAGGCAAATGACACTCCGACTACGGTCAGAATGTCCATAAGATTTCACAAAGCAGCTTTCCTCGCCTGTGGCTGAGAAAAAAAATTTCATTAGTGCCACATATAAACCATTTGGAGTTCAATTAGAAAATCCTTGTCCAAAAAGCTTGACCGGTAGGAATTCAACACAGTTGGGAAATAAAAATAGAGAACTTCGAAGAACATTATTATCGTTGTTGAAGGATTACTAGAATGATACTGAACAAACTAAAATACAAAAGCAAACGTACGTCACAGCCGAATACTGTGATAGAAGCCTACAACCTCTGTGACACCATTCACACGTCGTATGGCCAGCTTTGAACTGTTTTTTTATTGTTGCCAAATAAGTAGTATAACCGATGCAGCACATAAAGTCTCTTTGTCTTGGAGAAGCTAATATGGTTACGGACCTTACGGTTGAGTCCACACATAGGCAGCACAGAAAGTCTCAGTGAATACGGGTAAAGTGCAATTGAGGCAAGAGGTGCCCTTCCATATGGGCAGCTTGAGTTCTTCTGCCTTTATGGGAAACAAAAACAACATATCAGATGCGTGCTTGCGTGCCATGGACCGTCCAGTGATGAATTAGGGAAGTTCATAAATGTGAGAGAACAAATCAGTGCTATGGACTGTCGTATGGCCAGCTTTGAACTGTTTTTTTTTAATTTATATTGTCGCCGGATAATTACAACCAATGCAGCATAGAAGCAAGTCTCTTTGTCTTGGAGAAGCTAATATGGTTCGGATGAGCCCTCCAACATGTGTGGATCCAGGCCTGGTGAACACGGGTAAAGTGCAATTGAGGCAAGAGGCGCCCTTCCATTTGAGCTCATGGCAATCTCGTTTTACAAATGAGCAGCTTGAGTTTTTCTGCATGCATGAAAAAAAAACACATCAGTTGCGTACTTGCGTGCCATGGGGCATGGGCTCCTGGCAGTAAGACAATATATGCATCTCCACGTTCGACAGTGATGACTTAGGGAAGTTCATAAATGCTAGAGAACAAATCAGTACCTTGCAATTCTTTGCACATTGCGCTACGGTTGCTCCTCGAGAACCTCATCCATGCCGTGTCCTGATCTGTCATCTCCTTCATCCTCATCCTCATCCTCAAACCGGATGCGTTCAACCTCAAGGACAAGTGTGGACCATCCGGGCTGGATGCTGATTGCGTTCCTGATAGCAGCTTCCGCAGCCTCCACCCTGCTCCTGGTAACATCATTATGCCACATTCTGATGCTGATGTGCTCCAAGCTTGCAAGGTGCTCAATGCTGAACTCAAACCCCATCATGGACTCTGTTTTCTGCGCTCCAAATTCAAGATCTAAATATAACCTTCGGAGCTTTGGCATTGCTTCCGGTAAAAATAACATCTCCAGGCCACCTACTGGAGCATGAGTACTTGAGAATCTAAACTCCTTGAGGCACCGGAATTGTTGACTTCTTATGGTCAGCCGTTCATTGGGGGCATGCGCTACGGATAAATTGAAGGAGAGCAGAGCAGGTATGCCTCCTACGATGCAAAGATCTTCTTGTTTAATCCTTTCCATAAATAGTCTAAGGTAAGTGACATTAACAAGAGACACCATCTGCTTTGAAAGGCGAGTGATACCGGTACCCTCTACGACAAGCTCCCGGAGACATGGAATAGCGCAGCACAATATATCCATCAGTTCCTCTTCCAGGATATTGCTTTTGCTAATGTTTAGTGACTGAAGCCCATGTTTACCCATGGCAGCGAGAGAGGACTTAAAAGCTTCCTCGTACCGTCCCGTATCACAACCAAGTTGCTGTCTGTGAGGCATATCCAAGCCAAGCGTCTTCAACTTAGTCAAACGTCTAAGCGTTTCCACAAATTTTATAGAGCTGTTATAATATGTTATCGGCAACTCCTGCAAGGCTTGTAGATCTCCAATCTCATCAGGCAACTCTACAGAATAGGATACAAAAAGACGCACCAATTTTTGTAAACGGCCTATGGACGGTGGCAATTTTTCAATTCCACTCCTCTGTATATCTAGTGTCTGCAGATACCTCAGGTCTCCGATACCCTCTGGAAGCTCAGTAACTTCTCTACAATTGATGCGCAAAAATGTTAGTTGGAAAAAGCTTCCTATATATTTAACGTGTTGGTTACCAATATGGCTGCTATAATCAAAATCCAGTACTCTCAAGGAATACAGCTCTTTCAGATGAGGGATTCCTTGCTCCTGCAATCCATAAAAGCTAATGGAACGAATCTGAGACCACTTATCCATAATCTCCTGCATCACTTCATCTCCCACATGTTCAGATTGTACAGAGAGCCTACGGATCATGTGACCACCTCCATTGTAGCTTCGCTTTTCTACTATGCTGGCAAAATTCCCTTCTGCTGAGAGCAATACGATGAGCTCGAGCACCATATCATGCACTCGACAACCATCTGCCCGGCCATCGTACATGATGCCAACTGGCTGGATTAAACTTCTGTTTACAAGCTCATTGAAGTAATTCTCAGCAACTTGATCCACTGTTTGACCCTTCACTTCTGCGATGAACCCTTCCGCTATCCACCTCCATATTAGCTCTTCTCTCTTAATCATGTAATCCTCCGGAAACATACTAAGATATAGCAAGCAAGTCTTTAGATGGTGTGGAAGATCATAATAGCTAAGGAGAAGTATATCTCTCATGCCT
The DNA here is from genome assembly GCA_015476505.1 of Urochloa ruziziensis. Classification (NCBI taxonomy): domain Eukaryota; kingdom Viridiplantae; phylum Streptophyta; class Magnoliopsida; order Poales; family Poaceae; genus Urochloa; species Urochloa ruziziensis. Next base: position 50,085,020 of record CM027121.1, on the reverse strand, counting down.
GGGTAACTAAAAGCAGAACTGATAGATTTGTACACTTGCTCCCATCGATCCTTGTTGGATTTCCCAGTAAGCAGGCTTGCTATAGTGATGATAGCCAATGGCAAACCATGGCACTTTTGAAGGATTCCATGAGATATTTCTTCTAAGTGAGGTGGGCAAGAAGAGGTATCGCCAAAAACCCTCTTGAAAAATAGCTGCTGGGATTGCTGGTCCCTTAGAGGTTGAATATTGTGGACATGTCCTGCTAAACTGGAGCAGCATGATTCGGCTACACTAACAATTCTTGTGGTTGTAATTATTCTGCTGTTTAAATTATTCTCAGGTAGAGCAGATTTGACAAGTTCCCAAGCTTGTGTGCTCCAAATATCATCAACAATGATGAAGTACCTACACATACAAAGCCTCTCTTAAAAACACTCATATTTTTGTATATATCTCAACATAAGGCCCCATTAGTTAGTCAATGTTTGTGTTTTCTTGAATGGTCCTTGACCCTAGTTCATCCATAGGCAAATAAAACTGAACTAAATCCAAGAAGAGTTCAAGAATACTATTTCTACTATCTTAAACATAATAAATACTATCATAAAGATTATTTTAATAATTAAACATAAAATTATACTTAAATAAAAATAGGAGGAAAATATGAAAAGAAAAAATGAATATCATTTTCGTACATACCTTTTATGTGTTAAGAATGCTCTAAGCTTGTCTATGAGTTGTCGTACATCATCTGATGGGTCCACACAACTCTGTTGATTTTTTAATTCCTTGAGCATATCAGCTAATATCTTTTCTATGTTGGGATTTCGTGAAACTGGCACAAAACATGAGCAATGAAATTGACCTTTGATTTTCTGATAAACTTGTTTTGCTAGAGTAGTCTTGCCGAGACCTCCAAAACCCACAATGGATACAACCTTGAGTTGCTGAGCATAGTCATACTTATTCAGCTAATCAATGATCTCCTCCCTTGGACCATCAATCCCAACAAGTCTCTGTGCTTCGACATACAGTGCTGGCAGTCTAGGATCGATTGGAACAACCTGGCTAAAATTAGTAGCCAGATCGTCAAATTTGTACCTCAAGTGGCAATCACTTACTTTCTGAGCACGAGCATTGAGTTCTTCAATTAGGCTATCAATCTTGTGGCGTGACCATATCTTCTTAATCTTACTCGCTATCTTCTTGACAAGGTTGACTTCAGCATCAATACCTTTGCTCCCATCTTGTGCGTGAAGAGATCAATGCAGTCTTCAATATCATAGCTCAGCTCGCGCACCTTGTTCCTCCAATCTTTTGCCTGCACATCCAACGTCTCCTCTTTGTCTGACAGCTTGACAAGAAGAGTTTGCATGCTGGTCAGCTCATCCTTCAGAAATTTGATCTTGCGCTTTACACCTTTCTGAAGCTTGTACTCCCCTTCTATCAGTCGGGAGAGCTTGGGAAGCAGGGTGCTTATCACACCTGCTGAAGCACTCACTACAGAAGCAGCCATATGTGTGTGTGTGTGTGTGTGCAGAAATGATACTCCGGATGGGATTGTCTTTACCAGGGACGGCCGAGGGAGAGACCTGGATGTCGCCACCAGGATGCCGTGGGAAATTCAGGGAACAGAAGGAACCCGATCCAGCCGTAGCTCGATCAGGCAGGAGAAGAGGTGCCTTGAATCAGGCCATGGGGAAGGGAAAGAGTGGAGAAGCTGAGGGCGTTGGTGGATCAGGTGATAAGGCTTGAGCAGCAGAGAGGGTGATGAGGATGAAGGAGCAAGCGGCAGTGGCTTGACTGTTCTGTTGTGCTGATAAGGAAGGAGAGGCGAAGGGGACACTGGAAGACTTTGGATGACTAGAGGAGAAGACCGCAGGAAGTCAGTCAACTTGCGCATAGTTCACAGCACACGATTGCGACTTTGCGTGAGTGTACCTGAGCTGCTGAGCGAAAGTAAGTGATTAGTACCACTATTATCCAATCTTACACAAGAATTAACAATGAAGCATCAAGATATATTAATGGCTTCCTGAAGTAACCCACAGAGAAGTATAAGTAACCCAATTCAGATGTCTAAACATGACTTGCTGAAATTCAGATTAGAAGAACGATGAAGTCTATAATATCTGAACCCTCTGAACATCTCAACTCCCTGTACTGTCTGAACATCTCAAGTCCGAATTATGAACTCTGCAATGTCGAAACATTTTGGGCTCCCCCATAATCTGAACATCACAAACACATCTCTGAACTTCCTCAAAAACTAAAACACGATAGGGAGGCTGCATATCCTAAATTCACTATACCTGAACCAGGGTTAAATTTTTCGCTACAGTAGCGGTTTTTTCGGGAATAAAAACCGGTCCGGTAAACCGGTCAAACCGGCCGGTTAACCAGTAGGAGCGGTTTGGTAGTGTCGGTTTTGAGCGGTAACCGGCCCTATTATGCTACCGGACCAGACCGGTTTGACCGGTAACCGGTCAAACCGGACCGGTTACGAACGGTAAAAAAAACCCTGACCTGAACTGCATACAAAATAAACCCAGTATAATGAATGCAACAATAATATGAAGACCGCCATAGATCTTAAAAAGAAAGCGGATGGCAAGCAATAGCAAACGTCAGAGATCCGGTGTCACGTGTGTGCAAGCGAGGCAGCGCCGTGCTGGTAGTACCCCGCCGCCGTGCACGCGCAGGGCACGGGGACGAGGAGGAGGCTGGAGCCCTCGACGGTGGCGTTTGCGACGGCGGCGTCGGCGGGCGCAATTGCGTTAAGAGGTAGGAGACGATGACGGGAGAGGAAAAGCCCGGCGGGGCGGAGCGGAAGGCGAGGTCGGGCGGTAGGCGAGCAGATGGAGGCCGAAGCGCCGGTTGGCACTCTGCTTGGCCTTGGCGGCGGCGGCGGCGGCATGGTTTACTACTGAGCTCAGCGAGAAGAGAGAATCAGCGGCGAGGAAACCTGCAAGTGGGTCACGCAGATTCAGCCTGATAGCCCTCAACAGTCAACCGTGAGGCACAAATCGCTGAAGAGATACGACATACGAGGCTTTGTGACTTGTGAGATTGTTTGACAGTACAGGTTTAGACAGGCTTCTTCTGCAAGAATGCTGATTGCTGAATGCGACTTCCAGAATACGAGAACTCTTCTTGGTATGGTATGGACGTTACAGTTTTTTTTTTTAATCGAAATGGACGTTACAGTTGCTAAGCTATGAAGTAGTATACTAATAAACTCATTAATCATTATTAAAAAAGTGTACTAATAAACTGCTGAACTAACCATGGGCGATGTGGCCCTCGTCTCGCCGTACGAGTTTTTTTTAATTACACAGTACAACGCAGACGCTCACAACACGCACGTACACTCACCCCTATGAACACACGTACGCTAACCTTACCCCTATGAGCATCTTCGAAGGATCGGGCATCCGACAGATCTGGAGAATCCCGAAGTCACCATTGGCACCTCGTTGTCGACGTTTCCGTCGCTTACCACTTAATGCATAACGCCGATAAATCCTGGAAAATCCCAGGAAAAGGTGCGAGCACCAGGATTTAACCCTGGTGGGTAGCGTCTCACTAGACCGTGCTAAGGCTCTTACATTCATGGGACGCAGCGCCAATACCAGCCTACAACACACGGGCTCGACTTCGATGGGCTCAGCCCATGAGCTGATAACCACAACAGAGTTCTTCGTTTCTATGAGGAAAAAGTCTCTTTTACCTCTTTGGACATGAGGCCGAGTCCGCGTTTCCTCCCTCAACCGTAAAACCAGATATATAGCCTCCTTCAAGTCTCAAAACCGCTCATTTTACCCCCTTCAGCGGTTTTGACAGCGGTTTTGCTGACGTGGCGACGGGCCCTACATGTCAACGCGGGCCCCACCTCTCTCTCTTCTTCCTCTCTCCACTTCCTCTCATCTCCTCTGCTCACCTCTCCTCACCGCCGGCGATGTCGATGTGGAGGTCCTCGACTTCGCAAGCGGCGGCGTAGTGGAGGCAGCCGTGGATGTCCTCGTCGTCGTCGAGGTAGCGGCGGGACTTGGGGGACCTGTAATCGCCGAAGTGGAGGGTGAGGGCGAAGCGGTCGAGGCGCCACCGGCCACGGCGCTCAAGCGACTCGAGCAGCCGATCCGGGTCGTCGGTGGGGCGGTGGTGGATGTCGAGGGAGGACGGCGGCGTCGCCGGCCAGCGGCGCGCCCAGAGCGCCCGCCACGGCGTGGAGAGCTTGCCCGCGCGGAGCGCGGAGTTGAGCGGGAGCAAGGCCAAGATGCACAGCCGCAGATCCTCAGAGAGCGCTGAGATGCGGTCCTCCTCCGTAGCCGCTGGCGTCTCGATTTGGTCCCCCTCCGCCACCCCGCCGCCGCCGGCCCGCCGCTTCTTCGAGCACAAAGCACCGAGCTGCAGCGGCGCCATTGCAGAGCCCTTCCTCGTCCTACACCTCGTCTCCCTTCCGGCTCTCAGCGAGACTACATCCGGTTGTTCCGCATCCTCATCCGCCCGTCGTCGCTTCAATTCACCTACGCCATAGGAGTGCATCGCCATCTCGGGCGGCGCCGGTGGTGAGGAGAGGAGAGGAGGTGGGGAGAGAGGAAGAAGAGAAGAGAGGGGTGGGGCCCGCGCTGACATGTGGGGCCCATCGCCGCATCAGCCAAAACCGCTGTCAAAACCGCCGAGGGGGTAAAACGAACGGTTTTGAGACTTGAAGGAGGCTAGATATCTGGTTTTGCGGTTGAGGGAGATAACGCAGACTCGGTCTCATGTCCAAGGAGGTAAAAGAGGACTTTTTCCTTTCTATGAAAAGCCCACGCCAGTTGCGGTAGCGCTAGTGCCAAAAAGGCCCATGAGTGTTTACCGTGTACCGACCGACCATCCATATGGGCCGAGCTTCTTGCTGCCACGAAACTGTTTCAGTTTCCCCCAAAAAAGAGGAAAGCAGCTTTCCTCGTACTCGTACGTGGCTTCGAAATTTTTTTATTAGTGGCACATATAAACCATTTGAATTTGAATAAGTAAATCCTTGTGAAAAAAGCTTGACCAGTAGGAATTCAACACAGTTGGGAAACCAAGATAGAGTCATAGATTACTTCGAAGAACATTATCGTTGTTGAAGGAATACTAGAATGATACTGAACAAACTAAAATACAAAAGCATATCAAACGTCACAACTGAACACTGATAGAAGGCTGCAACCTCTGACACCATTCCATGTCGTATGGCCAGCTTTGAACTGTTTTTTTTTATTGTTGCCAGATAAGTATAACTGGTGCAGCATAGAAGCAAGGCTCTTTGTCTTGGAGAAGCTAATGTGGTTCAGATGTGACCTCCCACATGTGTGGACTGGGCTGCAGATGTTCAGCGAATACGGGTAAAGTGCAATTGAGGCAAGAGGCGCCCTTCCATTTGGAGCTCATGGCGATCTCGTCTTACAAATGAGCAGCTTGAGTTTTTCTGCCGGAAGAAAAAAAACACATCAGTTGCGTACTTGCGTGCCATGGGCTGATGGCAGTAATGTCATAAGACAATATGTGCATCAATTCATGAGTCGACAGTGATGAATTAGGGAGGTTCATAAATGCGAGAGAACAAATCAATACCTTGAAAACTCCTGTACTGTACATTGTGCTACGGTTGCTCCTCGAGAACCTCATCCGTGCCGTGTCCTGACCTGTCCTCACCCTCGTCCTTATCCTTCAACTGGGTGCTTTCAACCTTCAGAACAAGTGTGGGCCGTCCGGGGTGGATGCTGACTGCGTTCCTGATAGCAGATTCTGCAGCCTCCGCCCTCCTCCTAGTGACATTATTACGCCAGATTCTAACGCGGATGTACTCCAAGCTTGCAAGGTGCTCAAAGCTGAACTCAAACCCCGCCTTGGACTCCCTTTCAGTAGCTCCAAATTGAAAATCTAAATATAACCATCGAAGCTCTGGCATCGCTTCCAGTAAAAATAACATCTCCAGGCCACCTCCTGGAGCATGATTGCTGTAGAATCTAAACTCCTTGAGGCACCGAAATTGTTGACTTCTTATGGTAAGCCGTTCATCAGGGGCATTTGCTAAAGATAAATCGGCAGAGAGCAGAGCAGGTATGCCCCCGAGGATGCAGAGATCTTCCTGTTTAATCCTTCTCAAAAATAGTCTAAGATAAGTGAGATTAGCAAGAGACACCATCTGCTTTGGAAGGCGAGTGATACTAATACCATCTACGCCAAGCTCCCGGAGACATGGAACAGTGCAGCACAATATATCCAACAGTTCTTCGTTCAGGATATTACTTTTGGCAATGCGTAGTGACTGAAGCCCATGTTTACCCATCGAAGCGAGAGATGACTTCAAAGCTTCCTCGTACCGTCCCGTATCACAACCAAGTTGCTGTCTGTTAGGCATACGTATGCCAAGCGTCTTCAATTTGGTCAAACGTCTAAGCGCTTCCACAATTTTTATGGAGCAATTATGATACGTACTCGGCAACTCCTGCAAGGCTTGTAGATCTCCAATCTCATCAGGCAACTCTACACATGTGTAGGATACAAGAAGACGCACCATTTTTTGCAAACGGCCTATGGACGGTGGCAATTTTGTAATTCCACTCCTTCGTATATCTAGTGTCTGCAGATACCTCAGGTCTCCGATACCCTCTGGAAGCTCAGTAACTTCCCAACTATCGATGCGCAGAAATGTTAGCCGGTAAAAACATCCTATAACGTGTTGGTTACCAAGATGGCTGCTATAATCAAAATCCAATACCCTCAAGGAATACAACTCTTGCAGTTGCAGATGAGGAATTCCAAGCTCCCGCAATCCATAAAAGCTAATAGAACGAACTTGCGACCACTTATCCATAATCTCTTGCATCACTTCAGCTCCTACCTGTTCAGATTGGATTGAAAGCCTACGAACCTTTTGACCACCTCCATTATAGCTTTGCCCTTCCACTATGCTTGCATAATTCTCCTCTGCTGACAGCGATACAATGAGCTCATGGATCATATCATGCACTCGGCAAGCTTCTGCTCGGCCATCATAGTGGATGTCAATTGGTTGGATCAAGCTTCTGTTTACAAGCTCATTGAAGTAACTCTCAGCAACTTGATCCACCGTTTGACCCCTCACTTCTGCGATGAATCCTTCAGCTATCCACCTCCATATTAGCTCCTCCCTCTGGATCCTCCAATCCTCTGGAAACATACTAAGATATAGCAAGCAAGTTTTTAGATGGTGTGTGAGATCATAATAGCTAAGAAGAAGTATATCTTTCATTCCTTGGTGACTAAATGCAGAACCGATAGAATTGTACACTTGCTCCCATTGATCTTTGTCTGATTTCCCAGCAAGCAGGCTCGCTATAGTGATAATAGCTAACGGCAAACCGTGGCACTTTTCAAGGATGGCGTGAGACACTTCTTCCAAGTGAGGAGGGCATACAGACACATCACAAAAATCCTCTTGAAAAATAGTTGCTGGGATAGCTGGTGGCTTAGAGGTTGAATGTTGTGGACATATCCTGCTAAACTGGAGCAGCATGATGCGGCTACATCCGTAATTCTTGTGGTTATAATAATTCTGCTGTTTAAATTGTTCTGGGGTAGAGCAGACTTGACAAGTTCCCATGCTACTGTGCTCCAAATGTCATCAACAATGGCAAAGTACCTATACATATTTGTATGAAATGTCAGCACCAAGATGACATAGTACCTTATTATTTTTTACATATTTTTTACAGTATGAAACAAGCATATTCTCGTTTGAAAAGTGGATGTGCATCAGATGCCATGCTGGTGTACCCCACCTAGCATAACGACTTGGTTTACAAAGTTTCAAAAAATTGAAAGGCGTTGCTCATTGTGACATCACATAACCAGAGGCAGATGCTGGACCACTATCTTTCTAGTTTCTTTAGGTTTACTCCAATGCAAATCTACTTAATATATTTCATCAGTCCGAGATTTATTTCTAAGTAAGAAATTATACTTTTTTTCTGGAACATCTATAAAGCATCTGCTCAAACTTTACAACTTCCAAACATGATATGGTGCAATTTTGAAAAGTTACTCATATTTATGTATATACTCCTTCCATCCTAAAATATAGCAACGTTTAGGTTTTTCTGAAGTCAAACTTTTTTAACTTTGACCAACAATATCTCTAAAAATAATTTGTTTCAAATTGAAAATACTACATATTATAATGGTTGGTTTCATGATGAATTGACTTTGAAAAATTCTAAACGTAGCTATATTCTAAGACAGAGGGGGTATCTCAATAACATCATGCCTCCTTAATTAGCCCATGTTTGGCATTTCTGAATGGTCCACATGGTCCCATTTAATCCACGAGCTAAGGTCGTGTTTAGTTTTGGTGAGAGGGTGAAAAGTTTTCACGTAGAAAACTGTGTCAGTTCATTTCTTCTCTCTATACACGCGGCTCAATGCAAAAGGTTTTCAACTTTTCACCCCTTTTCACCGGAACTAAACACCCTCTCTGAACTAGATTCTTGAAGAGGTCAAGAATATTACTTCCAGTATCTTAAAAACAATAAATGCACATAGAATATTTTCAGTTGCTAAACATAAGCATAAAAACAAAATCCTGTAGGATCAAATGATGAAAACTCAAAAAGATAATTTATTTATTTTTATACGTACCTCTTATCTTGTAAGAATGTTCTAAGCTTTTCTATGAGTTGTCGCTCGTCATCTAATGGGTCGACACAACTACCCAGTTCTCTGAGCATATCAGCTAATATCTTTGCTATGTTGGGATTTCGTGAAACTGGCACAAAGCATGAGCAATCAAATTGGCCTTTGATTTTCTGATAAACTTGGTTTGCAAGAGTTGTTTTGCCAAGACCTCCAAACCCCACAATGGATACGACTTTGAGCTGCTGAGCATAGTCATCCTTATTCAGCCAATCAATGATATCCTCCCTTGGACCATCAATCCCAACGAGTCTTTCTGCTTCGACAAACAGTGCTGGCAGTCGAGGATCAATTCGAACGACCTGACTAGAATGAGTAGCTGCGTCATCAAACTTGTACCTCAGGCGGCGATCGCTTTCTTCCTGGACACGAGCCTTGAGTTCCTCAATTATGTTAGCAATCTTGTGGCGTGACCATATCTTCTTTATCTTACTTGCTGTCTTCTTGACAAGGTTGGCTTCAGCGTCACGTCTGCTCATCTTGTGCATGAAGAGATCGATGCAGTCTTCAATATCATAGCTCAGCTCGCGCACCTTGTTCCTCTAATCTTTTGCCTGCCCATCCAGCGTCTCTTCTTTGTCTGACAGCTTGACAAGCAGGGTTTCCATGCTGGTTAGCTCATCCTTCAGAAATTTGATCTTGTGCTTCACACCTTTCTGAAGCTTGTACTCCCCTTCTATCAACCGGGAGAGCTTGGGAAGCAGGGTGCTTACCACACCCGTTGAAACACTCACTACAGCAGCAGCCATGTGTGTCTGTGTAGAAACGATGCTCCAGCTGTGGATTGTCTTCACCCGGGACGGCTGAGGGAGAGGCCTGGATATCGCCACCGACAGCCGATCTGATCGCCGGGAGCTTGTGTAAGATAAAGAGAACACCGGCCAGCCGGAGCTCGATCAGGCAGGAGAGGAGGTGCCTTGAATCGGTGTTGGTGGATCTGGTGATAACTGATAAGGCTTTGAGCAGCAGAGATGGTGAAGAGAGGATTGAGGAACAAGCGACAGTGGCCTGCCTGTCCTGTTCTGCTGCGATTCTGCGGATGAAGGGGACGAGTTGGGTGGGACGACTGGATGAGAAGACCGCTAGGAAGTCAATCAACTTAGCGCGTGGTCATCGAAGAGTGTTTTTTTTTTTTTGGAATTTGTGTGTGTGTGTGTGTGTGTGTGTGTGTGTGTGTGTGTGTGTGCGTGCGTGTGTGCGTGAGGGGAAAAGTGACCATCGAAGAGGTAAGATGTGGAGATTTTTAGATAATGGATGAAGATTCAGTCTCTTTACCTGTTGTGACATGTGAAATGCTACGTAGAATTTGGACCTGTAAAATGTTGAGGTGCAGTGTTTTAGTGCAAAGTGCAAACAAATCGTGTGGATCAACGAGGGAGCCGCATGCCTGCAGGATTTGCAGATGGCAAACCTGCTGCGCGTGCTCCGCGGCTGCTGCACGGTGGCTCGACAGCGTCACGCCGGATCGCCAGGATCCCCGATCGCGGTGGCTCTCGGGCCATTGCTCAGCGTCGTGCTCGGGCGTCGCGGGCACGCACCCAGGCGCAGACAGAATAATAGACACTACCACATTGCGGATACGGACAGTGTACAAGAGCACACCTGAACTTGGTGGACACATCTCCATGAAGACCCTTGCACATGGCATTGCGCAGCTGATACCTGAAACCACCCAAAGAAATACCAAGGGATAGTGCTGATACAAAACATGAGCAGCATGCAATGGGAGTATAAGACATTCAGAGCGCCTGTCTGATCTTGGAATATAAGCGCCAAAATAACGGGGTCTGGTCTGACTACAAGCTTGATCATAGACTGAAACAAATCAATCATAGACTGATCAGAAGTTGGACTTCGTCAGATTATCCATTTTTTTCTGTCAAATTACAGGCAGGATGGCAAGTTTGCTATATCAGTACAACATTAGGATACCTGAACACAATCCTTGAATAATCCTGGGCAAGATTATGGGAATATCTCCTCATACATGAGCCGTGGATGGCACTGAGGCTGGCGAGGCCTAAAACGACCAGAGTTCAGAGCAAAAGTTAACCTACAGAAGATGAGTAGCAGTACAGCACGGACACATTCAGAGAACCTGCCACTGATCCTGAACTGGGAGAAAACAAGCGGTTTGACCACAAGATCAGGATCCACGGGTTAATCTGTATAGCAACAAAAGAAAAGAAAATCGGAATAGAGTTTAGAAATGAACCCAATGTGTCACTATCTTTTTACCATTGCTTAGTAAGAGCGATTGATGTTTGTAGAAGGTTTAGCGCAGTTTCAGGCAGTGGTCCAGTAGAGCCACACAAAAATTGTATGCCATAGAGTTATCACAGAATAGTTTTGTTTTGTTTTTTTCTTTTCCTTTTTTTTACAGGTGAAGAACATACCTGCAAGGCTCAGTTGCACTGATCCTAGGGAACAAATTGCATCTCCTGCACATTCTGGTGGGAGAAACTGCTACGAATGCACCTCCACTGCATTCTGGTGGTAGAAACAGCATGTCCCGTCCTTATCCTTCATCATAGACACAGAGCCACAGAGGGATATAAAACCTTCAGCTCAAGTGCGGGACGTCCGGGATGGATGCTGGCTGCGTTCCTGACAGCTGCTTCCGCAGCCTCCACCCTGCGTCTGGTGGCACCTCTAGGATCGATTCTGACCATGATGTGCTCTAGGCTTGCGAGGTGCTCGAAGCTGATCTCAAACCCCATCTTGGACTCCGCTTCATGTGCTTTAAATTTAAGACGTAATCTTCGAAGCTCTGGCATCGCTTCCTCTAAGAACAGCATTTCCAGGCCACCTCCGCTACCGAAAAAATCATACGAGTACCTAAACTCCTTGAGGCACTGGAATTGTTGGCTGCTGATGGTAAGCCGTTCATCAGGGGCATTCAGTAGGTCTAACTCGCAGAAGAGCAGAACAGGCATGTCCCCGAGGATGCAGAGATCTTCCTGCTCAATCCTTTCAATCACTAGAGAAAGATGGGCGAGATTAGCAAGAGACGCCACCTGGTTTGGAAGCCGAGTGATATATTCTCCGTTTACGGCAAGCTTCCGGAGACACGGAACAATGCCACACAATGTATCCATCAGTTCTTCAGTTAGGAACCATCTGTTATAGTTGATACATAGTGATTGAAGCCCATGTCTACCCATCACAGCGAGAGCTGACTTAAAAGCTTCCTTGTACCGCCTCGTATCATGACCAAGTTTTTCACCAGTAGGCAAATCTATGCCAAGCGTCTTCAGCTTGGTCAAACATCTAAGCCTTTCCACAAAATTTACGGAGAAATACCCTGTATGAGACAACTCCTGCAAGGCTTGTAGATTTCCAATTTCATCAGGTAATTCTACATGAGTGGTTACAAGTAGACGCACCAATTTGTGCAAATGGCCTATTGACCGGGGCAACTTTTTAATTCCACTTCCACCTATATCTAGTGTCTGCAGATGCTGAAGGTTTCCGATGTCCTCTGGAAGCTCAGTAATATCATAGCAACGGATGCCCAAATATGTTAGCTGGAAAAAGGTTCCTATACATTTAACGGGTTGCCACAACCCAGAACAAACCAGTACTCTCAAAGAATGCAGCTCAGGCAGATGAGGAATTCCCTTCTCTTGTGATTTATAGAAGCTAATGGAGCGAACCTGTGACCACTTTTCCCTAATCTCCCGCTTCACTTCATCCCTCACATGTCCAGATTGCACTGAAAGCCTACGAATCTTGCGACCAACGGCATTGTACCTTTGCCCCTCCACTACGCTGGCGAAATTCTCCTCGGCTGACAGCGAGACAATAAGCTCAAGCACCATATCATGCACTCGACAAGCTTCTGCCCGTCCATCATACTGGATGTCAGTTGGTTGGATAAGGTTTCTGTTTATGAGCTCATTGAAGTAACTCTCAGCAACTTGATCCATGGTTTGACCCCTAACTTCTGCGATGAACCCTTCTGCTATCCACCTCCATATTAGCTCCTCTCTATCAATAGTGGAATCTTCTGGAAACATAATAAGATATAGCAGGCAAGTCTTTAGATGGTGTGGAAGATCATAATAGCTAAGAAGAAGTATATCTCTCATCCCTTGGTGACTAAAAGAAGAACTCATAGAATTGCACACTTTCTCCCATTGATCCTTGTTTGATTTCCCAACTAGCAGGCTCGCTATAGTGTTAATAGCTAATGGAAAACCATGGCACTTTTCAAGGATTCTATCAGACATTTTTTCCAAGTGAGGAGGACATGCAGAAGTATCGCCAAAAACCCTCTTGAAGAAAAGACTTTGAGAGTGCTGATCGCTTAGAGGTTGAATCTTGTGGACATGTCCTGCTAAACTGGAGCAGCATAATTCGGCTACACTAGAAATTCTTGTGGTTGTAATAATTCTGCTGTCTAAATTGTTTTCAGGTAGAGCAGACTTGAAAAGTTCCCAAGCTTGTGCACTCCATATATCATCAACAATGACGAAGTACCTACACATACATATTTATAATAAATAACTAGCAAGATGGCCCACGCAGTTTGCGCGGGTAGCTAGTGTTTTACATGTTAAATGCTAATAATTATTTTGATGTTATTATTTTGTTCAAATAGCTCAGTAAAGGTACCATATTTTGTATCATCATTCTCGCACAGAATATAAATTCATTATAAAAGGAAATACCATTGAAAAAAATATTCTTTGGTTACAATGATAAATTATTCTTTGGTTTTAAAAATAATATATGGGCTGTGAGTTAGTGGTTTTACTTAGTCTTTTGTTTAGTGAGGCTTGAATATGTCCAATGGTGCATAATTTTTTCTTCCTTGATTAAAGACTTCTTTTTTAATTAAAAATTTATGCATGTACTAATCATATTTGGCATTGTTATCATCGTCATCCAAATGGCCCAGATCATGGTCTGATCATTTTTAATCATAAATTTTCTACCATAGACATTAATTAATAACACAAAGGAAATACCATACGTAGGAATTCCCTTTTCATGTTTACTAAAAGTAACATAATTTGTATATCTTGTATTGTCAATTTCTATCAAGGAGTTTAGTAAGGTTTGAATTGTTTATCTTTTATAGTTAATTTCTACCAAAATATAAAGATTATAATTCTCGTAGATTTCTCCTTTCATCGCTAGTGTCTCATACATTTTCTCATACTATGCAATATTGATTCCTATTTTTATATTTTAAATATATGACTAAGTTATGATGAATTAGATTTTATATCACTTTTTTTTGGTATTTTTTCTTCCTAATACATATAGAAATCTAAGTGCAGATCAAGTTATTTTATTTTTTCTAGAAAACTAAAGTGTTTATCATTTTTACCTGGCATAGAGTCTTATCTAATTGTTATAGTTTTAAAGCCATAAAAACCAAAATGCTAATTTACTTAATTCTATTGCTTGTTTCGACTAAATAGGGACCTCTAATTTTGCACACTTTTACAAAAATCCTTTAATTCAAAATTGTTTAGAAAAGAATAGAAAATATATTGACGCATTGTGTCTTGAAAAATGTAGTTCTCTTTATTTCTCCCCCTCCACCCCCCTCTTTGGCCCTCTCTTCTTGTGGCCTTTCTTTTTTCCGTCTCACCGGCATTGCAACAGTGCCTCGTTTGTTCATCCACATGTGAAGCCGATGTACCTTCTATTAGGTGATTCATATGCTCCTTTCAATTTCTCACATATATTCTACTTATCTTTCCTGAGACCGATGGCAAAGTAGATATCCAAAGCGCAGTCGGTCTTCTTGATCCCACTATCTCGTTGCACACCACGATTCAATAAACACTAATTTTCTCTAATCGCTTGTAAGCTACAAACTTATGGTAACTGCTACATAAATACCATCTTGGCCTTCGGGATGCTTGCATCTAGCGCTAGCGAGGCAGTCACTTAGAGTGGGCTAACAGACTGCTTTTGATCATGCTCTCATCATCTAGCTGTTGAGCTAGATATTTGATCATAATATTAGACCTGATCATGGGTCGGGTCGTGCCGGGTTCGGGTCGAGTTGTCAGGTCAAAATTCTTGGCCCACATTCGACCCGTCATATGGTCAGGTCGGGCCGGGTTCGAGTTGGATTGAGTTGGCCCGTGGTTTTGTGTGTTATTTTCAGGTTGAATCGGGTTTTTATGAGTTTCGGGTCAAATATTTTGGCCTGCACCCGACCCGTGACGGGTCAGATCGGGTATTTTTCGGGAGGGTAGGGTCGGGTTTGTCAGGTCGGGTGGCCCATGATCAGGTATATGGCATGCGCCCGGTCTTCTTATCTTACTATTTTGATTGGACCACCACTGTAGTGTGTCTCGTGTCGTTATCCCTTATAGTGTACGGCTTAATTCTGCCATTCATCTGGTCATCCTGCCGTCTCGTCATATGAATCTTCCTTATGCTCTATCTTTTTTTGGATTTTTCCAAATGAATAAAATAATGGAAATTTTGGAAATGCTATAATTTTATAATTATGTTTAGTCATTTTTGTTTACGCAACTTAAGGAAAAGGACTTTACAATCTTCTTACATGTATGGTGCATGCATATCTTTCTCAACTGAGACTTGAAAACATGGCATTACATTCTCGAGGTGCATGGACACCATATTTTTATTTTTTATTTCTGTAATTTTAGTTAACTATAAACTGTATTCAACATGGACTGTTCGTGAAGGCCAATTCCTTTATTTTTAAAAAAATCCGAATGCTCATCCTATTCGGCCTGGACTCTTCAAACCCTAATTTTTTTTCTTATTAAATTAGGTTTTTTATTCTGAATTAGTAACGTGGGTGGGATGACCGTATTGGGTTAGATTAGGAAATTGGATTCCATTTTAAATTCTAAATATAAATATATCTATTAGTCAAATCTTTATAAAGTTGTCGTATATGATGTAGACTCTTTAGCTTACTCTTAACCGTTAGATGTTCATAAAATCCAACGGTGGAGGTTCTTCTCTTTTTTAGATTAACGTGGGATTTTCTAGGTCCTCTCGGTGAATCTAGTGGCTCCTTTTGCTTCTGTTTTAATAAGATAATAGATGTTAGCGCTAAGATCACATAGCCTTGTTACTTATTTGCCACCAAATGGTGCGCAGTTTAAGTAAGCATATTCTCAGGTTTACCCCAGTGCTATTGTAGACAAAGTGTTTCATCAGTTTGAGATTAATTTGTGCTGTAGTAAATTAAAAGAAATTGCTATAGTAAATTAACATTAAAATTGCTCAAACTAAGAAATTATACTTCTAGGAACAAATTCAAAGAACCTCATCAGTTGTTACAAGGCCTCTCTTTAAAATCCACAACTGCCGGAGTCAATGATGGTGCAAATTTGGGGGAAAATACTAATATTTTTGTACCACCATTGGTGGCCCATGACTCCACCAGTTTATCCACAAGCAGATAAGAGTGAACTAAAGCCTAGAAGAGGTCGTTAATATTTATTTCTACTGTCTTAGAAATTACAAACACTAGCGTACATAACTTTTTCAGTCACAAACATATGCAGATACATAAGTAGTAATAGGGATGAAAAGAGAAGATAAATATCATTTTTATGCTTACCTCTTATCTTGTAAGAATGCTCTAAGGTTGTTAATGAGTTGCCGCTCATCATCTGATGGGTCGACACAACTTCCCAGTTCTTTGAGCATATCTGCTAGTATCTTTGCTACATTAGGATTCCGTGAAACTGGTACAAAACATGAGCATTCGAATTGGCCTTTGATTTTCTGATAAACTTGGTTTGCAAGAGTTGTCTTGCCAAGACCTCCAAATCCCACAATGGATACAACTTTAAGTCGCTGAGCATAGTCATCCTTATTCAGCCACTCGACGATCTCCTCCCTTGGATAATCAATCCCAACAAGTCTCTTTGCCTCGACAAACAGTGATGCCAGCCGAGGGTCAATTTGAACAACCTGGCTACCAGGTTTATCAAACTTGTATCTCTTGCGGCGATGTCCTTCTTCCTCAACACGAGCCTTGAGTTCTTCAATTACATTAGCCATCTTGTGGCGTGACCATATCTTCTTAATCCTACTTATTGTTTTCTTGACAAGGTTGGCTTCAGCATCATCTTTGCTCATCTTGTGCATGAATAGGTCGACGCAGTCTTCAATATCATAGCTCAGCTCGCGCACCTTGTTCCTCCAATCCTTGTCCTGCCCATCTAACCTCTCTTCATTGTTGGACAGCTTCACAAGCAGGGTCTGCATGCTGCTCAGCTCATCCTTTAGAAAGGCGATCTTGCGCTTCTCTTCTTTCTGAAGCTTGTACTCCCCTTCTATCAACACGGAGAGCTTCGGAAGCAGTGTGCTTAGCACACCCGTTGAAGCACTCAGTATAGCACCAGCCATGTGGGTGTGTGTCGTGGAGAAATGATGCTCAGGCTGTGAATCGTCTCCACGACAGGTGGCCGAGGGAGAGACCTGGCTATCGCAGCCCCAGGCCGATCTGACCACCAAGAGGTCGTGGGAAATTCAGGGAACTGCCGAAACCTGATTCAGCCGGAGCTCGATCAGGCAGAGCTGCCTTGAATCGGCTATGGGGAAGTGACGAAAGAGAGGAGGCGCTGGGGGCAGGTGTCGGTGGAGGATCCGGTCAGAAGGCTCGAGCAGAGCAAGCAGCTTCTTTTAAGAGCTGAGCCATGGGGTCAGGTGTCGGGGTGAGAAGCGCCGTGGAAGTGAGGAGCAAGCAGATTCCCTTTTGTTGCCTGGTCAGAGCTGGCGTGCTACCCTCTGCTCTACAGCTCTACTGCAATCACAATTGGCAGGTATGCAGTCCCTGTTGCTGCTACTCACCGTCTCTGTCGGTCCAGTAAAGTCGATGACCTTTTCAAAAAACAAAGAAAGAAAAAGAAAAAAGTCGATGTCCAACGACGACAGTGACCCGCAATGCTACTGCATTCATAGGACGAGCTTTTGTAATTTTTCTGCATACATTTACTAGTTGTATCACTGTAGTCAGGATAAATTAAATTTCCAAATAGTTCTATTGCAGCCATGAAATTATTATTTTTTTTTGAAATTGCAGCCATGAAATTATTGAGCCATTGCAATGACCAATCTGACGCACGGCTTCCTGTCTGTCACTAACTTTTGTGCTTGTAGAATCAGACCTTCGAAAACTTAAACCGAGACTCCGAGAGTATGAGTATAGCCATTCCATTTTACAATTGTGGTTGTGGAGGCACCTTCAAGTATGGTTCAGGAAGGAGCTAATTTAAAGATTAATTCATTTGGCAACCTAAAATGTTGTTGTTAGGTGTACTTCGACATCAAGAATTGATGGTGGGGGGCATCACAATAATGGTGATGTGGACGATAAGGGCGAGCTGGTCGCTGTGCAAACGTATCAGGTTCTCCATGACCTTCCTCACGGTGGAGATGAAATCCCATGTATGTACTATGCACGCCAGGCAGAGCAATGGAGCAGCACTGAATGCTTAGTCAGTTAGTCCTCCTCTATTGGTTAGAGTCAAGTACTATCCTAAACGTCTAAGAGGTTGTGTAAGAAACTGTCAAGTATATCAAGTATATCAAGGCCCATCTATATTGAAGGCCTATATGGCCCATGGTGACTCTATATAACTGTCTCCCCTAGCGGGATATCATCCAGAGTTGGAGATTACAAGGTCTGTAACATGGAATCAGAGCGGGATTTTAGGTGATTTTGAACCTCCGATCCAATTTTTCCGCCGCCGCCGCGTCTCTGTTGCGGGCGCCGCCGTCGCGGCACCGGCAGTCGCGTCCGCGACCCGTCTGCGTCCGCCCGTGGCGGTCGCGTTCTCCAAGCCACAAGTCGCGGTGTCATTCCTTCGTCGTTCGCCCGTCGTGGACACTGACGCCCGTCCGCCTCGAGTCCATCTCGTCGACTCGTCCGTCCGCCTCCGCCCGTCTCGTCGATTGAATCAAGCCGGCACTTCTCCGCTAGCCGTCGCGACTCGTATCGCGGCGTCATCTCCGCCGCAAGTCGTGGCCCCATCTCCGCCGCCTCTCACGCGTCTTCGTGGATGCGCCTGGTCGTGCCACACGTCCGTCCACACGTCCGTCCGCCATCTGCCGTCTGATCTGCCCGTCGCGGATCAAATCTTCATCACCACTCGATTGCTGCTGGTCTGGCCGCCTTCTTCTCACTACGAGTGCTGCTGTGGTGACTTCCTCTGCACGGTGGTCCTCTACTGATTCTCACGGTGATATCTGCTTCCAGTTCCTCTGCTATTCTCTGCTGTTGGTCATATCGTAGTGGTTTCCAACATGTCACAGATAAATGCTATTGCTGTCAGTATCACTCTAGATGGTCATAATTATCCTGAGTGGGCTTTCTATGTCGAGACTGCTTTGAGGGGCACTGGTCTCTATTCTCATTTGACTGATGATGAACCTGCACTTAAGGATGATGGTAGTAATGCCAAAGAAGTCAGTGATTGGCAAATTAGTGATGGGAAAGTGATGGCTGCCATGGTCAACAGTACTAAGCAATCTATGATTATGAGTCTTTCTAAGTTTAAAACAGCCAAAGCTATCTGGCCTTCCTTGAAGGATAGATTTGTTCAGGATAGTGGTGCCCTGCTACATACCCTCATGCAGCAAACTCAAACAATCGAGCAGAATGATATGTCCATTGATGATTACTATTCTGTTTTTGATCGTCTTGTGGGCTCTTTGACCTCCATGATAGGTGATTGTACAGCTGATTAGTGTCCAGCACACAAATTTATTGAGAAGTTCTTTGTATATCGTTTTGTCATGGGAGTAAGGGAAGAGTTTGATTCTCTTCGTAAGAGGCTATTACATGATTCTCCTAATTTAACCATGGCACGTGCTTTGTCTGAATTACTTGCTCAAGAAACTCGCATTCGGTCTATGTCAGCCCCTCCTATGTCAGTATCTCACAGTGTGTTGGCAGCTTCTCAGAAGTTTAGTGCATCTAGAGGTTCTTCTTCAGAGCCATGCAAGCATTGTGGAAAGACTACTCATACTGCAGAAAATTGTTTTTCTGCGCATCCGGAGAAGTTGGCTGAGTTTCGTGCACGGCGTGCTGCTCGTGGTCGTGGTACAGCACCTCCTCCTAAAGGCTCAGTGTCTGCTGCTGTTAGTGCTCCTTCATCATCTTGGATGCTTGATTCAGGGGCCTCTTTTCATGTGACATCTGACCGGTCTCAGCTTGTTGGCTGCAAGTCAGTTGCTGATGGTGCATCTTTTCAGACTGCAGATGGTACATCTTGTTCTGTCACTCATGAGGGTTCTCTTTGTACTTCTCATTTTTCTGTCCCTGATGTGTCTTTTGTACCTCAATTGTCTATGAACCTTCTCTCAGTTGGTCAAGTAACCGATCACAATTGTTTTGTTGGATTTGATGACTCATCTTGTTTTATTCAGGATCGTCGCACCGGGACTGTGATTGGGACTGGCCATCGCCGTAAAGGTTCCCCTGGCCTTTATGTTCTCGACACTCTGCATCTTCCTCAGTCTTCCGCACGTGTGTCATCCGCTGCGTCGTCATCCACTACATTGTCATCCACCTCGTCCTTCGCCAAGTGGCACCATCGTCTTGGTCATCTTTGTGGGTCTCGATTGTCTTCATTAATAAATAAAGGTTGTTTAGGCCATACATCTATTGAGTCTAGTTTTCATTGTAAGGGTTGTAAGCTTGGCAAACAAATACAACTTCCTTATTCCTCTAGTGTTTCCCACTCTACTAGACCTTTTGATCTTATTCATTCAGATGTATGGGGTCCTGCACCTTTCCCTACAAAAGGTGGTCACAAATATTATGTCATTTTTATTGATGATCATTCTCGATATACATGGCTTTATTTCATGAAACACCGGTCACAATTGTGCTCCATATACCAGTCCTTTACTCGCATGGTTCATACTCAGTTTTCTACTCCTGTTCGAGTTTTTCGTTCTGACTCTGGTGGTGAGTATTTATCTCATGCCTTTCGCCAGTTCTTGACCTCTGAGGGTACTCTTGCTCAACTCTCATGTCCTGGCGCTCATGCTCAAAATGGTGTTGCTGAACGTAAACATCGCCATCTTATTGAGACTGCTCGCACACTTCTCATTTCCTCTTTTGTTCCTACTCATTTTTGGGGTGAAGCTGTTTCCACTACAACTTATCTCATCAATAGACAACCATCTTCCAAACTGTCTGGCCAATGTCCAGGTGAAGTACTTTTTGGTACTCCTTCTAGCTATGATCATCTTCGAGTGTTTGGCTGCACATGCTATGTTTTGCTTGCACCTCGTGAGCGAACTAAGTTGACTGCCCAGTCGGTTGAGTGTGTTTTTCTAGGATATAGCCCTGAGCATAAAGGTTATCGATGTTATGACCCTTCCTCTCGTCGCATACGTATCTCTCGTGATGTGACTTTTGTTGAGGATCGTCCATTCTTTTATAATCCATCTATTCAGCCCTCCTATTCTCCCACAGAGTCCACATCGTTTCTTTCTATTTCACCTCTTTCATCTACCGATGTCACTTCACCACCACCACCACATCACGCTTTTATTACCGATCCCACTCCTTCAGTGACACCCACTCCTATCGCACAATCACCACCGCCGCAGTCACCTCCACCTCCACCTCCACCTCCGCCATCTAAACCACCCATCACACGAGTATTCTCTCGTCGTCCCAAAACGCTTCCGCTTAATCCGACATCCTCGGCCAGTCCTGGTGCTCCTGTGTCTGATGCATCTAACAACATTAATGAGTCACATGATATTTCTGTTGAGTCATAGGTTGGTTCACGATATAATTTGCGGGATCGAGCAACTATTGGACCGGCTGACAAATATGGTTTTCCACGTGTGAGTGCTATTGTTGATGAGCCATCCACATATCAGGAGGCTTCTAGTCTTCCGGAGTGGCAACTTGCTATGTCAGAGGAACTTGCAGCACTTGATCGTACAGGCACTTGGGATATCGTTCCGTTACCATCACATGTGGTTCCTATTACATGCAAATGGGTATTCAAAATCAAAACCAAGTCGGATGGTTCCATTGAGAGATATAAAGCTCGTCTTGTTGCTAGAGGTTTTCAGCAAACCCAGGGACGAGATTATGATGAGACTTTTGCTCCGGTTGCTCATATGACCACTGTCCGTACTTTGATTGCAGTGGCTGCCACATCTTCTTGATCAGATGGATGTTAAAAACGCTTTCCTTCATGGTGATTTGCATGAGGAAGTTTATATGCAGCCACCTCCTGGTGTTGATGCTCCTTCCAGTCATGTTTGTCATCTTCGCCGTGCTTTATATGGTCTTAAGCAAGCTCCTCGTGCCTGGTTTGAGCGCTTTGTCTCTGTGATAAGTTCTGCTGGTTTTTCACCTAGTGAGCATGACCCTGCTTTATTTATTCATCTCTCTTCACGGGGACGTACTCTACTTCTCCTGTATGTTGATGATATTCTGATTACAGGGGATGATATGGAACATGTATCTCATGTGAAAAAGCAACTTGGAAAACAATTTCAGATGTCCGATTTGGGTCCTCTTAGTTACTTCTTAGGACTTGAGGTATTGCAGTCTGCGCATGGTTATTATATTTCTCAGTCCAAATACATACAAGATCTGATTGCCCGTTCAGGTATTACTGATCATAGAACAGCTGCAACACCTATGGATCTTCACTTGCAGCTCCGTCCTACAGATGGCATACCCCTCGAGGATCCATCTCGATATCGACACATTGTGGGCAGCCTTGTTTATCTCACTGTTACGCGACCTGATATTGCTCATGCAGTTCATATTCTAAGCCAGTTTGTGAGTGCTCCCACTTCTGTTCATTTTGGACACCTACTTCGTGTGCTCAGGTATCTAAGAGGGACATCTTCCCAGTGTCTCTTCTATGCCCGTGACAGTCCGCTTCAGCTTCATGCTTACTCGGACTCCACTTGGGCGAGTGATCCAACAGACCGTCGCTCTGTCACAGGTTATTGTATCCTTCTTGGTTCTTCTCCTCTTGTGTGGAAATCCAAGAAACAGGCAGCCGTATCTCTGTCCAGTACGGAGGCAGAACTTCGAGCCCTTGCCACTACCACTTCAGAGATTGTCTGGCTTCGGTGGTTGTTAGCAGATTTTGGTATTTCTTGTGATGTTCCCACACCAATTCTATGTGACAACACTGGAGCTATACAGATTGCAAATGATCCTGTGAAGCATGAACTTACTAAACATATTGGTGTTGATGCATCCTTTACCCGGTCCCATTGTCATCAGAAAACAATTGCCCTTCAATACGTGCCCTCAGAACTGCAGTTGGCTGACTTTTTCACTAAGGCACAAACTCGAGAGCAACATCGGCTTCACTTGCTCAAACTCAATGTTTCAGCTCCTCCACTTCCACCTTGAGTTTGAAGGGGGGTGTCAAGTATATCAAGGCCCATCTATATTGAAGGCCTATATGGCCCATGGTGACTCTATATAACTGTCTCCCCTAGCGGGATATCATCCAGAGTTGGAGATTACAAGGTCTGTAACAGAAACGAGTCTTCCAACAGAACATTACGAGTGATGTGAAAGGAAAGTGATGTAGTCATCTTAACATCTTTTTGCAGGAAAACAAAAATACAAGGTGAAACCAAGTGTGAACCCCGGCGAGACCAGGGAAAACATGCATGTGAAATGTATGGGAATATGTTCTTTCATACACTGTTTGGAGTGCTGAACTGCTGAAGTTTCTGAAAACAAGGTTTTTAGATAAGAATTCGAAATTTGCAATAAGTACCTCTCTCATTTAGGCACTGGCTTTGCCCTTTTCCCTTCATTCGGATCCACCTTCGCTTTCACTGTCGCAGAAACTTGCAATCGCCGCCGGCTCGCCGGTCGCTGGCTGCACACTCTTTTAGTCGTGATCGGGGAGGTGCAGCAGCCTCCGTGATTAACCAACAATCAGAACACAATTAAGCAGCAATAATCGGGCAGTCATGAATCACCAACGATAACGAAAAGAAAAACAAATGAACAATTAAGCACCAAACTCCTAATCCCTTACTTAGCTCTTACCTGCTCGTCCACGCCGGCACGTAGCACGCCGGATGGCGCCTTTCGTGCGCCGCCGCCCGCCGCCGCCGCCCGAACTCCGTGCGTCGGTTCGCGTCGCGGCGTCGCCCTCTCTCTCTCGGTCGCGTTGGTTCACGTTCGATCCCGGCCCAACAAGGAGTGGGAGAAGGGCCGGACGCAGCGGAGAAGAGTAGTTATGTGTAGATGGGCTGAAACTGAACGTTGGCCCAATAACGGCCCGCCTTCGACAATCGTCACCGGCTTCAGGCCCACAATACCACATCTTCTTCCTCTGTATCTCACCTGATTGGCATCAGAAAGAAGAGTATGGGGATTCATGGCTAAATCAAGGTTATAGTTTGACGGCTATGGAACAATAATGCTCTGACTGCATGTATCTGAAGATGAGGGTTACTTGGAAACTAGAGAGGCGATTCTTGAATAAGCATCAAAATTAACGCCATTTAGCTAGACGAGGAATCACACGCCATATATGTTGACCAATGACCACATGAGACAAATGTCAAATCAGACAGATAATTTGGTACATGCAGGGACCAAGAAATGGAAGTGGTTTATGCACATGGCTTTGGCTAGGGCTAATAGCAAGGTGTCGAGATGTGGACAAGTAGACAGTTTGTCACTTTGTCTTTCCTCTCCGGCCGGCCAAAATTCTCTGCTGAAAAACTGCCGTTTTAGCTAATAATCATTATCTCCAGACTCCAGTCTAGTACTGCCGATTAGCACGAAGATTTATATGCAAATCAAGTCCTTTGGCCTTATTCAAGTGTTTGAACCCTAATTTGTAACCATCTGGGGGTGCATCTAGCTCTTGTTCCGGTACCTAATTAACCGATCACTGCACATGGCTTGCTGCATTGAACCGTCGTTAGCAATTTGTGTGTGCTAGTCTTCATAGAAAAATAGTCACCTTTCGGCTGCATGTCACATTGATCGATCCAGTGACTGATCTGATGACTTAACCGTCGCAGCACCGGGGGGGCATGAATGCGCCCACGTCGCGACAAGGACACGCGTCGAACTTGACCGGTCAAATCATTACACGCATGTGCTCGCCCGAATCCGAATACGTGTGCCGACTGCCGGTCGAGCTAGTGCATGTACGTACACTCTTCAACTCGTTCGCCCTTGAATCCTTGATGTTCAGCATGACTGCATGTACGTGGTTACCGATACCGACAACTAATAAATCTCCAAGCTTATCACTGTAAAGGTTGATGCGTATCAATGAAATTTAATCAAGTTCAAATGGATCCGTACTTCGCCACTGCAGTCTGCAGGTCTCTCTCTCTGTTTCGACAATGGCTTGCTTGAAACGATCGAGATGCTGCCAATGCATGATCCGATTGCCCATCAGGTAGTGGCTGTGGCAGCGTATGGGCATGTGCATGTGCATGATGGTGCATCACTCGTTCACTTGTCATGGCGTGAGGGCGATCGTGTGGGAAGGGACCGTGACGACTGACGACTGTGCGTGTGACCATACGTGCAGGTGCAGCTACCAGCTAGCGGCTTGGTGGGCAGTCGACATCGATCAGGGACAGGCCGGGATTCAGCATGGCACAGTGCCATGCAAAGAAGCAAGCAGGCAACAGCAGCCAACCAAACTAGCTGGGGAATTAAGTATTCCGGCGTGCATCACCAATAGGATTTTTTAAGCAATCCCTAAGAGAATTTAAGTGCTAGTACTAGCAAATACTGTACCCTCAAATTTATTAGTTTAATTTTAAATTAATTAGCATGTCCTAAACATCACATATTTAAAGATGGATGGAGTGTGAAAATAAGTTCAGCATCTCTATTTCAAAGCTCTGATTTTGAGTTCATACCTTTAGGGTATACTGTACGAGCTGTGTCTGAAATACAGGGGCTTGTTTAGTTTCACCTAAAACGAAAATAATTTCACCTAAAAAACCGTGTTCATTTCTTCTCTGTGTAAACGCAACTCAATGCAAAAGGTTTTCACCTTTTTCATCCCAAACTACACAACTAAACAGGCTCGCGCCACGTAACACCTGACACGTGGGCCAGACGACCTTGAGTTTGACCGGTCAATCCATTTTAACGCACGGCGGGTGGGTCGGCAAATGGCGCTTGGTCGTTCGTTCGGCCATGTGCATCAGTGCTTGGATGTCAGTTGACCCGAATCTAGGCCATGTTTAGTTCCCACCCGAAATATTTTTATCCATCACATCAAAAGAGAATCTTTAATGCATGAAGTATTTAATGTAAACGAAAAAGTTGAAAAGCTATATGGATAAACTGTAAATCGCGAGACGAATCTAATGAGTCTACTTAATCCATGATTTGCAACAGTAGTGCTACAGTAATCATCCGCTAATTTTGGATTAATTACCATCTAATTACCATCGTTAGATTCGTCTCGAGATTTCCAACCTATCCATATAACTTTCCACCTTTTTGGTCTACATTTACTACTTCTAAATTGATAAAATCAAAATCCAAAATCTTTTCACGAAATGTTTTCGCGAACTAAACAGGGGCCTAGGCTTCAACCTGATAATCACATGGCAGACAGAGCCACAGAGCAGTGGATCGTTCCATCGCCGTCTGCACTGTCTCATCATCTCCTGAATCTGTTGGACTCGCTCTTTGACGGTTCTTGTCAGCAGTGTGTCTGGAGCTTGGAGTACAGGGCATGCATGTATAGATACTGCTGCGTCCGATTTTGCAAAGTGACCAGGTTTTGAAAAACCTCGGGCCGTAATTAAATTTCCAGAGAAATCAAACTCTGTTGCCAGTGCTGGATGCAAGTACAATGGAGTACACTTACCGGTAATCCGCCGGCATCTAGTTCGTCATAAACAGAAGCAACGGTACAACTATCTCGTTATTCCTTATTTTCAAAAAAAAACTATCATTCCTTAGACAATTTTTTTGTTCTTCTAATCAGATGATGTTCCTTAGTTAGAACATCGTCGAGCAGTTTGTCCCGAACCCAACAACGGTCCGTCAAGATGTGTTTTGGACATAATGTCGATGTATGAGACGACATTAGTGGAACTGGAGCACTATATCTGAATGCCTCCATTATACTTGTTGTTATATTCCTTGTCTGATTGTCTCCCTGCGTGTGCGTCTGCCACAGCTAGTGTGCCTGGTGCCAGCGTGCACGGGCAGCTAGCGGCCAGGCATGTGGGCTCGTCGACGTGCCGGACGACACATATAGCAACCCATATCGAAATATGCTAATATATTTGAAAATTTTGTACAAAATCTCGTCGAACAGCTAGCTTAATTATGCTTTTCCTTGTTATTACCCGGCCGGCCGGGAGTCAACTTTCATGAGTTTAGTAAAGACCACACGCGCAACGCACCACCAATAAGATCTGAGCAGATCGTCATATAGATCGATCAGCCAGCAGTGCTCTGAAAATTTACTAGAAACATATGTACTGTACAAATAATTCGCAAAACTCCTGGGTATATATGCTGCTAGTTATTGTTTCATTAATTCTAGTCTACTCATCGATGATATGCATATGACTTGCACCCGTATGCATGTCTTTAAAAATATATATATACGACAACCTTAAAATGTACATTGTTACATTTTAAGCCCTGAATGCATAGACCCTACGGCCACCCAAACGCCACGCCGCCCACAGGCTGCCACCGTCGCTCGCGCCCGCGTCCCTCACAGGTCGCTTCGCGCACCAACGTACCTCCCGCGTGAGCCTGCGCGACCGACTGGCTGCGTGCGTCCTCCTATCGGGCCCGTCATCCCTCGCCGCGGTCCACGTGCTAGCGCGGGGAATGTTACTCGGCGCACGTTCGCCACCAGCCTCAAGGGAGCGAACGAAGACGTTCTTCTTCTTCCTCCGCTTTCTTCTTCCTCTGGCTCCATCACGTCTACCTGTGCCAGGCCACCCCGCCGCAGCCGACATCTGCCGCCGCCGCGCCGCTCCCCTCCCACCCCGCCGCACCAACCCGCCCTTCCCTAACCCTAGCGCCGCTCGCCCCCGCCACCGACGCCGCCCAGCCGTCTCCGGCGGCGAGAGCCGCCGGAACCGCCGCCGCCGTCTCGACCTTCCCCACTCTAACCACTAGCGCCGCTCGCCCCCACCGCCGTCGCCGCCCTACCCGTCTCCGGCGGCTCTCGCCGCCGGAGCTCACCCCCGCCGCCGGCACCTCGTCGCCGCAACTCGCCCCCGCCCCGCCCCGACCCTGCCCAACCGCCGTCCCCCACCACCCGGCCGGCGGCGCCCCCCGCCCCCGCGCCTGCCACCACCGTCGGGCCGGCCTGCCGCCCCAACATCCCTCTATAGCCGGAGAACTCCGGCGAACCCCAACCCTGGCAACCCGAACCCTCTAACCCCAAACCCTAAGCCGCCGGCCTCCGCCGCCACCCCGCGGTCGGCGGCGATGCACCGCCGCCCACCCCGCCCGCAACCCACCCGCTCATGTATTTTCTCTTCGTTCGCCGGGAGGGACTAGCGGCGCGCGTGCGCCCAGTATCATTTTCGTGCTAGCGCGCCCACCACTTAGATCACTAGGCCGTGCGCGTTAACGATCCACCCGCGGCGCCCCCTCCCCCCCTCGCCATCTGCTGCGGCGGAACTCTTCCCTATGCCGGCTCTCGCACACATCTATGCCATGGCGGACATCTAGGACCGGCAATTGTCGACGGCAGCGCGGTCAAATCCAAGTGCGACGGACGCAGGGAAGAGCATGGTCTCGATGCCTGTCCTCCCATGATGTGCAGAGTGTTGACGCTAATTCGCGGCGCCTCTCACACTTGAGCACGTTATATGCAAACACCGGTCAGAGATCCCAATCAAGGATTGGAACCCCTCGTCATGGTAGATCCGTAGAACGCTCGCCCGGGAGAGACCCCGTCAGGGCGTGTGCACCAGCGGTTTGCCCTAGGCTCGGCAGGCCAGCTAGGGCGTTCTCTAACGCCGTCGAGACGAGAGAAGAACAGCAGCTAGGGTTTGGAAAAGCTAAGGCAAAAAGAAAACGAAAAAGATAAGAGAAATAGTATTCATCGATTGTTGATCCTGCTTCTACAATCGGCCGTGACCTCTCTTTAGTAGAGGCGGCATGGTCTTCGTACCAGGTGCCATGTTCAATCGGGACTCTATCTCTAATTGGATATCCTAATACAAAATTCATTAAACATATATTTCCTAACTAACAGCCGAAGCAATCCTGGAGCAGATCGGTCTTCAATTTAACGACGGAAAGTGCAGCTGGCTATCGCATCTCCTTCCATATGCGTGTCCAGACAGTCTTGTAATTATGTATTTTATAATCAATAATTAATCCGGCCACCATTCTTTCCTTAATCACCATGCATGCGTCTCTCTCCAATGCATGTACGCATGCAAGAATTTTCTTATGTGGTGTATGCACGTCCTGCATCCTTTTGGCATGTGTCCAGAAAATCTCTGTACACCACGGACAAACTCATCTGAGAGAGGCCGCTATGGCTAGAAACTCTCTGGAACTGACAGACAACAGCGCAGACAAAGTCCCGCATGCAGCCGGAAGACTAAAAATTTCTCTGGAAAGAGCAAACAAGTTTGAGCTGTCTATCAAGATGTCTGTAGTCATCCGAAACCCATAGCCTGCTGCCCTGCTGTCTGTGTATGCACTAAAGCTCTTCTTCATCACCTGCACAAGTGGAATTAGTTGATCTCCCTTTGTGTTAACCGGCCTTGCATCTAAAGAACTAGCCTTGATAACACCCTAATTAGCGTTAACTTTAGCAACAATTCAGCTAATTGACCGATCATCCATGAGATTATTAATAAACCGAATAAAGGAATTTTCCATTCGGCTATTTTGCAAATAAAATTTGAATGGCTTGAATGGCATAGCTCTGATTAACTTTAGCCAATCACTAATTGTGGCAATATCGACTATCAACACAGAGATAAGGTATCTTCATGTTTTTCCATCGGAGCTATGGTAGTTACACACTCCGACTTCTGCGCCGACGGGATTCCACCGCCGGCTGGCCCGCAGTCCGTCGATCACCGGGTCATCTGGCTAATCCACGAGACGTAGGGGAGCAGCCAGCCTACATGCTTGGAGGAATCAATCCCTTTAGCACGTGAGTACCACCGCACCCCTTTTCATCTTACCATTCATTGGACTGCACGTTTTTGTTTCTTGTTTGTTTGTTTGGAATTTCAATTTTGAGACGCTCATCTTTGACATAGTTCTGGATCCAGGTAGTCCCCCAGTCCCTTCTATCCACTTTAATTACCCTCTTGCTCTTTTCGTTCAAATATTCATGCTACTCATCCATATCTGTGTTATATTCTTTGCTAGGACCTACTCCCTCCGTCCCAAAAAGAAGGTCGTTTTAGGTGTTGGGTACGGGGATTAAGGAAGGGCAAAAAAGTAGAGAGCGCACAAGAATCGAGAAGGAATAGATGAGGAGAGAAATAGAGATAGAGTTGTATTGGAAAGCGAGAACGACACTCTTTTTGGGACAAATTTTGAAGGCTAAAACGACCTTCTTTTTGGGACGGAGGGAGTACTCACTTCAAGGAATTACAGACTTTCACTAATCCCGAGCAGTCAGAGCGTGTATCACTGCATCCTTATTTTTATGTCTGCTGCAGGTTCCTTTCATTTGACCACACGATTTTGTCTCTTGTTTGTTTTGAGTTTCATATATAGCAGGATATGAGATTGAGACTGCATACTTTGCAGATCTAGCATCCATACCATTGCCGAGGTCCAAATATATTTTTTAGGCAGGCAATGCAAAAGATGCAGATATCCTCGGTTCATTCCGGATTAGAGCTTGTTTGAGGAGTATTTACTCCTATAAAAAGGAGCAGCATGCTTCCTTGTTTATGGTGTACCAATTTGTTAGTTGGCTCGTGCTGCTAGGTGCTGAATTTTCTTCCTTGCTTACGAATTACTTTAGGCTTCTGAAAATGTGTAGAGACGGAGATATTGCACATGTTCAGAGAAGATTGTGAATTGATGTAAAGCAGCCACACATCTGAACAATGGGAGATTAGTTCTTGTATTCCATGTTCTATAATAAGATTACTCCTTTGGTCGCCAATGATTATTCCTTGTGTATATGGCCAGTTACTCCATTTATCTGTAGAAAAGTAACTATGAAAAATCATTCCATGTTCGACAAGATTACTTCTTTGGTCTCTAATGAGTATTCTTTGTGTATACGTTTGTCTTTAAAGTCATTGTGATATTATTCCCTTATGTTTGAAAATTACTTATTTGAACAATAGTAATGCCAAAAGCATTACAAAGACAATGTAAAAATTTGAATATTACTTCTTCAAATTTGAAAGTACTGCTAAGAACCTATACTTCTTCCCAATGATATGAAAGATAATTCAGTTTTGAACTATGCAGTGTCATACACAAAGGGATTTTTTTTTTGTTTGCTTATGAGCAAATCCAAAGGGGTAATTTTAAATGCTCTGAGAAGTAATTTCAACTTAGTGTGTCTAGTGAGTGGCGTTTTTGGAGTAATTTTAAACGTTCATAAAAGTAATTCACACTTCTCCAAAAAGTAACTTGAAAATGTTTGGAGAAGTAATCTGAAATGATTAAATCCCATTTTAAAGCCATATAATAATTAAAAATTGTTACCTAGCTTAAGTTAAAAAATTTGAATGAGGGCATATGCCCTCACTAGACTCAATATGGGTCTGTCCTTACCAACCGAGACTCTTACGTACACCAGGCCACCGGCTTCCCCCGTTTCCCTGCGCCCTAGCGTGGCCCCCACACGGGGAAAAGCTGCACGCAACTGACTCTAGGTTAGCTACTGTCAGCCCTGCCGCCCGGGGTGCAGTGGAGGCTTAAAGCAGGAGGGGGAGACCACCACCGCGCGGCTTCCTCGTCCCAGCACCTACTACACATACACGTTCGGTCCGACTCGTCTCCGAACACCGTACCGCCCACCTCTCCGAGCGAGCAACCTCCCCGATCACCGGCAAGGCGCATCCCCTTCGACATGTGTGCGCTAGTGCTACTCGATCGTGCGTCTGCGTGTCTCTGTCGTTCATGATTTTTCCCTGGCAGCTTTTCCCCGTGTGGGGCCACGCTAGGGCGCAGGGAAACGGGGGAAGGCAGTGGCATGGCGTACGTAAGAGTCTCGGTGAGTAGGGACAGACCCATATTGAGTCCAGTGAGGGCATATGCCCTCACTCAAAATTTTTAACCTAAGCTAGCTAACAATTTTTTATCATTATATGACTTTAAAAATCTGCTAGCTCTTAAGGAGTGCCCCCTCTCAAATTCGGCTCAAGGTCCACCCCTGTCGGTGGCCCGGGGCTAGCCGGCGGTCAGGCACCGGGCTCTGCTCGATCCAAAGGCGTCGGGTCGGGTCGGCCGATCGATCGCCGCCGGCCGATCGCAGCGCACCAAAATACTGTATGTCGTCACAGCTAGCTTGCATTGGTTGATCTAGTCGCTGCGCCATACATGCCTGTGCGTCTGCAAAATGCTTGGGAACAGCGGTGAGCACTACGGGAAACCAAGTAGTCGCCGAGTGTTAAATCTTTACCGAGTGTGAAATTGCGGGCACTCGGCAAACAAGCCCTTTGCCGAGTGCCCGTTCTCCGACGCTCGGCAACGATCCGACACTCGGCAAACAAGCCCTTCGCCGAGTGTCTGCAAGGCCACACTCGACAAACAAGCACTTCGCCGAGTGTCGCCCGGTGGCGCTCGGCGAAGGGCATCATGAACGGCGGGGTGTTGACGGCGGTCGCCCTTCGCCGAGTGTCACCTCCAGACACTCGGCGAAGTAGATCTCTTCGCCGAGTGTTACTAGCAGACACTCGGCGAACAAACAGCGGTTGGACGGCGCGGGGACGGTGGGGGACGGCGGGATGACGGTGCTGGCCCTTTGCCGAGTGTCTGCTTGTAACACTCGACGAAGTTTTTTAAAAAAAGATTTCAGTCACATCTTTGCCGAGTGTGATCACATGCACTCGGCAAACAAAAACAAAAAAACCGCCCAACCGCTCCCAAACTTTTTCTTCTCTCCATACACGTCTCTTAGTACTTCACACTGAAAGCTGGTAAATTTTTTACTCTTTTAGCTATTTTTAAATACTTTATTTGATTTCTAGGATTTTTTTCAAATAAGTCGTATTTGAACTGCAAGGGACTTAAATAATGAAATAAATTGAGTTGAAAAATTATTAATCATGCAACTTACTCCATTGTTAGTCCTTATCCATGAAAGTTAGTGAAATTTTAAACATTTTATTGCCGGTACATGACTATTAACCTGTGACCGTGTTGTTTAAAAATTATATAAAATGCAAACAATGTCTGAAAAATATGAGAATTGTCTGGATATTATGTTTACATCCGTGTAAGGTTGTGGTAAAAAGCGGAGAAGGTTTCGAACAATATTTCATGTATGACCCTTACAAACCGGAGAATGTTCGAATAAGATTCGTACTGTTGAGAAGGATTCAATTACATTTGTAACCAAATTGAAAGTTGGAATAGAATTTAGATTCATATTTTTTTTATAGGCAATATACAACATGGTTTAGTTAATCTTAAATTTTTGTAATTTTTAGAAACAGTTTGATATTTTTTATCTATTAATTGCAATTTAAAAACCGGTGGTTGTGGCATAAAATAACGAAGGAGGTTTGCCGAGTGTCATAGGCGACACGAGTGCCGGATCTGCGACACTCGGCAAAGGAGGGGCGTTTGCCGAGTGCCAGATCGCGGGCACTCGGCAAACAAGGGGGTTATACCTCCCCGCCGCGCTCAGACAGAAACACACACTCACTCACTCACTCCTCTTCTTCACCGCCGCCGGCAGCTCCGCGCCCGCCACCGCCGCCGGCAGCTCCGCGCCGCTGCTGCTCGGCCGGCCTGCCCCAGTCCGCGCCGCCGCACGCGCCTGCCCCGGCCGCCGCTGCCAGCCGCGCCCGTGGCACGCCGCCGCCGACGCCGCCGCCGCCGCTGCCCGGTCTGCCCGCCGCCGCCGCTGCCCGCGGCACGCCACCGCCGACGCGCCCGCGTCACGCCGCCGCTGCCCCGGCCGCCGCACGCGCCCGTCCCCGGCCCGCCGCCGCTGCCCGCCCCCAGTGGCACGCCCCCGAGCAGAGGCCGGCCGCCGCTGCCTGCCCCCGGCGGCACGGCCCCGTGCAGAGGGCCGCCGCCGCCGCTGCCCGCCCCCGGCCCGTGCCGCCGCTGCCTCCTCCGCCGTCCCCGGCCGCCTCCTCTCCCGTGCAGAGGCCGCCACCGCCTGGGCTGCGAGGTGAGCTTTCCCCTTCCCCTTCCCTTCCCTTCCCTGTCCTTACTGTAATATTAGATTGGAGATGCATGATTAATTTTCATTTAGATGAATTTGTTGTTTAGTTCAATAGTTAATTTAAATTGAGACGAATTTCTTGTCTAGTTGCATAGTTAATTTAAATTGAGATGAATTTCTTGTTTAGTTCCAAAGTTAATTTAAATTGAGATGAATTGCGGTGTGTATGTTGTTGTTGGCCATCGTGCCGATGTGTATGTTGTCGGCTATCGAGCTGTTTTTATTGCAGGTTTTGGAAACCTCCTCGTGCAGGGGAGATGCTGCCAAAATTTTTACATATTTACCTGTTTGCCTTTTTTGCAGGAGTGGCTTCCTCGACCTCCTGCTACACCGCTGACCTCGTCTACGTCTTCGTCGACCCGCTCGACCTGCCGCGACTCCGCTAGCCCCGTGTACGCCTTCGTCGACCCGTTGCTCCGCCGAGGGTAAGTCAAGTCATTTCGTTTTCTAATGCTAAATTCTGCATAATTTCTAACCGTATTATTTTTTTATGTTTTGTAGTCGGCGACACATGGTGGCGAGACACTCTCCGAGTTTCAGGCTATTGCTTTATCCCACATGGGAAAGGCGTCGTCCGACATCCGGTACAATCCGGAGGCCGGACCCGAGGCGTACAGCAATCCCATGGCACACACCCGCCTCGCTACATACACGGAGATGGGAAAGGAAAAGTATGGGCCTGACTGGGATCCGAGCGCTAACCCGATTGATGGAGATATTGTCATGAGGATGGGAGAAGGCAAGAAGCATGGGAGGTACGCCCTCGGCGATAGCACACTCGACCCAGCCACTACTCCCACTCTGTCCCAGATTCGGGCAGGCAGCGCTAACCCGGACATACGTCAGGCGCCGACCGCTGCACACGTCCTCGTGCAGACACTTCAGGTTATTTCTGTTTATTCGTCACTCGTTTATTTTTACATAGCTTTACTTTGCATTCTGAAAGTTTGATGGCATATTGCAGGCCCAGTTGGAAGAAGAGAGGAAGAAAAGGGAGGAGATGGAGGCGCGGTGGCAGGCACGGTGGGAGGCCGAGCGGCGGGCCGAGCGGGAGCAAGTGGAGCGGGCAGAGCGGCTGAGGCAGCAGCAGGCGGAGGAGGCCGAGCGGGCGAGGCAGCAGCAGATGGAGGATTGGCACGCGTGGTTCAGTACTATGGCAGTGCAGGTGGGGCAAGTTCCGCCGCCGTTCACACTTCAACCTCCGCCGATGGGAGCACCTCCGGCATCATATTCTTCTGTGAGTCACCTGACAAAGTTTTATTTCTACCTTAGACAACCAACGTAGTTGTTCACCATTGACAACATTAGAAAACTTAGTTTCTGTTTTGTCACTCGTTTCACACATGTAATCTGCTATCCTTTATGTAGAATTTTGCTGGATCAATGGCGGCGTCGAACGAGGGGCCACCGGACGATGACCTGGCGGTTCGGTTAGGCCGCCAACTGTTTGCACCCAACCCACCACCTTCTTAGTGATTTGTGGATTGTTTGACCATGTTTATGCTTGTGAACGAACGTACTTTGGTTGTGAACGTATTTTAGTTGTGAACTAGTAAACTAGTGTTGTGGAACTGCCTGTGATGCTTTCTATGGATTAATGGTTATGGATATTATCTATATGTGCTGCCTGTAATGCTTATTGTCGTGTATATGAACTGCCTGTAATGTTGGTTTCGCAATGGTACGTTATACGCGACCGAACAAATAAAAAACAGGGGGGTCAGTGGCTTTGCCGAGTGTACACTCGGCAAATGCCCGCAAAGGCTTAGGGTTCGCCGAGTGTATTTACCACGACACTCGGCAAAGGCTTAGGGTTCGCCGAGTGTATTTACCACGACACTCGGCGAACCTGCGGGGCCACGTGGCTCTACGGCCATATCGTTGCCGAGTGCCACGATCCGACACTCGGCAAAGAGGCGAGTCTTTGTCGAGCGTCGTGATCCGACACTCGGCAAACGGCGCCGTCACGGACGCCGCCACGTCATCACACGACGACGGTGCGGGGGGGGGGGGGGGGGGGGGGACGTTAGTTCACTTTATTTTGCCGAGTGTCGGCGCTGGCACTTGGCAAACCCTTTGCCGAGTGCCCGAAATATGATGCTCGGCAAAGAAGCTCTTTGCCGAGTCTACAGTCGCCGAATGCTCTTTGCCGAGTGTTACACTCGGCAAACACTTCGCCGAGTGTATTTAGGCCTTCGCCGAGTGTCTGGGACACTCGGCGACTACCAGGGTTCCCGTAGTGGAGAGAGGGCTGGACGACGACGGAGCGAGACACTAGCTGCGAGATCATCGATCGACGAACCCTTTAATTTGTAATATCCATCGTTATAGTTGATGGATAATATTTAAGCTAGTAGCGTGACTCGGAAAATAGGCTTTGTACTAGCTCCGAGCAACACACGAATACAAAAGCCTAAGAGAATTCCGTACATGACGACACTGAACTCAACTCTTCCGTCTTGGCCCTAAAATTTCCAAAGTTCTGTATCTGACACCACCAGTTCTAAGTTTTATGGCCTATATGACACTACCGTGACTTGGCTGCCCAAACGGTGTGTTAACCCGCATGTGAGGAGCTTGGACTTGGTTGAGTATATATTTAGGTATTTCTAGGGCTTAATTCATAAGATAGTCAAGACACAAAAAGATTTTAAATTATTTTGACATTCCTCAGGGGCTAAATTGAAAATTTTGCCTCCTACTCATCAGAACACAATTAAACAATTAAGCAGCAACGGTAACGAACAGAAAGGAAAACAAATGAACAATTAAGCACCAAACTCCTAATCCCCTACTTAGCTCTTATCTGCTCGTCCACGCCGGCACGTAGCATGCCGGATGGCGCCTTTCGTGCGCTGCTGCGCGCCGCCGCCCGCCGCCCGAACTCCGTGCGTCGGTTCGCATCGCGGCGTCGCCCTCTCTCTCTCGGGTCGCGTTGGTTCACGTTCGATCCCGGCCCAACAAGGAGTGGGAGAAGGGCCGGACGCAGCGGAGAAGAGTAGTCATGTGTCGATGGGCTGAAACTGAACGTTGGTCCAATAACGGTCCGCCTTCGACAATCGTCATCGGCTGTAGGCCCAATACGGCATCTTCTTCTTCTGTATCTCAACTGATTGGCATCAGAAAGAAGAGTTTGGGGATTCATGGCTAAATCAAGGTTATAGTTTGACGGCTACAAAACAAAAATGTGCTGACTGCATGTATCTCAAGACTAGAGTTAGTTATTTGGAAACTAGAGGGGCGATTCTTGAATAAGCATCAAAATTAACGATATTTAGCTAGACGAGGAATCACACGCCATATGTTGACCACACATGACATGAGACAAATGGCAAATCAGACACAGATAATTTGGTACATACAGGAACTGGATCATACATACCGGGTGCCACACAGCACCGTATGCATGCATGAACCAAGAAATGGGAGTGGTTTCTGCACATGGCTTTGACTGGGGCTATTAGCAAGGTGTCGAGATGTGGACAAGTAGACAGTTGGTCACTTTGTCTTTCCCACTCCGGCCGGCCAAAATTCTCTGCTGAAAAACTGCCGTTTGAGCGAGCTAAATATATGGTCATTATCTCTCCAATCCAGGACTGCCGATTAGCATGAAGATTTATATGCAAATCAAGTCTTTGGCTTTATTCAAGTGTTTGAACCCTAATTTGTAACCATCTGGGGGTGCATCTAGCTCTTGTCCTGTACCTAATTAACCTATCACTGCACATGGCTTGCTGCATGCATTGTACCGTGGTTAGTAACTTGTGCGTGCTAGTATTTTCATAGAAAAATAGTCACCTTTCGGCTGCATGTCGCAGCACGGGCCGGGGGGCATTGATGCGCCCACGTCGCGACAAGGACACGCGTCGAACTTGACCGGTCAAATCATTACACGCATGTGCTCGCCCGAATGCGATCCGTGTGCCGACTGCCGGTCGAGTGCATGTACGTACGCTCTTCAACTCGTTCGCCCTTGAATCCTTGTCTCCTTGATGTTCAGCGTGACTGCATGCATGTACTTTCTTCGCCACTGCAGGTCTCTGTTAAAGGTTGATGCGTATCAATGTTAACGGTTGATGGGTATCAATGAAATTTAATCAAGTTCAAATGGATCTCTCTCTGTTTCGACAATGCATGGCTTGACTTGAAACGCGAGATGCTGCCAATGCATCATCCGATTGCCCATCATATATGTGTAGTGGCTGCGGCAGCGTATGGGCATGTGCATGTGCATGATGGTGCATCAGTCATTGGCGTGTGTGGGCGATCGTGTGGGAAGGAGCCGTGACGACTGACGACTGTGCGCGTGACCATACGTGCAGGTGCAGCTACCAGCTAGCGGCTTGGTGGGCAGTCCACATCGATCAGGGACAGGGATTCAGCATGGCACAGTGTCATGCAAAGAAGCAAGCAGCCAATCAAACTAGCTGGGGAATTAGTATTCCGGCGTGCAGCAGCAATGGAATTTTTTTAAGCAATCGCCAAGAGAATTTAGGTGCTAACAACCCTCAGATGTATAACCTTTATGGCAAACTAATTTATTAGTTTAATTTTAAATTAGTTAGCATGTCCTAAACATCACATATTTAAGGATGGATGGAGTCTGAAAATAAGTTCAGCTTCTCTACTTCAAAGCTCTGATTTTGAGTTCATACCTTTAGGCCGGTATACTGTACGAGCTGTGTCTGAAATATAGTCGCGCCACGTGGCACCTAACACGTGGGCCATATGACCGTGAGTTTGACCGGTCAATCCGTTTTAACAAACGGCGGGTCGGTGGCGCCCGAATGCCGCCGATGGGCGATTGCGCTTGGTCGTTCGTTCGGCCATGTGCATCAGTGCTTGGATGTCAGTTGGCCCGAATCTAGGCTTCATTACCTGACAATCACATGGCAGACAGAGCCACACAGCAGTTGATCGTTTCGATTTCGTTTCATCGTCTCCTCGAATCTGTTGGACTCGCTCTTTGACAGTTCTTGTCAGCACTGTGTCGGGAGCTTGAAGTACAGGGCATGTATATGTATAGATACTGCTGCGTCCAATTTTGCAAAGTGATCAGGTTTCGGAAACCTCGGGCCGTAAACTCTGTTGACAGTACAATGGAATACGCTTTACCGGCAATCCGCCGGCATCTAGCTCGTTATAAAGAGAAGCAACGGTACAACTATCGTTATTCCTTATTTTCTCGAAAAAATATCATTCCTTAGACAATTATTTTCTTTTCTAATCAGATGATGTTCCTTAGTTAGACCATCGTCGACAACGTTCTGCAGCTTGTCCAAAACCCAACAATGGTACGTCCACCAAGATAAATGTCGATGTATGTATGAGACGACATTAGTGGAGCACTTGCCTCCATTATACTTCTTGATATTCCTTGTCTGATTGTCTCCCTGCGAGTGCTTCTGCCACAGCTATTGTGCCAGCGTGCACGTACGGGCAGCTAGCGGCCAGGCATGTGGGCTCGTCGACGTGCCGGACGACACTGCCAGCCGGCGGCCGGAGCGTTGATTCGGATGTTGCCCCCAGCACATATAGCAGCAATACGGTCAAGCGTTGAGCTGCCTGTACCGGCGGAAGATCCTCCTCGATCGGGCTCCCGTGGTGGATGTTTGACCCGGCCTGCGGCCACGCCGAGCCGCGAGCCGCGAGCGGGGCCCCATGCCGTGGGTGGGTGCGCCGCGCCGTGCGTGCCCTGCGGGCTCCGGCGGCCGCTGTCGTTTCTGCGAAGCGCACGGGTGTGGTCTTCCCCTGTTTTCATCCCGACGTGCCGTGTCGTATTGTCGTGTGTCGCCAGCTGCCCCAACACGCCCAAGACAAAGGGCCCTCCGAAAGTTTTCCTTTTTCAGTTTGTTATACAATTTTTTTCCCAGATTAAGCTTCAAATCAATTTGAATTCAATCCCCTCCGAAAGTTCGATTAGAATCTTATCTAAAAGTTCAAAAAAATTGTATAAGGTGTTATTTGTGACAGGAGAACCCAATTTAATTCTCTTGTGTGTAACTGAAAATTTAGAAGCTCATCAAACATCCATTTCATTCTTAGAATATTAATTAACGAACACTATACATTGTTTGCTGCATACACACAGGAAAAAGTACGAATTCAGACGAACCCCCCCTTTCTCTGGCCTCTGGGGGGGACATGGTCCAATATATTATTAGCGACATGGAAAGAGATGCCCCACCAGACACGCCACAAAATCTCTACCATGCATTGCTCAAGTTCAGTCCAACCTAATCAAACGTTTAGCGTAACAAAACTCCAATCCGGATTGTATCTTGGGGGGCTTCCTATAAATAGCACCTCCCTCCTACCACTCGCTCCATCAGTTTATCTCCATCCAGGCATCCACCAACAAGGCAGCAACCACACCAAACCAGGCGAGAGCGAGACCACACATTGCAACAGCTACCAATTCTCGAGAGAGCTAGCTGAGACCGCCAGTTTTTGCTCCTGCACAGCACGCGTACACCAACAACACAGAGCAAGCTTGCTTTATTTGCTAAGCAGAGGGAACAATGGAGATGTACATGGACGACAAGTGGAAGCTGTCCAGCTCCAGGAAGGGCAGCCCGAGGAGGAGCCTCAAGGGCCGGGCGTCGTCGTCTAGAGGCCCGGCAAGCAGGTCGGTGCCAGGGCGGCTGGCGAGCATGGTGAAGGAGCAGCGAGCTCGGTTCTACATCATGCGACGCTGCGTCACCATGCTCGTCTGCTGGAGGGACTAGCTGGCTAATGGCTATGGCTGACATCTTAAGGCTCTGGGCT
Organism: Urochloa ruziziensis; assembly: GCA_015476505.1. Lineage (NCBI taxonomy): Eukaryota > Viridiplantae > Streptophyta > Magnoliopsida > Poales > Poaceae > Urochloa > Urochloa ruziziensis. Next base: position 50,044,224 of record CM027121.1, on the reverse strand, counting down.
TGTAGGGCTGCCCTGGCCCGGCCCGGCCCATCAGGCGCTCCACTGAACGGGCCCGCTAATCCCAGCCCAGACTGCAGATTCATGAGTTGTGTAGTGAATATCGTTCTTCCCTCTCAAAAAAGGAGAGAGTCAAAAAGAGAGATGTGCCTGTCTTTTCGGTGGCCATCCTGTGGTTCCTAGAGTTTAGTGTGTGGCAAAATATTACAGCTTCGATTCAATTGCTGTCTGAAGCGCAGCATTATTGTAAAAAGGCTAAGACGCTGTCACTAGCTCATGAACACGCCCTTTTTTCTGATACTAAATTCTGTAGCAAGCATCATCTCTTCATCGACCAATTTTCACGAGAATCGTAAAGGAATCCCCGCGTCTCAAATGGCAGCAATTAGTCGCTAAGCTACACATCAGCATGAGGCAGATGATACACTAGATTTGGTACAACAACATGCTAACCGCTGTGTGGGGGATATAGTACCCGGGTACCTCACGAGCAAGTCTGGCAGCCCACCAAAGGGGGGCGGCCCGGCCCACCGTTCTGGACCTGATGGCGTGCGGGACAAGTCGGCGCACGAAGGAAGGATCTGGAAGCATGAGTTCTAGTCTGAATAGGAGTTTTTGTAAAGAAGGAAAGGATCCTTAGAGATAGGATCGGCTACAAACCGACTTGTAACCCTGCCCCCCGATATATAAGGCGGGCAGGAACCCCCTCCAAAAAGGAGGAGAACAACAACTCAACTCACATCGACATACAATCCACGCAATACAACACCTCAAAACAGGACGTAGGGTATTACGTCGAGTCAACGGCCCGAACCTGTATAAACCCCTGTGTCTGTCCATCCTAACCATCTTGCTTCCGATCTTTGCGATCTTCCCTGCATACAAATCACTTCCGTGGGCTACCCCGTGGAAGACTGCCGGAGATAATATCACCGACAGTGGCGCGCCAGGTAGGGGGTATCGTCGAGATCAATCTGGTAAGTTTGATGGATCGCGTCAAGATCTTGGACAGCAGCAACCTCCCGAACGTCGACGGATTCGAGATCCAGTTCGGGAACATCACCGCCGCCGCCTTGGATACCCAAGCGGCAAGAGCTACGACCGCCACGGAAGTTTCCTCTCTGGCGCCGACTTCGGCCATCATGGCCCAATCCGGTCCGATCGCATCTGATCGTGCCGGTTCTACCCCACTGAGTCCATCGCAGACCGCGAGGCCTAACCAGTCGGGAACAAATCTACAACCACTCGGATCCGATCTGGCTCCTGAGAGTCGCGTCGCCGAGTCATCTCAGAGCGTAAACGCTCAACCGACGCGCGTCCCAAGCCCTGAGGTCATTACCGTCCAGACCCCCGGCTTCCGCGCGCTTTCCCAGAAGCAGAAGATGAAGGACATCGTCCAGGTGGATGATTCCCCCTCTAGGAGCGACTCCTACGAGTCAAACCCACGGGGACCGTCAATTCTGGACGACCTACAAGAGGGTTACACCGCGTCCGACTCTTCTACGGAGCCAGAACTGCTAGGATCACCCGGAGGATTAACTCCGAGTAGCCTGGAGCGTTACACGCCCACATCCGACCTCTCCGAGTCCGAGGAAGATTACCTCGCGCAAGAAGGAGTCGGGTCATACTGCTACATGGTGGCACCAGCGACGCCACCTAACCCTGTGTCAGAGGACGAGGTCACCCCGGCCGAAGAGACGACTGAAGCCAGGGACTAGCGCCGAGGACGCAATGCCAATCGGGCGACTCGCAGAGCCGCCCGACCACACGGGGCCATCCTGGAGAAGGCTGCTCCTGCTCTGAAGAAGCGGAAGATCTCCACTGGGATCGTGTTCAGGGATGCGCCCAGCCGCCGGCAACTCCTTATCTCTGAGTCGTCTGACTCGGAGAAAGATGAAGCTGGCATCGCCGAGTCGTCACTCCACCCGCCAATCACGAGCTCGGAGCAGTCTCCCCTTGCAGTAATGCCTCTGAGTGCTGCAAGTCCGAGGGACCTCCCTTCCCCTACTCGGAAAGGAAAGCGCCTGAGAATGCGCATTTCTACTCTGTAAATATTCTTATCATCTCTTGATTTTCTTTATGCTTTTTTGTTAGTGATCCATATATGCTTTATCTTGTAGCACGCCGTCTGAGGTCCCCTTCTCGGGTCCTCCGCCTCAGTCGGCGGTTGAGACCGAAGCCCCAACAATCCAAACTCCAGAGGTGCCGATCCACTCGGCTGATCTTCTCAGCGATCAGCCTGTGGGTCCGCTACCCGAGTCGCAGCGGGAGCCAACCCCGCCACCGCCGAGTCCTACACCGGCATCGCCGACCCCGCCGCCAGTTCCTCAAGGCAGCCCCCAGCATGCTCCTGCGGTTGAACCGACTGCAGTAGTGGGGGAGCCTCAAACTGCGGCGGTCGAGGTTTCTTCTGTGGCGGTCGGCGTTATGAGTGGTGGTGCTCCCCTGACTCCTCTGGAGGAGTTCCTGTCCCTTCATCGTCGCATGGGCCACATAGCCAAGGTACTTCCCGAGCTACTTATCTTGTTGATATCAAATACCGAGTGGTATATTGATTCATATTGTCATCTGACTTGTTTTTGCAGAACTTAGCTGCTGATGCCGAGGCCAAAGCCTCGGTTATTCAAGAATTAACTTCTGCAGTCGCTAAGGCCGACTCCTTGGTGGCCCGAGTGGCTGAGCTCGAGGCTGCTGCGGTCGAGCGCCAGGCTGAGTTGGAGGAAGCCCAGCGTACCACCCGCGATTTATGCGGGGAGGTAGAGCAGGCTAAGCTCAACGAGGCCCAGGCCGTGCACGAGCTCAGAGGTATGTTCTTCATTATTTGTTTTTCTGTCAGACGTGAAAATATCATTCAGATCTAACCTTCTTTAGATTATCGATATCGGACTATGTCCCAATTCGCAGAGCTCACTGCCAAGGTGGCCCGGCTGCAAGGTGAGGCTGAGGCGCTGCGCACTGAGAAGATAGCGCTGGAGGATGCTATCCGAGTGGTGGCGGAGGAGATCGAGCCGGAGGCGTCATCGTCTTCAGCTTCCATCCTCGACCGCGTTCGGGCGCTCCCACGCTACTTCCGGCGGCAGCTCTGCTCCATCAGCCAGGCCAGTTGTGGCCATGTCCTGGCGGTGCTGAAGTCTCTGTTCCCGGCGTCAGACCTGGAGCCACTCGGCCGCGGGTATGCTGCCGGTACCTCTGAAGATGATGTGGGCAGACTGCTCCATGAAGTCGAGCCCATCGCCAATGTCCTGTTCAAGGACGTTGTTGATGACTCGGACGAAGCTGCCCCGTCTGGTGCTGGTGACCCTGCAATGTAAATAAAGTATCTGTAGTATTTGGTCGAACCAGTATTTATTTGAACAATGTTTGAATGGTCACTTTTGTATATAAGTTTTTATTGGTCTACAACTCCCTTTCTTTCTGCGCTAGCCTTAATTTCTGAGTGGTTGACCTGTTACGGAGTAGATTAGCCTCGTTGGTCTCAGTCTCATGCCGCAGAGTCTTTGTCACACGTTTAGAGCTTTGACTTGGCGAGTACTTTCCCTCTCGATTTAAGGTTTGTTCCCCTCATACTTTATGTGCGTGACGCGAAAGAGGAAATGCGAGTAGTAGAAATAGATGAAAGATGAAATCAACTTTATTAATAACTCATTGTGAACAAGCCGAGTCGTAACTGGGGGTGACTACCCTCCAAAATCACTCAGAAAAAATAAATCTAAAAATAAAAAAGATAAGTACATAACTGGATTAGGCGTAGAAACGCTGTAAGTGCTTCGATGTTCCCTGGATTTATTGATGTAGGCGCCCTATTGCGTCCAGACTCAATTGATCCATACGCGCTTGAATCGTCCTCTGGTAGATCGTGCCGGCGTTTTTCAGACCGAAGGCCAAAGGAGCACCGAACGATGTGACGAACGGAGTTTTTATCTGATCGTTAGGCTCTAGGTTTGTCTGGTTATAGCTTGGATAGCTGTCGAGAAAGCAGAGCAGGGCAGAGCCTGCTGTGGAGTCTGACTCTGCCCCGATGATGGCCGTCTTCTTTGGGTCGTCCAAGTCCAGCGAGATCCTCTTCAGCTCCGTCTCCTTGCTTGGCGCGATGGCTTCTCTTGCTGGCTTCTTGGTGGGGATCTCTAGAGCGTCCTTATCCACCTCCTGTGATGCAGCCAGTACTTGTTCCATGCGCTTGGACATGTCCAGGGCGGCTGCCGCGTTGAGAGTTTCCTGCTCGCACGTGTATGCGACTCGGACGTCTCCCAAGACGGTTATTACGCCTTTCGGTCCTGGCATCTTGACCTGCAAGTAGACGTAGTGAGGAATCGCCATGAACTTGGCGAGTGCCGGCCTCCCAAGGATGGCGTGGTATGCAGTTTCAAAGTTCGCCACCGTGAACTGCATGTGCTCGGTCCGGTAATTATTCCGGTCTCCGAAGGTGACGGGCAGCGTGATGTGCCCGAGTGGTTCTGCCCCCTCTCCCGGTATCAAACCGTAGAACGCGGATTGGGGGGGACTCAGGTCGAGAGTAGTCAGGCCGAGCTCCTTCAATGTGTTAGCAAAGAGGATGTTCAGGCCACTGCCACCGTCGACTAGTACCTTGGTGAGCCGAACGTTGCGGATTGTCGGGGCTACCACCAAGGCGTGGGACCCGGGCTTCGGTATGAAGTTTGGATGATCCTCCCGGGTGAATGTGATCGGAACTTCCGACCACTTGAGGTACTCAGGTACCGGTGGCTCCCTCGCGTGCATGACCTGGCGATGGGTGAGCTTCTGCTGGCGCTTCGACTCGAACTCTGGTCCGCCATAGATCATGCGGACCACTCGGTCGGCTTCCTGAAAGTCATCACCAGGCTCGTCGTTTCGCCTGTCGTCTCGCGGGGAACCATCGTTCCTCTTTCTGTATGGGGGGCCTCTGTTGCCCCCGGTGAAAGCTCGCTTGAGCCCGTAGCACTCTCGCGCCGAGTGCTTGTGTTTGTGGTACGGGCATTGCTCATCGAGCATGCGCTGGAAGTCCTCTGGAGTTACCCGGCCTCTGGACCGGTCCAGGGCGGCGACCATGTCTCCTTCGCTCTTCTTCTTGCGAGGTTGGCTGTCATTGCGTCGATGGTCGTCGTGTCGGTCTTCGTCGTCACGGCGGTCGCGTTTGCGAGTCGTCTTGTTCTCTTCTTCCCAGCGACTTTTGTTACAATACAATGGCCTTCGGTCTGAAGAACGCAGGCGCAACTTATCAGAGAACAATCCAACCATGTTTGGATCAATTGATTCCAGACATAGTAGAAGCCTACATCGACATCGTGGTCAAGATCATGAACCCCGAGGACATGATAGGGAATCTGACAAAGGTCTTCGAACGCCTACGTAAATTCCGATGGAAGCTCAACCCGGAAAAGTGTGTCTTCGGAGTCCCCTCAGGTAAACTACTCGGCTTCATGGTTAGCAACCGCGGCATCGAGGCAAACCGCGAGAAGATAACGGCCGTCACCAAGATGCTACCACCGACCTGTCAGAAGGATGTGCAGAAGCTTACTGGATGCATGGCAGCGCTCGGTCATTTCATATCACGACTCAGCGTTCGTGGATTGCCGTTTTTCAAACTGCTCAAGAAGCAGGACAAGTTCGTGTGGGATGATGAGGCGAAGCAATCTTTCCAGGAACTCAAAGATTACCTGCAGAGTCCGCCCATCCTCGTCCCACCTCAACCAAGAGAACAACTCTACCTCTACATCTCTGCTACTCCCCGAGTGGTCAGCACGGTATTAGTGGTCGAGCGCCCTGAAGAAGGACACGCATATGGAGTTTAGCGACCAGTCTACTTCGTCAGCGAGGTCCTGACCGTATCAAAGGTACGCTATCCCCATGTGCAGAAGTTACTCTACGAAGTTCTTATCTCAGCAAGAAAGCTGAAGCATTACTTTGAGGCCCATCCAATCTCGGTTGTGAGCGAAAATCCTTTAGGGGAAATACTCCATAACCAAGACGCCAGCGGCCGAATCGTCAAGTGGTCAATAGAATTGGCCGCTCACCACATAACCTTTGTTCCACGTACTGCTATCAAGTCTCAGGTTTTGGCCGACTTCGTAGCAGACTGGACAGAGAACCAAGCTCCGGCTGACGACGAGATAGTTGAGTACTGGGAGATGTACTTTGATGGCTCCCTCCAGATCAAAGGAGGCGGCGCAGGCGTACTCCTGACCTCCCCAAGTGGACAGGAATTAAAATACGTCCTTCAAATCATGTTCCCAGTATCCAACAACGCAGCCGAGTATGAAGCAGCCTTGCACGGTCTTCGCATCGCCGTATCTTTGGGTATCAAACGCCTGATGGTACGCGGGGACTCTGCCCTGGTCATAAACCAGGTAAACAAGGACTGATCCAGGACCAACGAGAAGATGGAAGCTTACTGCGAAGAAATCAGAAAGCTGGAAGGGAAATTCTATGGCTTAGAGTTCCATCACGTGGTGCGCGACCATAACAAGGCAGCAGATGAGCTTGCTAAGATGGGGTCCACCCGTGAAGGCGTCCCACCGGGAGTTTTCATACAAGATCTTGTTAAACCATCTATCAAGATAAACCCGGATGGCACTGTCGCGGAGCAACAAGTCGGAGAATCCCCGGAGTCAGCCACATTAGTGGTAGACGAAGCGTTGGACTGGAGGATCCAAATCATAGACTACCTCGACAGCGGCACATTGCCCACAGAGGCCGCAGAAGATAAGGATCTGAAGTCGCTCCACGAACAGATCGTGCGGCGCAGCAAAAGCTACGTCATCATCGGAGACAAGTTGTATCGTCGATCTGGAGCCTCTCAAATTCTCCAGAAATGCGTAAGTCGCGCAGAGGGTGTTGAGCTCTTGACAGACATACACAAAGGAATCTGTGGTAATCACGCCGGGGCTAGAACCATTGTTGGTAAAGCCTTCCGGTCTGGTTTCTACTGGCCGACTGCTGTAGCAGACGCAGAAAATATTGTGCGGCGCTGCAAAGGGTGTCAGTATTTTGCAAGGCAAATACACGCACCAGCACAACAGCTGCAGACTATACCAATGTCCTGGCCCTTCGCTTGTTGGTGCTTGGACATGATTGGTCCATTCAAGAAGGCACCTGGTGGTTTTGACCATGTCCTAGTGGCTATCGACAAGTTCACAAAGTGGATCGAGGTGAAACCAGTCAGCAAGCACACGACAGCCAAGACCATTGAGTTCTTCACCGACATCACCCACCGCTTCGGAGTCCCAAATCGTATCATTACAGATAATGGTACGAACTTCGTGGCACAGGAGTTTAAAGACTGGTGTTGCGAGAGGAGCATCAAGCTATGCCCCGTATCTGTGGCGCACCCAAGGGCCAATGGCCAGGTTGAAAGAGCCAATGGCGAAATAATCAAGGCGCTCAGGGCCCGGATATTCAAGCAGCTGAAACAGTACGATGGACGATGGATCAAGGAGTTACCGGCTATAGTCTGGGGGCTGCGGACCCAGCCGAGTCGTGCCACGAAGCAAACCCCGTTCTTTCTGGTTTACGGCTCGGAAGCTATCCTACCAACGGACATCGCATACGGCTCACCCCGAGTGGAGTTTTATGATGAGTACGACGCGCAAGTGGCGCGCATTGAAGACCTCGATAGCATCGAGGAGAAGAGATTGGCTGCCCAGATCCAAGCCGCGTGTTACGCTCAGGTCCTGCGACGGTATCATGATCGAACCGTCAAGCAGAGATCTTTTGAAGCAGGCGACTTGGTTCTGAGGAGGAAGCAAGACACTAAGGGCGCGCACAAGCTTGCGTCCCCTTGGGAGGAGCCATACATCATCAAGTCAGTGAGTCGCCCAGACTCATATCGCCTCATGACGGAAGACGGCGTAGACATTCCAAATCCATGGAACATCGAGCACCGACAGCGTTTCTACGCCTGATTCAGTTATGTATTCATCTTTTTTGTTCACTAAGATATGTTTTCCCGAGTGATTTTGGAGGATAATCATCCCCAGTCACGACTCGGCAGTTTTATAATATGAGTTATCAATAAAGTTGATTTCATCTCCCATCTATATCTACTACTCGAATTTCCTCTTTCGCGTCACGCACATAAAGTATGAGTGGCACAAACTTTAAATCGAGGGGGAAAGTACTCGCCAAGTCAAAGCTCTAAACGCACGACAAAGACTCTGCGGCATGAGACTGAGACCAACGAGGCTAATCTACTCCGTAACAGGTCAACCACTCAGAAATTAAAGCCAGCGCACAAAGAAAGGGAGTAGTAGTCCCATAAAAACTTATATACAATCACAAAAGCTTAAATATTGTTCAAAATTATTACTTCTACCAGATACTACAAATATTCTATGAAAATTACACTGCAGGGTCACCAACACCAGAGGGGGCCGCATCATCAGAGTCATCGACAACGTCCTTGGACAGGACATTGGCGATCGGCTCGACTTCAAGGAGCAGTCTGCTCACATCATCTTCGGAGGTGCCGGCAGCGTATCCACTGCCGAGTGGCTCCAGATCCGATGCTGGGAATAGAGACTTGAGGACCGCCAGGACATGCCCGCAGCTGGCTTGGCTGATGGAGCAAAGCTGTCGCCGAAAGAAGCGTGGAAGTGCTCGAACGCGGTCGAGGATAGAAGCTGAAGACGATGCTGCCTCCTGCTCGATCTCCTCCGCCACCACTCGGACTGCATCTTCCAGCGCGCTCTTCTCGGCACGCAATGCCTCCGCCTCGCCCTCCAGCCGAGCCACCTTGACAGTAAGCTCTGCAAATTGGGCCATAATGCGGTACCGATAATCTACAGAAAGTTAGATCTGGATAATATATTCACGTCTGACATAAAAGCAACAAGAGAATAACATACCTCTAAGCTCCTGTGCGGACTGGGCTTCGTTGAGCTTAGCCTGCTCCACCTCTCCGCGAAGATCGCGATGGGTGCGCCGGGCTTCCTCCAACTCAGCCTGGTGTTGGGACGCAGCGGCTTCGAGTTCAGCCACTCGGGGCACCAAGGAGTCGGCCTTAGCGACTGCGGAAGAAAGCTCTTGAATCGCCGAGGATTTTGCCTCGGCATCAGCAGCTAAGTCCTGCAAAAGATAGTCAGATGACACAACAAATAAGTGTACCACTCGGTACTCAACCTAAACAAAAAAAGTGGCTCAGGAAATACCTCGGCTATTTGGCCCATACGACGATGGAGCGACATGAACTCCGCCAGAGGAGTCAGGGGAGCACCACCACCTGGAGCGACGACCGCCGCAGGAGCGACTTCGACCTCTGCAGCCTGGGGCTCCTCCATCGCAGCAGTCTGCGCAACCACAGGAGCAGGCTAGGGGCTGCCCTGCGGCGCTGGTAGTATGGTCGGCGAAGCTGGCGCAGGACTCGGCGGAGGTGGGGTTGGTGCTCGCGGCGACCCTGGTGGCGGCTCCACAGGCTGATCGCTAAGAGGATCAGCCGAGTGGGACGACACCTCTGGCACTTGGATTGTTGGGATCTCTGTCTCGCCGACCGACTGCGGCGCAGGACCCGCAAAGGGGATCTCATACGGCGTGCTGCAGGATAAAGCAAATAAGGATTAATTACAGGAAAACATAAAAGTCAATCGAAGGTTGACAATATTACTTACAGAGTAGATACGCGCATTCTCGGGCGCTTTCCTCTCCGAGTGGGGGAAGGAAGGTCCCTCGGACTTGCAGTACTCAAAGGTACTATGGCAAGGGGCGACAGCTCCGAGCTGATAATTGGGGGCGGAATTGAAGACCCGGCACCACCAGCTTCGTCATCATCCGAGTCAGACGACTCGGTGAGGATGAGTTGGCGACGGCTCGGCGCATCCCCAATCACGATCCCCGTTGAAACAGAAATCTTCCGCTTCTTCGGGACAGGGGCAGCCTTGTCACCACTCGGAGACAGCACGTCCGGAGAAGGCGAGGATGACAGACTGATATCTGAGTCATGCAGGTCACTCGCTTCCTCCGAGTGCTTCTTCAACAGCACCGGCTCTGCGCGGAGCCAGTTGATCCACTCCCTTCGGCATCTCAGGCAAAGGAGGGATAGAAACAAAAGCAGCTCGACCCTGCAAAAGTTGGGTTCAGTTCTTTACTGAAGTTACACCCAATGGGTGGAATTGAAAACAAAAAACAGCAACAGATTGGTTCAGTACCTCAGGGCGTGGATTCGACAAGTTGTACGCCGGAGGACCATCAGAAGTCCGCAGGGAAGTCCCTGTCGCGAAGAATTTGCCAAGCCGAGCTGCAGCTTGGCCCTTGTCAACACGCTAGGGGGCTTCACGCGTGTTGTCCCCCTCGGCGTAGTATTCATACGCCGGATGAGCCCGCTGCTTGAGGGGCTGGATCCGGCGCAGCACGAAGTTGGCTGCCACTCCTACGGCAGTCAACCCTCTATCCTTCAGCTGGGCTATGAAGCCCAGCAGCTCCCGAACTTCGTCCATGTCACTTTCCTTGGGGAGAGCGCTCCAGGACTTGGAGGGGACAGGACGAGCATCAATTTCCCGAGCAACCCACCCACTCTCTCTACTCTACTCAACTCTAAGATAATAGTGGACTACATCTTGAGCCTTCTCTTCTCTCTAATGGATGGTGTATCTTGTGTGGGGGTGAAGGGCGCCTTTTATAGCCTCCCAAGGGTGGAATCCTGCTTAGGATTGACGCACACCCCCTGCTTAGCATCCACGCGAAAAGAGGAAGTGTGGAAGCCACGGTGGGAGGCCGGCCGGCCTGGTGTAGGCCGGCCGGCCTGGCCCTGGTGCCAAGTGGCACCGACTTTTGCAGGGACGGCCTGGATGATGTCCTGAAGTCGGTAGTTGTTGCGTTCACATCAAGCTTGACAGTTAGGGCCGGCCGGCCTAGGGGAGGCCGTTCGGCCTGACCCTGGCCCCTCTCAGCCCTCCGTTGCACCGACTCGCTCATCAACGGTTGCATGTTGTCCCTTGAGGCGGTTTTGGTTGCGTTGAGTTGAGGTTGTCCGAGAATCCAAGGTAGATGGACCCTCCAATCCATGGCTAGGCCTTTCGGGTCCTCGGATCAAACCAACATCAAACTCACGGCTCATGATCATCCTTGGTGTGTTAGATAGCTTGTGGATCAAAACCGTGGCCAGAAGAGCCAGAAGGGGGCCGGTCGGCCTGGGCTAGGCCGGCCGGCCTGGCCCTGTGCCAGTTTGGCCTCCTGTTTTTCCTGTTTGTTCCTTCGCTCACAAATTGCACAAAACTTGTGGAACTCATTAGTATAAATAATATTAGCATGATTATCACTATATGAGCATGAAATCCGGAGAAATGTTGGCGGTAAAAGTCATGGATATCGACCGCCAACAGTGGTGATGGACTCCCTCCACTCGGTGGCGCGATCCACAGAGACATCGACGGCGGCCTTGGCCCTGACTGACCGAGCCCTTCTTGGCGACCTCTCCTTCCGCTTCGGGGCTTCCTTCCTCTTCGGCGCCATGGCTGCGAGCAAGGGCTGAGGATTGAAGGTTGGAGGTTATGAAAGTGGATCTAGGGTTTGCGCTCGAACAGGGAGGAGAACTTGGGCGCTGAGAAGGCGAATGGCGAGGAAAGGAAGAAGATTGCGGCGGGGATGGCTTATAATGGAATGAACCATTCCTCCCGCGCGCGGCGGGATGCGTGTCTCGGGAACTTAACCGACGCAGGCACGTCCCATCGCTTTGAATTCAAAGATGCGGTATGGAATTGCGATATCTCGCGATATTCTGGCTTCAAGAAGGCAACCGTTAGTTTCCCTAGGAAACAACGGACTTTACAGGATTGATGGGCCTAAATGGGCTGAAATATGGCACGACCTTTCGGTTCTGTCAAAATTAACAAATACGTGGGTTCCTGAGCTAGTGTTCAGGGGCATAAACCACTCGGTCGTGAGGCTAAAAGTAGTCGACGGCCAGACTTATTTTTGCAATTAATATTGCAACCTTGCAATTGATTTTTACGTAAGGCATGCGATACTATCGCTAAATTCGCTCAGAGATCTGGGTCAAGTGCTGACAAGTATAAATCTTGTGAGAAGGTGGCTTACCATATGGTCAAGTTGGGTCGTGGGACACGATCTGGGAGTCACGCCGAGTTCAAAGAACTTGAGAACAGAATCCTTAAGAAGGGGAAACAAAAAAGCCCCAGAAGGAGAAAATTATCCGAAATCCATGACTAGAGGCATGGGGGCTGAAAAATTCAGTTAGGATCCATGGCTTTCAGAGTCTTGACACGATCGTGCCGAGTCGAATCAAGACTCGGGGGCTACACCCAATGGGTGCACCTGGAGGTGCACACCATTGATGGATTAAGTTCAAGAAGAGATTTACAATATTTTATTTTTGACCCTCGACCAGAATATTCTATTCTACTCAAGGCTCGGGGGCTACACCCAATGGGTGCACCTGGAGGTGCACACCATTGATGACCAAGATTTCGACGGAGAAAAGTTGAAGACCCTTGGCCAAATTCATACTAAAATTACCCAAGGCTCGGGGGCTAAGTGTATTCACTTCGCTGTCGCGTCGTGAAAAAGAGCACTTCTTCCCCTCACTATGGCTATAATTGAAGAATCGTTTTCAGGAACGTTTGAGCAAGCACTCGGATCTTCCTCGAAACTACTCGGATCTTCTTCGAAATCACTCGGATGAGGTCTTAGACAACTTAGGAGCACTCGGATCATGCAGGAAAAGATAGATCAATTACAGCCAACGATTGGCCAAGAAGTGCTCGGGAGCTACTGTGGGGGATATAGTACCCGGGTACCTCACGAGCAAGTCTGGCAGCCCACCAAAGGGGGGCGGCCCGGCCCACCGTTCTGGACCTGATGGCGTGCGGGACAAGTCGGCGCACGAAGGAAGGATCTGGAAGGATGAGTTCTAGTCTGAATAGGAGTTTTTTAAAGAAGGAAAGGATCCTTAGAGATAGGATCGGCTACAAACCGACTTGTAACCCTGCCCCCCGATATATAAGGCGGGCAGGAACCCCCTCCAAAAGGAGGAGAACAACAACTCAACTCACATCGACATACAATCCACGCAATACAACACCCCAAAACAGGACGTATGGTATTACGTCGAGTCGACGGCCTGAACCTGTATAAACCCCTGTGTCTGTCCATCCCTAACCATCATGCTTCCGATCTTTGCGATCTTCCCTGCATACAAATCACTTCCGTAGGCTACCCCGTGAAAGACTGCCGGAGATAATATCACCAACACGCTGGATACTCAGGCAGAATCTAAATCATGCATGCATCAACCGAGTGGTGGCGGTGGTTTGTGCACATGGGTTCGCAAATGTGGACTGGACAGTTGGTCGATCAATCGATCCGGCGATCCCACTTTGTCGCTTCCCCTGACAGGGGCCAACTAACATATCCTGACCCTCCAAAATCCTCTGATGAAATGAAACTGCCATTTAAACTAATTAACAACAGTGTACCAGTATCAGCAATCTAGTACTAACAATGAATATGGGCATATTTGTGTACCGTGATCACCTTGACCTGATTCAAGTGTTTGAACCCTAATTTGTACGCACCTGGCGAGCCCAAAGTTCGTGTCATGTTGTTAAATTTTAACTACCGATGATAATCCATCAGTGCACATGGCTCTGCTACTGAGTACTGAACTCACATGCTAATGCATGATGGCCACAGGCCGTCAGGCGTCAGATTAACAAGCGCAAAAGGCAGATTAACTACCATGATCCCTCTCCCATTCATGTACCGTGTTTAGTACTAGCATATGCAGCCTGCAGGCACACAGCAGTTTGCATGCCAATTTGAAAATTCGTGCATGTTCGTTGCTATCTTTCGGCTGCATGTCGGCACACCAATGGATTATTCTGAATGTGCTCGTTACTTAACCGTCGCAGAGCGTGACGCCATGATGCGCCCACGTCGGGGGTCGGGACACGTGTCAGAGAGCCAGTCACTTGACCGGTCAAATCATGACACGCATGTGCGTGCCCGGATCGATCCCTATGCGCGGTCGTCGTTCGTCCACTCACCATCATGTGCTTCAGAGTTAGCTCGCGGCAAATGGTTCTGAATTCTGATCGAGCTAAATCTAAACCGGGCTTATCTGACAGTCTCAGTAAACATGGCAGACAGTGGTGGTGCCAGAGCATTGTAACACATCGATCATCATAATCATCGGCAAAATCTCTCTTAATATACTAGTTCTTGTCGTTTTGCGGCTTCAACTTGAAGTCGCATTATTACTGTACAGTATATGGCTACTAGTATTTCATCGATCTCTGTATATACTGCTTTGGGATTCGTGAAGGTGTACTTTGTTGCAAATCTCAGAGGACTCTTTTTGATTCAAACTTTCAGCATCGTTTTGGCCGTTGTCGTTGCCAAAATCATTTGCCTAGAACGGCCCAAATAATGAAACTGTAAAGCATCGTTGTAGCCGTTGTTGCCAATTTTCTTTTCTGAAAATTCCGCAGAAGCGCTAGCTGCATCGTCATTTAAGAAGAGGTTGTTGCCAAAATAATTGGCTAGATAGAAATGATGATTTTGCCCAAAGAAAATGTCTGTGTTTGAGATTACGTCGATATATTTTCGAACAATATGTCTGACAGAGACAGGTTTTCTTTTCTTTTTTGTCTGAATGCCCCCTCTCTGGTTGAGCACTAGCCTGTGGCCGTGGATGCCCTGTCTTGCCGATCCAGAGCCTGTAGCAAGTGTTTGTCCGGAGTGGGAGTGCCTAGCGGGCAGCAGGGGCCGTGCTTGCGGGCTTGCGTGCTGGCCGCCATGGGCGCACGTCACATGAGATGCCGGTGAGTGTGGTCGCATTTGCTGGCCCAACAAATGACAACACGATCAATGCTCGTAATCCCAGCGACGGATTAACCACGGGTTTAACCGTGGGAGGCCCACATGTCAATCAGTCATCGACGGAGAGGTTTACCAGTGGTCGCAGCTGTTGAGGGGTACTGTCCTCTGTTTGTGGTCGGACTGGACCGTGGGTACGTGTTTTTGTCCTCGTTTCGACACATTGCCTTTGCTTTCTGAAGCGACGTGCCATCCGACTGAATTATACGGGACATCTCTCGGTGCATGAACTGCATGCAAAGCGTATGGGCATGCAGGAGGGACATGCATGGAGGCAGCGATAAGGCTGTCGGCCTCTCTGTCGCGCAAGTTGCAAATGCGACCTCAATCCTGCACGTACGGTGAGTTTTTTTTTTTTTTTTTTTTTTTTTTTTTTTTTTTTTTTTTTTGCCGTGCACGCTGGAATGGTGTGTGAAGGTGAAGATGGAGGTTTTGACGACCCTACAGTTAGCTAGGGTGATTGGTGGGCAGTCCACTTCAGGGATGCATCGAGATCACCAGCTAATATAGTAAGGCCTAAGGCCCCTCGAGTGATTGTGAGTAAAGTGCACTAGTAATGTAAATTGTAATGCGTCGCAAACAAATGCCAACACGTTAGAAAATACGGGTTCACATATTATGGGAAAAGGGAGCTTTGCTAGAAACGAAAGCATATGTTAGTTGGTTAATGTAACTTCATCATAGATTGTTCGTGCTCTCTGTAAAATTGCTTAGCCACTAATTAAGTAATTATGAATGGCTGACGTCAATGATATATCGATTCTTTTTTTTTTTTGTTATTGCAAAGATACACTCCACTGAAAATTCTAGAAAAAAAAGTTGTGCAACGGATCGGCAAATGTGTTGAGTGTAAAAGAGTTTTATTAGAACCAACTGATTGTAAAGCACACACGCAACGCCAGGGAACACCGGTGTGGGGGCGCAGTCGCAGAGGATCCCCCTGCGCGCCCGAGGTGGACGGCACGGCCGCACGGGTGGGGCGCGAGCGCGACGTCGCCGTGGCCCGTGGGTGCGCGCGGTCACTGTCGTTTCTGCGGAGCGCACGGGTGTGGTCTCCATCTCCGCCGTCTCATCCGTTTCATCTCTAGTTGTGGCGGGCAAACGGCGCGGCGTCTTGTCGCCTAACTGCCCCCACAAACACGCCATCAACGGCTGCTCAAATGCTCATCAACGTTGATCTCAAGTTATCATCAGTACTAGCTTAGTCTAGCAATTACATGTAAGATTGGCTACTCCACAAATAAATTTTTTTAACAAAAAAATAATACAGATGACGAGACCACAGACACGATCGATCGAGATGTGGTCCGGCAGGGCCATATCAAATTTGCACGAGAGAGACCAGACCGTGCGGCGCAAGCCGAAAGTGTTGGCCGGGCCCATGGCCCTATCTTGGGGGACATGGTCCAATATACTATCATGGACATGGAAAGAGATGCCCCACCAGACAATACAAAAGGGGATTAATATTAGTCTTAGTTAATCACCCGTTGGCTCCCATCCAATCACTGGTTAACAGCGCATAGCAGGAAAGCTAACTTGGATCAGCGTCTCGTCTTGGAGCCGGCCTATAAATACCACCTCACCCCTGCTACCCAAGCCTCACTCTTCCACCTGCAATCAGCCAATCACCAACCACAAGCAAAGATACCTGCTGCACTTTGCAATTTGCAAGTTTGCAACAACTCCTCCTTCAGAGAGAAAGCTGTTGCCATTTCCCATTTGCCACTACTAGATTTGGTGTTCCTAGGGAGAGAGAAGAAATTAAGCTAGAGAGATGGAGATGTACATGGATGACAAGAGCAAGATGATGTTCAAGAAGGGCAGCAGCCGGAGGTCAGCGGTGGCGGGCGAGGGGAGGAGCCCGGCGGCAGGTCTCAAGGGCCGGGCATTGAGGGGCCCAGCAGCCCGGTCGGTGCCGGGCCGGCTGGCGAGCC
The DNA here is from genome assembly GCA_015476505.1 of Urochloa ruziziensis. Classification (NCBI taxonomy): domain Eukaryota; kingdom Viridiplantae; phylum Streptophyta; class Magnoliopsida; order Poales; family Poaceae; genus Urochloa; species Urochloa ruziziensis. Next base: position 50,027,467 of record CM027121.1, on the reverse strand, counting down.
TGGTGAAGGAGCAGAGGGCCAGGTTCTACATCATGCGCCGCTGCGTCACCATGCTCGTTTGCTGGAGGGACTGACTGATCCTTGACTATGCATTGTGATACTCCAGGGCCATGGGCCCATCAGGGGCCTGTGACTGGGCCCAATTGGGCCTAGTCCGGTTGTAGGTTCTTATGTCGTAGTGACTGTTCTTCCTCACAATAAGAGGAAGATAGATCAGAGATGTGCCTGTTCTATGGCCATCCTGTGCTTTGACAGTGTTTATAGTGTCAGAAAATTAGTTTATGTTCTGTCTGAAGGACAACATTGTTTGTTGTCAAAGGCTAATACAACTGATTTCAGTGCAAATTAGAGTTCCTATCGCCATTTTTTTCTGCTGGTATGAAAAGTCTGAACTCTGAACAAGGCAAGGTTGTCAATAATTCAATATAGCAACCTTGTTTCTTGACAATCAGTATCTGTACGTAAAAGTGTGCATTACCAGTCACTGTTTTTTTAATGAGAATTATTCATGCTGCAAGTCTATAATCAACTTATTAACGGATTAAGTGTTATAATCTGGTTCTTCTTTTTAGATGATGAAATTGGTTTTCCCTGATCTGTACAAATGACAACTGAAGGCATGCGCCTGCAAAAAGAATCTTTCGAAATTTGCTGTCATGGATGTCAGAAACCTTCATCTGTTACAACAAACTCTCTTACAGAACTTCTGTCAAAAAAAGAAGGAACAAATATAAGTTGCTACAAAAAATTCTGACATACTGCTGATTTCAGCTCCGTCAACATCTGAAAAAATCTGGAACTTCAACAACATTCAAAAGAACCTGTAAGAACTACACACAGGGTAAGACAGCATGGACTATCTGCTGCTAATCATCTGGTTGATCGAGGTGTATGACCCGACGCACGCACAAACGACCCCAATCATTATGATGATTATGCACAGGATGATCTGAAAAGAAAGGAAAAGCTTGGTTGTAAATATACAGTGTTTAGCAGTTTCAGGCTTGAAGTTTATGTAAGTATTCCGAGTTAATTACCTCCCACAAAGGAACTGCACCCTTCTTGATGGAGAGATAGCATGCACATGGGAGTATCAGAGCCTGTAAGTCATCAATCATATTTTAAATTACTTATAATCTTGTACAGTTAGCCAAAAACAACTGTCACAGAAGTTAATGTAAATTTAAGAGTTCAAAACTTACCACAAGCATTGTGAAGACAGATCCAAGCAATGCCATCACCAGAGCTGCAAATCAAATTGTACAGAAAAAGCATTAGCAAGCATGATGTTGAGGGGGTAAATTTCACTAATTAGGATTTAGGAAAGAAAAGCTGATATTCAGTAACTGAAAAGACCACTCACCGAAATATGGAAAAAGCAGAGCCACCGCAACAGTTGAGAGGACAAGGCATGTCCTAACAGACATTCCAACCAGGTAATTCTGCATCCTCTGAGGCAGAGCCTCCTCAATCGACAAGGCGACTGGCGTCATCGTCAAGGCATACTTTGTATATGGATTCACAATCTGAAACCGGAAAAGAAAAATCAGGTGTAGTAATTAGCAACACTCATTGGTTCCAATGCAATGGGTGAAAGAGCAGGGGAGGTTTTCCTCATACCGTCATCCAAATGGCAATTTTCGAAGGAATGTACTGTTGTGGTAAGTTCAATGTGAATTGTGACATAGTGGACTCGCCAAACATCAGAAACCCTGAGACAGCAACTCCAGCATACACAAGTGTGACCACTATGAAGCTGAAATAGTGGAGAAAAGCATAATGTGAGCAGGCAACATTTTGTTTTACAAGAAACAGCAAAATTAAAATAGGTTTGCCTGAATTAAGGAGGCATCAGTCCTGTAGCATTTCATTTGTCAGGTTTAGATGCTACTCAATAGTCTTGATATTTGAGGTACTCACCAGAACAGGAGCACAAATGGAAACTGCGAGCGATCCTTCATCGACGAATATATGTTTGGAAAAACTGAGTGTCCTGAGTAGCAGTATCCATACAGGCCAAGTGCCACTGGAAGGCGGGTCAGATTCACTACAGCACCAGAAGGGTGGAATCCAATTCCTTCTCCAATGCCAACCCAAAACAGGCAAACAATAACTGTAATTGTTGCTACCACACCTCCAGCTGCAAAAGTACAGTACAAAGATGGTCAGGACTGGAAGATTATTTTTGTTCGTTCAGAAACTAACTGAAAGTAATGACAAGAGTCAATTCTAGTACTGATTCTTCTTCTTTACTAAAAGGGCAGAAACAGTCCTACATTACCCTAAAATATCAGATAAAAGTAATGATGTGTTGATTCTATACCAGAAAGATATGAGAGGAGGCTGAGGTTCCTGAGCCAGACTGACGGAAGAATTGCCAAGGCCATCGCAATTGCAAATAGATTATGTGCGCTCAGGTTGATGCCCGTAATATGTGCCAAGGGAAACACTGAAGATAAGCTGTCTCCCAGCAGCGTGATGTACTCCACACAGCTTGCCTGCAAGTATAAGAAATTTTACTCATGTTCAACAAACAAAGGTATACAAACTATACCCAGTATCTTTCAGAGTTCAGAGGGCACTTACATAAAGCTCCAGGTAAAGAACAACCTGCAAAAAAGATTGTAATCAGTCAGTAAACAATGGATTGAGGTCAATTTTGCAGAAATCTATATATATGTTGTCAAGGAATACATACCGATACAAAGATTCGACCGAAAATACCAAAAGCGACTTGTCCAATATCTGGGTATGTCTCAATGTTCGGCGAACTGTCAATGCATCTCTTCAGAAGCAAGCCGGTGTAGCACGAACTGGCACCCAACAAGGGCAGCAGCAAGAGGCTTAACCATCCTCCTTCCTTGATTCCATAAGCTGTGGTGAGAATTCCAACGCCGCAAAGAACATTGAACCCTGCAGATTTCAACAAAGAGAGGTTCAGAAACAAAAATTGGCATCCATGATCCTGAACCTAGCTAATAACTCTGCAACTGATTCAGACCACTTCAGATATTCAGTTACATTGAACAGCAAACTTAGCACAAAAGATCAAGATTAACCGAAGACAACATTAGGATCACTGATATTGGCATCCATGTTCCTGATCCTAGCTAATTTTTCAGACAAGTTCAGAAACATTCAGATATGAACGTACCATTGATGATTGATTGGCTGCTGCTGCACTTGCTAGCAGGCGGCGGGAGCTCGATGTAGTCGGACTTGAGGCATGCCCTGGACGGCCTCTCCGGCAAGTCGGCCTCGTGATAAGCGGCCGCGGCCGGGTGCCGCGGCGGCAGGCCGAGGTTGTCCGCGGACTGCTTGACGGCGCGCTGGTGCAGTGACGACTGCGAGAGCTGCGACGCCGACGAGGGCGGCAGCAGCGGCCTCGTGAGCGGCAGCCCCGAGCCGCCGGCCTCCCCCTTCTTGAGGAAGAAGGAGCTCCCGGCCTTGAGGAAGGAGCTCCCCAACTTGCTCAGGCTCGGGCTCGCCGCCATCAGCGTGCTCACCGTCGGCGACGGCACCGCGCTCAGCATGTCGATCGACTGCCTGATGCGCGACACGACACGACACGAAAATTAATTAAATCACGCCGGGAAAATTAAAACTAGTTGCTGCATGGATGGATCGTGCCGTCGCGTGGACGAAGGAGGAGGAGGAGAGGGGATTGGTTGGGTTGGGTCGTCGACGAACCTGTAACTCTGTGGCCACGTGCCCTTCTGGCCGTCGTCGGGCGCGTCGACGCGGTCATCGCCGCCGCCGCCGCGGCGCCCGCGGCCGCCACGGGCGGCGCGGGCGTCGTCGTCGTCGCTCCGCTCGGAGAAGGAGCCTTCGTCGGAGGAGGTCGGCGGGGAGCCGCCGTCCCGGTCGGCGCCGAGGTCGTCGTCCTCGTCGCCGATGAACAGCAGCGACCGGTCGCCGTGTCCCATCTCCTCATCCCGGTCCATACCTGGCGCCGCCGACGAAAATCCCTACGAAAGCGGACGCACGCACAGAGCACGTCAATGCAAACCCAAGGATCAACGAGATTGTTGGTGACATGATATCATATCGATCGATGCCCTGACGACAACAATCTTCGAACGGGGGTGGGTAAGGTTAGGGCGTTCACCAGATCACTTGCGGATTGCAATCCCTATCCCCAGCCAACCACGACCACGAGCGAGCGCGAGGGGAGAGCGAACGAGAGGAAGGCAACAATAAGGCCGGCGAACACCAAGAGGGGAAGCGAGAGGGAGAAGGAGAGATCGACGAGGCGAGGAAGACGCGGCTCCGGTCCCGGGGTCCAGGTCGGTCGCTGACTCGAGGCCGCCTCTCTCGCGTTCACAGGCCACACATGAACCGCATGACGTCGCGTAGTTTGAAACGAAATCTAGCTCACCGTCGTTTGGTGTTGATCTAGCTGGAAAACAGCACGTGCGTGACAGGCTGACAGCTTGTTTCGCGTTCAAATTCATGCTCCTACTACAACTATACTACTACGGAAGAAGGTTACTATTTATTATGACCGAATATTCAATCCTTAAAAATTCGACCGGATATGGAAATCAACAGCTGGAACTTATGTAAAAACCAGCTTGGTTTTCGCGTGTAATAAAAAAATTACAACTGAAATTTCTAGGAGATTTATCCTGTTGTCTATTTGGTCTTCAAATTAAAGTACAAATTTTATAGTTTTGTCCTAATTCTACTTTTGTAGAGGACTTTTCATTTTCGTATGTGCTTGTAGTAAAGGGAAACCAACCGCTAGAGCTTAATAAACCAGCTTGGTTTCACGAGTAGAAAATAAGTCGAAGTGGAATTTCTAGGTGCTAATATATCCTGCTGTTTTTTTTTTTCAAAGTACAACTGAGTCCCCTACCTGATTTTTATTCTAGGCCTACTTAATTCGCTCCTACGGGGAGTCGGCCGAACCCGGGCCTGCTGGGTGCTACTCAGGTGCTCTAACCACTAGGCTAAAGACTCTTTCACTACAATTTTGTATTTTGTCCCATTTCTTTCGACATTTTTGATAATTCATTTGTGCTTGTAGTAAAGGGCATTGTATTTGTCCAACACATTTGTGTCATTTTCTCTCTTTTTTTCTACCATAGTGCGGAGACAATACTTTAGGAATAAATAGTTAACAGCCCGAGCATTACTATGGGCGCAAAACAAATGTAGGATCTCGAAAAGTGGCATATTCTCAATGAAAAGTGGCATACTCTCTCTCCCTCTCCTCTCTCTCTCTCCATATGAAGAGAAATATCCCAAACATTACCTTCTGCTATGAGGTATTGACTACACTAAGCATGTATCGGCACCATGTTATAAAATAATAATATATGTATCAAGGAAAGCCTGGAGCAAAATGACCATAACCTAGAAGAGTTCCCCAACACAAGCCGTTATGAAAACAAACCTCAACCCTTAGGAAGATCACAATGCATCTTTCTTTGCTCTCACATGTCCTCTCCATTGTTTTTGTTTCAACCCTTAGATCAATAAACACCAAGTTACAAAGGATACAAAGGTTACAATCTTAACAAAGAAAAAATTGTACAAAAGCTATAAGCATGATATTAAGTTTGCTACTTTAACAACCAGAGAACCAAAGCATTATGTCAGGAAGCGTCTCCATGGAATTTAAACTAACATATTCAAGGAGGTCGAATACATACCATCAAAGTTTACCTCTTTTCATCACTAATGGAGTACAACTAATAATTATAGAAGAATCATATCTTATTATAACAATGATTTTTATGTTATTCTCAAGAGTCCGTTTAAAGAATTTCACTCACTACTAACTAATAATTATAGAAGAATCATATCTAATGGAGTCGCCGATGAACAGCAGCGACCGGTCGTCCGTGTCCCATCTCCTCGTCGCGGTCCATCTCGCCTGGCGCCGAAGACGACGATCCCTACTGAAACCGCGCGCACGCACACAGCGCGTCAATGCAAGCAAGGATCAACCGTGATAACAAATTTCCAATCCCACCGTAATCCCTGATGATGCAACAACAAATTTCCAATCGAGCGAAGAAAGGGTTAGAGCATCGATCTGGAGGCACCTGGTGGCCTCGGCTCGGCGGCGTCTAGCGGATTGCAATCGAATCGATCCCCAACCACGAGCACGAGAGCGAGGGTAGCGAAGGCAATGAGGCCGGCGAACACGAAGAGGGGAAGCGAGAGGAAGAAGGAGAGATCGACGAGGCGAGGAAGACGCGGCTCCGGTCCCGCTCTCCCGGTCGGTCCCGAACTCGTGGCCGCCTCTCGCGTTCACAGGGCCACCCAGGAACCGGATGGTGTCACAGAGCCGCGCGTAGTTTGAAACGAAATTGAGCTCACCGTTTGGTGTTGATCTAGCTGGAAACAGCACGTGACAGGCTGACAGCTTGTTTCGTTTTTAAATTCATGCTCCTACTACAACTATACTACGCAAGAAGGTTAAACTCTTTATTATGACCAGATATTCAATCCTTAAAATTCAAGGGAATATGGAAATCGACAGCTGGAACTTATGCATGTAAACCAGCTTGGTTTTCGCTTGTAATAAAAAGATTACAACGAAATTTCTAGGAGATTTTATCCTGCTGTCTATTTGGTCTTCAAATTAAAGTACGTTTTTATAGTTTTGTCCTATTTCTCCTTTTGAAGGGGACTTTTCATTTTCATATGTGATTGTAGGAAATCAACACCTGGAGCTTAATAAACCAGCTTGGTTTCACGAGTAAAAAATAAGTCGAAATGGAATTTCTAGGTGCTAACATATATCTTGCTATTTTTTCAAAGTACAATTTTGTATTTTGTCCCATTTCTTTGGAGACTTTTGATAATTTATTTGTGCTGGTAGTAAAGGGCATTGTATTTCTCCAACACATTTGTGTCATTTTCTCTTGTTTTTGTTTCTACCATAGCGCGGAGGCAACACTTTAGGAATAAATAGTTAACAGCCCGAGCATTATTACTACGGGCGCAAAACAAATGTAAGATCTTGAAAAGTGGCGTATTCTCAATGAAAAGTGGCATACTCTCCCTTCTCTCTCTCTCTCTCTCTCTCTCTCTCTCTCTCTCTCTCTCTCTCTCTCTCTCCATATGAAGAGAAATATCCCAAACATTACCTTCTGCTATGAAGTGCTGACTACGTACACTAAACATGTATTGGCACCATGTTACAAAGTAATAATATATGTATCAAGGAAAGCCGAAGCAAAATGACCATAACCTAGAAGAGTTCCCCAACATAAGCCATTATGAAAACAAACCTCAACCCTTAAGAAGATCACAATGCATCTTTCTTTGCTCTCACATGTCCTCTCCATTGTTTTTGTTTCAACCCTTGGATCAATAAACACCAAGTTACATAGGATACAAAGATTACAATCTTAACAAAGAAAAAATCGTACGAAAGCTATAAGCATGATATAAAGTTTGCTACTTTAACAACCAGAGAACCAAAACATTATGTCAGGAAGCGTCTCCATGGAATTTAAACTAACATATTCAAGGAGGTCGAATACATACCATCAAAGCTTACCTTTTTTCATCACTAATGGAGTACAACTAATAATTATAGAAGAATCATACCTTATTATAACAATATGATTTTTATGTTATTCTTAAGAGTCTGTTTAAAGAATTTCACTCACTACTAGGGCCAAAATGAATTCGTATATCCCCACACGCTTTACCGGATGATGTGTGTTGTCACTTACGGGCTCACAGATAGATGGTTCAAAATGTAAAGATTGGCACAACTACATGTGAACTAAACATTTCAAGAGAGCAACATGCATGTGTAGATATATTTTGTGTCTTTGTATGAAACAAAGCTCTTCGCCCAAAAGGAAACAAAATAGTGAAAACTGGCATATTTTTAATGCCACCTTCATGCTTTATATATATGCACCTTTTTGATAAGACAGGCTTTAGAAAGTTGGAATGGAATATTTTCTCTTTGGTGATCATTCAATCTTAATAGTATTAGTTATATGTATTTAGGGTTCATTGTGATGATGACAGTCTTATTTTAACTGTTTCATCGCATCAAACAATGTGTTTTTCATGGATCATTTTGACTCCATTCTCTTTTTCGGCTCAAATGTCATGTTTGCACAGGGCGCCCTCTGACGATCATGTATTGTCCACCTCTAGTCATGTGTTAAATTTGCATCATTTCCCTAGCACTTTCACACCTTTTTTTCAAGCTTTTGATCCTATATGAATGTTATGTTCTACACCTCTAGTCATGTGTTGTCATTACACCTCTAGCCCTCTGACGATCATGTATTGTCCACCTCTAGTCATGTGTTAAATTTGCATCATTTTCCCTAGCACTTTCACACCTTTTTTTCAAGCTTTTGATCCTATCTGAATGTAATGTTCTACACTAGCAAGGTTGGCTACACCTTTTTGCTGACAAGCTTCACCATGCTTTTTAGTAATTTCTCCTTCTGCCAGTAGACAGTTTTCCATACTAGTCTTTGTCCTCTTACATTATTTCAGATCCGTGATTGGCGTATGCTCACTGGATGTCATGGTACTGTCACATAAAGAAATACAAAACATATATTTAGCCGTGGAGTATCGCATACTACTAGTGGTTTTACTTAAATCTTTGAATGGAATCCAGGCCTCGCCTGGTTCAAATAATAAATCATTTGTGAGAAACATATCTAATGAATGTTATTAAGTCCATTTCAAAATAATTGACAACTTTAACTTTAAACTAGTGGACATATGCACGTGCCACATGCACGTGTTCTTCCGCTACTTCCCACTCAATATAGCCATTTCTTTATGGGAGGTTGTCTCCATTCAGAAACGATTTCCCCTTCCATTGAACTCCTGGTGATACTTTATAATATTTTTTGCTATTTACTTTGAATAAATAATAAAAGCAGCACAATCTCGATGATGATGATATTATTTTACATTTATATAGGACAAGAACTCTAAGAAAATTATCTATGTTACTGTCTATGAGAAAGGAGGACCACCCTCTCAGCCAAATAAGAATTTTATATTCATAGAGTACATTGTAGATAATAGAAGTATATAATAATAAATCATATCAAAGACGTGCCAAAGAAAATAAATAATAAAAATATTTTTAGCCACGGCCAACCTGACTACTCTAGAGTAAAATGTGTGCCCCTTGTACTTCTGTCGATTGCACCACCATTATCACCTTCAACGAGTGCATTTATGTTTTAAACAACAAAACAATTTCAAGGCTACAACAATCAAATTCATGAACAAATATGGAAAAAATTTAAAACATACCCTTTTATCTTCGACTTCTGGGGGGTAGGTCTTGAAATTCTATCTTCTTGTCCTCTCAACCAGTCTCACCATCAGGGAAAAACAAGTGACAAGTCACGTTGTCGTAGCAACCATTGTAATTCCATAGTGTGACCGTCCTCACTCCCATACATGAGGATGCTCTTTGAAAACCTACGCCGAGGGTCATTTCCGTCCTCCCAAATGCATGGAACCTTTTCCATTTCGGGCATCTTATACGTCTTCTAATCAGCTAAAGTGTTAGTATTTTGGATAATTGTGGGCTCTGCAATGTTTGTAACAAACTAACAATACTAATAAGATTCTTGACAAGAAGTACGGAATGTTCCATACAGTATTATTTAGAATCAAGAGAATCAAAGTGCATGTTTTCATATGGTACAAAAGAACACTCTGACAAGGAAATTATACCTACATCGTTGGCTAATGATAATTTTTTCATGTCCAAAATAATACCTACATACATTGCAATTATACAAATCTTGCCAGAATACGATAAGGGAAAATATGATAACATGTTGGTTGGGAGAGCAAATTTCTCACCAAATCCGAATATGCCTTGGAAGCACAGGGTAATAATAATTTTGAGCAAGGATCCATAGTACTATGCAGGATAGCAGGCTCACCCCTCGTCACAAGCCATGCAAGAGACTGCTCCTCAAACATGACGCGAGCAGCATGAGAAAGTGCAAATTTCTAGTGTGAACATTTTAAATCCAATGAAAGGGAAAACAGTATCATGTAGGTTGTTATAAAAATCTGAGAACTTCCACTTGCACAGTACGTGTATTATTGATAAAAAAGAAAACAACACTATTAGCATTAGTCTCAAGTTAAAACACACAACAGTGTACTTCTTTTATGTAAAGGACTAAAGAATTTTGCTGAGCAACTATCATTTCAGTTCTGTATGCAAGTGATGACATGTTTGTAAAGGACTAAAGACATATGTTCTGCCGGATCAACATTTTCAATTTCTTCATGAACTGCAATTTGAAAAGACCATGGTTACAATTGATGTTGACCAGCAAAACCCAAACCAAATAATCTGATCTGAGATGAAAAAAAAAATATACCATATGGCTCACCAGCAACTATTTCTTCTACTATACCAAATGAACTCTACTCATGACCTCTTACAACCATGTCCAGCTCTGGAGTTTGTTGTGTTTGTCAGCGCCAACTGAACAGAGACGAGTAGCTGCAAAAAAATATATAGTAACAATGATATTGGTTGCATGTCACAAATAAATGACATAATTTATTCAAGCACATAAAAGCATGCGGGCATCCGTGATCTAGTTATAGGGATGTCGATGACCTGCATGCATGGCAAAGTTGTCGAGGGTGTGGAGAACAATGTGTGAGCCTATGGTGCGCACCAGCTTCAATCTCGATCGTGCCAAGTCTGTGCATCTAGACAATGAAATCCATTGCGCAGAATGCTATAATATATGTGATGTGGCACCAAAGGAACTTGCATCTAGATATGACACCGAATGGTTGGCGATTACGTGACAAACATGAAAGCAGCGCATGCTCCTGCCCGCTCAAGTAGTCATCTCCCAGTGTAGAAATAACATATAACAGGCCTCCGTATGATTTGCCTGCAAACTTCATTATCGAAGTGTAAACAATAACAGCAGACCAATACAATTAACTACAGCATATGTGCGTGTTCATAATATATGAGTTTCTAATACTCCTAATTATGTGCTGCTCCGCATGAATAATTGTTCAATACTGTGTGTAGTCCTGTTTTATTCTGGTTTTTAGGATGGGCCTACGACAGGACGGAGTGATGAGATTCAGGGCAGGACAGCATGCATGTTCCATGAGCACCCTGCTTCACTAACCATACGATGGTACCTAAATCTTGAATTATTTCCATGCATAATATTTATTTACTACATATACATTTTAGTTTTCCAAAAACTATTTTTTAAGAGCAGCAGCCTGGTCATGTTAGTGCCCTGAATTTAAGAGGATATACTTACTTTTTATTTGCTACTATATACTATTTGCATTATGTGAATACTAAAACATTCTACATGAGATGAAAACTAAAACCTTTCTGGCTGAGATTTAGCATCATAATTAAGCAAGGAACAATAACTGCATTCACTCTTTCACATGCCTTTTTCTTAATAATATTTATCATAATGTTACAGTGTAGACATATAATCATACTAAAACAACAATGTGTGAAAAATATGAAGAAAAATGTGGATATAAATTTGCATCACTATTGCTACTTTTTTTCATGCTTCAGTAGTGTGCCTTGCATGTTTAATATGGCATATCTTCAGTAGCAACTGCTAAAGGAATAGTTTTGACAATAAGAAAGGAAGGGCCATGTTGTAGCTTGTGGTTTGTCATTCAGTTTATTGTGAGGTCAGTTATGAAGGGTTTCACACACGTTGAGTTGGTTTAATTCTTGCCATTCTAATTATTGAATTTTCCATTAGCTTGGCTGGGTGCAGATACAGTAATGGACCATCATGTTCCTCTTGGAGATGTAAAGCCCTTGGTTTATCCATGGAGATGTGACAACTGCGGTTCAATCTCGTATGGACTTGGTGTTAATCATGGAGCATTGTGACGATGATTCAAGCCATTGTTAATATGTATATATGGATGAATGAGGATGGGTGCACTCCATGGTGACCTGCTTGATTGAGGTATGATGTCATACTATTGCATTTTTTAATCCCCGTGCTTTATTTTCTGTCTAACATATACCATGGCTCTACAAGTGATAAAGGATGGGGAGATCAAATGTATGGCAAGGATGCTTGTACTTGTTAGCACTTCTTTAGATCTTTTTAGGTGACTGTGGCTTCATATTTGATTGGTATGTGTATATAAAGCTGGTCAATATCATTGGTATTTTAAATTTTCTTGTCTCTGTTATATTACAATGAACTTATTATTAAATCCAGTGTATTTATCAAGTAGCACGGCTAGCAGAAAGAATTGGGTTTGGATAGGAGCTCACAGTAGCGTACCTAGCTGGTGAGATTAATGACTACTAGCTAGAGACACAATTCAATTTTTTTCTTTCATAAATTCCCAATAGAGCCCCCTGCTCATGCGTATCCATCCTTCACAGTTTTTCCTTTGAATGTTACTACCAGTAGTCTTGGCCTCCATCTTACTATTCTACATTTGTGTTGACATTAACCTTCTTCTCTGGATTTTTTCCCTTTTTCCACATTTTTGCTGCATTTGAACAATCATTTTGATTTGTGCTGTTTAATTTGCCAAATTCCTCTTTTTAACTACATAATTTTGTTCTAAGTTGCGTAGAGATATGATTAGTGTATTTGATCCACTTTTGCTAAACTATTTTGTTTCTCATTTCAGAGAGAGAGGGAGGCACTTAAGAGTATCGATTGATTCTTCATTTCAGAGAGAGGGAGGCAGAGGGACAAGCAGAACGAGAACGACTGAAGCAGTGGTTGCGCGAGCTGCTTACAGTCGTGTGCTGCTTCCTCCTGATAGCTTTATTGATACTTGGCTTTCTATCAATATTAGCATCTTGTATATCAATTTTTTTTGTAAAATATATGCATGTGGCAAGTACATCTGGATTGTTAAAGCATAAAAAAATTGGGACTCAATCATTTCATCTATATTATATCTGTACCTTCTTATTTGTGAGAATTTGAATTGAATATAATATAATGGTTTGAAATTTGTTTCTTTTTAAATTAAGATTTTTATTTTATTTTCTTTCTATAACACGTGGATTTTTATTTTATTTTCTTTCTATAACACATGCCTGTGGCACATGCCACCCTACTAGTATATATGATTTGCCTGCAAACTTCATTATCGAAGTGTAAACAATAACAGCAGACCAATACAATTACACTACTGCACAATGCAAGGTCATAAATGAATTATTGAGTCATTGATCGATTACGACAGGCATATATAGAAACATATAAGAGAAAAAATATCTATAAGAACTATTTTGATGTAAAGTAGCTAGCGTCACAGTAAGCTAAACCACAATAATATATTTGTGCAGGAGTCTATTACTGCCTAAATCTTCTATATAGCTCTCTCAATTAAAATAAAAATATATACAGCGCGCGCGCACACACCACAAAACGGCAGCTCAACTTACCTCTCCTCACGACTCACGAGACCAGAGGGATGATGAGATAATCGATCTCTGGCAATCTGGAATTAACATATGATGAGAAGCAAAATATCAGACTAAGCAAGCGCGAAAAAAAATGGTGCCAATCTCTCTTACATCCATGCCATCGTCTCGTACACTTTTGAATATACACTGTGTGGCATTTATGGATTCAAGAATATGTAATGAAATTACAGGCGACGTTACTAAGGGCGTGTTTAGATCGAAAAAATGTGTCGAAAGTACAGAAAAGTATTGTTTCTATGGAAGCGTGCATAGAGATAGAAATGAACTGACATGGTTCTCTAGGTGGATAACTTTTCGTGAAAAGGACGCTTTTCTTGGATCTAAACAGGGCCTTGACATGAATTTACATCGGTGGGCCATACCACGTATTGATCAAGCGATCGAGCACGTGAGGGAGGCACTACGCCAAAAAAACATTTGTGGAGGCCGGAGTTTTTTTCTAGGCGCGGGCGAAAAGGTCACCCGTTTCTAATAATAGAGAAGGCTAATGTAGCAATTCGTGTGCGCCATCCCATCACCCGCGCCTAAAAATAGGGACCATTTTTAGGAACGGGGATCACCCGTGCCCAAAAATTTGGGCGCGGGTGATCCCATCGCCCGTTCCTAAAAATGGTCTCTATTTTTAGGCGCGGGTCATGGGATGATCTGCACCTGGAAATGCATTTTGGTACAACTGAGTTTTGGGCCACCCGCGTTTTGGGCCGGTCCAAATAGGATTGGAGAAGTGGGCCGCATAGCATTGTTATGCTTTGTGGGCCGTTGGAGATCGCCCACGAGAATAAATAAATAAATTTTAACTAAATATGATTTTTTGAACCGAACTAAATATGATTTTGAATTAAAATAAACTTTATATTAAAATTGAAGATCTCGACGAAACCTAAAACTTTGTAGTTGACAAGTTTTCCATTTGAGATGGTTTAATATTCCAAAATATCATTATAAACTCTCTTGTTTTGAAACTAGTGTTATTTTAATTATAAAAAATAACAAAACACATTCAAAATATTTTAAACTTGCATACTTAACTTGCATTGAGATATATCATATATAGAAAATGATGCTTGAATATTTCAACATATGTAATGATAAAGTGCGTATAGAATTTTAAGTTATGATGTAAGTGTTACATGAACTAGTGTAAGAGATGTATTTTTTGAATACAAATCTTTTCATGTCATCACGGATGAATATAAGCTTTATACCAAAGTTGTACAGCTCGACGAGACAAGAAACTTTATAATTGACAACTTTTTTATTTGAGATAGTTTAATACTTCAAAATGTCATTATAAGTTATCTAATTTGAAATTTTAAAATTTTAAAATGACCTCAGATAGAAATAAGTTTTATATCAAAGTTATAGATCTCGATGAGGTCTAAAACTTTATTGTTTATAACCTTTTCATTCGAGACTATTTAAGTATCAAAAATACGTTACAAACTCATATAAGAAGCACAAATCGCTGGTCAGCAATCTGGGTCTTCGAAATGATGGCTTCATATTGGCTAACTAAAGCCTCCCTCGGATCCCTCCCTCATTTTTGCATTATTTTATGTCTGCTTTCTGTCGTCCTCTCGTTTCTCACTTTGTCTTCTCCTCTCTCTGATTATCCTTTCCTCTACTAGGGAGCCACCAGCGGCGTGGGCGGCCGGTGAGCACCGACAGCGGCAGCGTGTCGGAGCACCGGGCGGCGTGGCGGCGCGGGCGTCCAAACAGAGCAACGCGCCCCCTGCGTTCGGTGAGCGGCGCGGGCGTCCAAGCGGTGCCACGGCACAGGCATCTAAGCGGAGCGACGCGGCCCCTGCGGATTGGCGGCGGCAGCGTGACCATCCCAACAGCCGGCGAGCAAGCGGGGAGCGGCGAGCCCGGGTCGGCGCGGGCAAAGGCAGAAGCCCCGTCCGCCGCGCGGGGGGCACAACCGTTGGCACAGCTTCAAGCAGCAACTGGCGTGGGTGGGGAGCAGCAGTCGGCAGTTCGCCAAGCGATGGGCTGGACGCGATGGCTGGGTTAGAGCTCAGGCGGGCGGCGGCCGCCGCGTCTCTACTAGAGCTTGTGCGGCGGCGGCGGCCAAGGTGGGTGTCACGACTACAACGATGACGTCGGAGACAGAGAGCACTTGATACGTTTTATGCATTGTAGAAACATATTTCATTTTGTATTACGTATTACGCTGCTGTGTGGACCGAAAGGGTTGGAGTCGACTGGAGCTTAAAGGCCGAGCTCTTGTATTAGAAAAACGTATCTGTTAATTGAATGAACACGCAACTCGTTGAGGTCAGGGTTCATCGCCCTCCTCCTCCGTGCTTGAGATCTTACCCTGCTGATTTCCTCTGTGCCTGCTCACGTCGCTCGGGGTGATCTCACCGCGCGGCCACGGGTGTGTTACAATTGGTATCAGATTCATTGGTCCCCGACATGCCTCTGCTGTAGTGGCTCTGCAGTGAGTTCATCTTCTTCAAATCTCGAGTTCTTACGTTCTCTGGTTGCGAGATTTCTACCGCAATTTCCATAGCCATACTTCCGAATCTCGTCTGACAGGCGCGGTGTTGAGAAGTTGTGGCTCACCCACGTGAAATCCTTCTCAATTCCCGAATCCGCGAAGAACACCCCATTTTTTCCCCAATTTTACGGCCGATTGACACGAGTTAGGGTTGCAGAACGTGTTTCTGCGTAAAATTCCGGACACTTGTGTTCAATTTTGGTCCGTGGTGGTGCAGAAGGGTAGTGCTCTTTAGCGAGGGTTGCAGGACTCTGTTCCTGTGTAAAATTCCGGAGCCAATTCTGCACTACAGGAGCAGCGAATCAGTTCTGTTTGCTCACATCGAGTCAACAGAACTAGGAGTTGGTGAGAAACCAGGGTTGGTGAGATAGGGGTTCATCAGGTTTTCTTTGTACATCAGTTTCATCGAGTTCAGACACCACAGCTCCTCCTAAACCATCCCCGCAGACATTGATGGTCCTAAAGGCGATGGAGGATTCAGCAAGTGTGGATAAAGAAAGGTATGATTCAGTGATTGAGCATCTGGATGATCTATATACAAAGGTGGAAGCTATTGATAGGAATCAGCAGCGTTTGGAACTGAAAGCTGAGATGTCCATTAAGATTATTGAGCAGACGCTGAAGGATCAGCAGCTCCTGGCCAAGCAATTAGAAACTACAGGCCAAGCAGTGGCTCAATTGACATTACACCAAATGAGGCAAAATGAAGATCTATCTTCCATCCATGATGAGTATGATGACCAAGAGGAGAACCCCTTTGCAGCTCAACAACAGCCTGGTACAAGTAAACATAGACGACCAACTCGCCCAAGACCTGATAAGAATGCTGAGAGAGGGGATAGGCAAGTCATCAAGGGTTTCACACCAAAGATCACATTCCCAAGATTCAATGGAGCCAATCCAGGCATATGGAAGGACAAGTGTGAGGAATACTTCAAATTGCTCAATATACCTCAGTCCATGTGGACAGCCTCTGCATCATTGCACATGGATGACAATGCAGAGAGATGGCTTCAGGTATACAAGAAACAATATGGCTTAGGCACTTGGGAGCATTTTATGAAATCTGTGATGGCCAAGTTTGGGGCATATGATTATTAGCATGCCATTGACAGTATGATGGAACTTCAGCAAACTGATACTGTAGAAGAGTATGCTAGAGAGTTTGAGTCTTTATAGTTTGAAATATGTATGCATGGAGGGAGCATATGTGATACTTTCTTTATTGCTCAATTCATCAAAGGGCTGAAACCTGAAATCAGATATCAAGTCCAAGGTCAGGTACCTCAGTCTATGGAAAGGGCAGTCATGCTAGCAAGGATACAACAGACTGTACAGGAGAAAATGTAGTTGAAAGGACAAAGAGGGTTTTCTATACAATCCAAGCTAAACAACTGGCAGAACAAGGGGGACCAGAAAGCTTAGTATAGCAATTCTCAATTCTCTAAAGAGAGACAACTCATAGATTATTGTCGATCTAACAATCTATGCTTCTTCTATCGAGAACCTTATGATGCAGCACACACAGCTAAGTGCAGCAAATGGCCAAAGGCCCAGGCTAATGCTTTAGTATTGAATGATCTGGATATCAACCTTAATGAGGAAGTGTTACACCAGCTAGAAATGGAAGACACACTGAATGAAGACTCATGTACTTTATCATTGAATGCAATGGCAGGAACTGAGGAAGGGGATGCACTAAAGCTCAGGGCCCTGCTTAAGAACAAAGTTATGCTAATCCTGGTTGATAGTGGGAGTTCTCACTCTTTTGTGAGTGCTGCTTTCTTGAAGAAGGTGGGAATCAAACCAGTTCCAATCACTGCAACGCAAGTTAGAGTGACTAATGGTGAAGTGCTTATATCAGATTCCTATGTACCTGCTCTGGCATGGTGGGTAGAAGGGTACTCTTTTATTACTGACACGAGAGTGTTGGACCTTCAGGCATATGATGCCATTCTGGGATATGATTGGTTGAAAGCACACAACCCTATCAATCACCATTGGGCTGATAAAACTATGAAGTTCCTGCACAAAGGCAATACAATTCTATTACATGGGGTCAAGCCTACTGAGCTTCAGTTGACTGAATTATCTGATAGATTGGGCAAGTGGTTGGCTGGCAATGATGTGTCGGCATTAGCAGTAGTAGATGTTGTTCCACAAAATGAAGATACATCTGAGGCTCTGCCACCTGAAGTGCAAGAGGTGCTAGAGGAATATAAAGATGTCTTTGTTGAACCACAAGGTCTTCCACCAGAAAGACAGTATGATCATTCTATTCCTACTTTTCCTAATGCCATTCCTGTAAGTTCAAAATCTTATAGGTATTCCCCTTTACATAAAGATGAGATAGAAAAACAGGTTAAAGCTTTGTTGTCTGTTGGTTTAATTGTGCCTAGCTCTAGTCCCTATGCTTCTCCTGTGTAGGGGATATAGTACCCGGGTACCTCACGAGCAAGCCTGGCAGCCCACCAATAGGGGCGGCCCGGCCCACCGTTCTGGACCTGATGACGTGCGGGACAAGTCGGCGCATGTAGGAAGGACCCGGAAGGAGAAGTTCTGATTAGAATAGGAGTTCTTGTAAAGAAGGAAAGGATCCTTAGAGATAGGATCGGCTACAAACCGACTTGTAACCCTGCCCCCCGATATATAAGGCGGGCAGGGACCCCCTCCAAACATAACAACAACTCATCACGAAATCTCTCAAGAGAACAATCCACGCAATACAACACCCCAAAACAGGACGTAGGGTATTACGTCAAGTCGACGGCCCGAACCTGTCTAAATCCTTGCGTCTGTCCACCCTAACCATCTAGCTTCCGATCTTTGCAATCTTCCCTACATACAAATCACTTCCGTGGGCCACCCCGTGGAAGACTGCCGGAGATCATATCATCGACAGTGGCGCGCCAGGTAGGAATATCGCCGAGATCAATCTGGTAAGCCTGATGGACCGCGTCAAGATCTTGGACAGCTGCAACCTCCCGGACGTCGACGGATTCGAGATCCAGTTCGGGAACATCACCGTCGCCGCCTTGGATACCCAAGCGGCAGGAGCTACAACCGCCACGGAGGTTTCCTCTCTGGCGCCGACTTCGGCCATCATGGCCCAATCCGGTCCGATCGCATCTGATCGCGCCGTTTCTGCCCCACTGAGTCCATCGCAAAATGCGAGGCCGAACCAGTCGGGAGCAGATCAGCAACCACTCGGATCCGATCCGGCTCTTGAGAGTCGCGTCGCCGAGTCCTCTTAGAGCGTAAACGCTCAGCAGACGCGCGTTCCGAGCCCTGAGGTCATCACCATCCAGACCCCCGGCTTCCGCGCGCTTACCCGGCAGCAGAAGATGAAGGACATCGTCCAGGCGAATGATTCCCCCCTCTGAGAGCGACTCCTACGAGTCAAACCCACGGGGACCCTCAATCCTGGACGACCTGCAAGAGGGTTACACCGCGTCCGACTCCTCTACGGAGCCGGAACTGTTAAGATCACCCGGAGGATCGACTCCGAGTAGCTTGGAGCGTGGCACGCCCACAACCGACCTTTCCGAGTCCGAGGAAGATTACCTCGCGCAAGGAGGAGCCGGGTCATACTACTACATGGTGGCACCATCGACGCCACCTAACCCCGTGTCGGAGGACGAACTCACCCCGGCCGACGAGACAACCGAAGCCAGGGATCAGCGCCGAGGACGCAATGCCAATCGGGCGACTCGCAGAGCCGCCCGACCGCACGGGGCCAACGCTTCAGGATCTGGCACCGCTCAACCTCGAGAACCACCCTCGAGGATCATCGTCGTCATCGGGATCGACGCGACAGGAGAAGCAGTCGGAACCTGATGTGCGACGACATGTTCGAGTACAACGGGTTCAACGTCTACCAGACGCCGGTCCAGAACCTCGTCACCATCGACGAGGAAATCAGTCGGCTACCACCCAGTACTCCAGGCCTGGAAAAGGTAAGGGCTTTCAGTGCAGGCCGCCTCCGTCCAGGTCCACCAGATGCAGAGCAGATCACGTACGGTCGCTTCTGAGCCCGGGCCGTCTCGACGCCGGACCAGCGGTGGATCGGACCGTGATGAAGATCTTCGCGACACGATCAACAGAGACCGAGACGCGAGGGATGTCATCCGCAGCAGCGCTTAGGAGCGTCACCGCGAAGAGATCCGACGTCGCGAAGAATACGATCGGGAGCATGGGAATCCCCGTCGTAACCCCAACAGGAACGGCTACTCGACGGAGTCAGAGTATACCGACTACTCTGATCCCTCCGGTAGCCCAAGGCGCGGCGATGACGGCGGTCGTACTCCACCTCGACTCGACTTTCGATCCGGAGGACACGCGGCGTGACTGCAAGGCTTGCGTCGGAGGGAAGCTAGCTTGCAGTGGAAGGTGCCCGAGCCGGAAAATATCTGAGATCAAAATGTCGAATTTGCCCCTGAGGGGTATGTATCACTTAGGGGTAGTTTAGTCTTTAGGACACCACCACTTGGACTACTAATAGGCCCCTTCAGGGCTGGTGGCTGTTATCTCTCTAGTTATCTCTTTAGGTTTTACTTTGAACTTGTTTTCCCTTCATCCCCTCCACCTAGAACCACTTCGAATCATTCCTAGTTTGTATAGGTGAATTCATGGTTATGTGATTGAGTTTGTGCTGCTCATCTTTGTGCCATGATTTGATTTCCCGAGCTCCCTTTCCTTTTTCTATTTTCGTGGGTATTTTCGGAGCTATTTTTGGGGAATTTTCGTTCTTCTTGTTCTAGGGCGTTTTCTCTCGGATTTCTTTGGGGGATTCACGTATGAGTGCCTTGTGCCTCTTTTGCTGGTGATCCCTTGCCCCCAAACGCCGAGAATCGCTCTGGTTTTGAGATTTTCGGGATGAACTCGAGGTCATGGTGTTCTTCGCGAGATCTGCGATTCCGGGAGTTTTACTGAGTTAGAGGCCGAGATCTTTTGGGAAAACACTCCACTGGAGGTCTAGATCATCTGACCAAAATCTCGCCTCAAGAGCTCAAGCGGTTTGGGAGATCCACTTTTGTTTTGACTTTTTCCTGAGGCTCCCAGGCCCGGGCGGTTTAACCGCCCCCCCTGGCCGGTCTAACCGCCCCCCCTGGGTGTGTTAGATCGAGCCAAGTTTTGGGTCGTTTTGGTGTTCGTTTCGATTGGTTCGAGTTCCGCTGCTCGTTTCTTGTTCCTAGGGTCAGTAGCTTGACAGTGGCTACGTGATCTTGGCAAGATTGCTCTC
The DNA here is from genome assembly GCA_015476505.1 of Urochloa ruziziensis. NCBI lineage: Eukaryota > Viridiplantae > Streptophyta > Magnoliopsida > Poales > Poaceae > Urochloa > Urochloa ruziziensis. Next base: position 50,006,260 of record CM027121.1, on the reverse strand, counting down.
GGAGGTTTCGGAGTTGTTTTGGAAGAATAGCCGGATCGATTAGAAAGAATTTTTATCGGCTCCCATTCACTCCCCCCCTCTCTGGTCGCCGTTTCGGTCCTTCAGAATACTTGGGAGAAAGAGCCGAAACTCCGAAGAAGAGGGCCCGCTGCCGGATGAAGACATCTTTTACTCCGTCTAGGGTAATATAAGAAATAATATGTAAAAATGTAAATAGGAAATACGAACTCAAGAACGCTAGAATAATGTACAGGCCTGGGTATATCCCGGATGTATATACCGTCGATTAGCAACCTGTGTGGAAGGAAATTGTTTAAAGTGTAAAAATTTCCTTCAATAAAAGTTGTTTGATGCTTGAGCTAAGGACTAACCCCATGCAAATAAGTTGACCCTTGGGATACATTAGAACCCTCAAACCCATACATCTATCCTGAAATATGCCTTTACCTAAGTACTAAAAAAAAAAGAAGAAGGAAAGAGAAACTCTATACTACTCCTCAAAGCCAGGTCAGCCACTTTAAGTGGGGTAGGCTTAACCCTAAGACCGATCAAAAGAAAACCTTGGACCACCCCCACCAAAATACTTTTCTAAACCCACACCAAACCCCAACCAACTTAGTCCAAAGAAAAATAACCACCGACTACCTACAGAAACACTTCTCAAAGTTTCCAAAAGAATCATAATACCAAAACAAAAATGAGAAGTGATTTTCCTAAAAGTACCTCGCCCAAAAACCCTACCTCTAACCAATAACCATCCTCCAATCTCGAGGACGAGATTTCTTTAAGTGGGGTAGATCTGTGACACCCTCAAAATTAATAAGGATTATTTAATTAATTATTAGATTAATTATTAAGTTTATTAGACTACTATAGGGTAGAATAGGAAATTTCTAGGAATAATAAGAATATAAAATAATAGAAAAATAAAATAAGATTCTATAACTTGAGTGCTTTATAAGGATTGAAATAGCATCGGAAGCCCTAGATTTAAATTAAAAGAAATTAGTTCAAATTTGAATTTAAAACCCCTTTTAAAACCCTTTAGAAAAATAAGAAAAGAATTCTAAGCTTGGTGGGCCGGCCAGCCGCGGCCCAGACTTCCTAAAGTCTGGATCAGACCCCTCAACTCCCTCCCTGGCTCACTTTCGCGCAGCCCAGCCCAGCGCCTCTCTCTCTCTCAGCCCCTCCCCGCGAAGTTCATCCCACGCCCCTCAACTCTCGGCCCAGCCCATTTCCCCTCCTCCTTCCTCCTCTCTCCCTTCTCCGGTTCCTCCCCCCTCTCTCATTTCTCCGGCGCCGGCGCCGCCGTTGCCCATCCCGCCACCGCGACACTCTCAGCCCGCGTGGCACCCCAAGAGCAACGCCACGCCATCCCTGCCACACCCTGCGCGCGTCAGGGAAGCTATCCCGGCATAGGAACCCCCTCCTCCCCCATCTCGCAGCGGCCGTGCCCCACGGGCGATGCATGCCCTAATTTATATGATGCATCCATACCCAGGTTGGTGTCCTTGTGTGGACGTTTATGCGATCCCTGTTTAGACCCCAGTAGCATCCATGGGTAGACCCAGATGGAAGCTGTCCAGAGATGGACGCCAGTGGATACGAGTCCCGTAGGGTGGCCCTGCCGTTGGCCACGGGAGGGTCGCCTGACCGTATAGTTTCAAGAGTACAAACCTCTGCAGAGTTACCCAATCTATCGATAGCCGTGGCTCTCGGTTATGAGCCCGTCTGGTTAAAGCTCCCACAGATTAGCCAAGAATAACCCCTAGGAGTGACGATAATGAGATGATGGTGATTGCGGGATCGACAGAAGGATCCGGGCCAGAATCACCGGGGAACAGGGAGGTTCTTGCCCCTCCAGGACCCAACACCGACTTATTAATCACTTGTCAACTAATAATACATGTTCATACCTTTCGATTGTTAAGTACTTGCTGAGTGCGGTGCTACTCAGACTTGCTTGTGAAATCTTGCAGCTCCATCGGAAGGCTTCCCTCCCTTCACCGGCCCTGCAAGTCGTCTTGATCAGGTCCTAGTTTCGATCTTTACTTTTCAAATCTGGTTAGCCGTTGCCAACTCTTATGCAATTAATGTTTTCCTTTACCAGGAAATGACATTATTTCATGCTAGGTGGGCCCGCCGGGTGGCGGGGCCCACAGCATGGCCTGGCTTCGTGCACCCGGTAGATTACTTGTGACCCGTGGAATTAGCACAGGATTAGTGCGGTACTGCTGCACCAAGGGAGCTGAGGCGGTGGAGACCAATATAAAACAACGAGCACCACAATATGAAAACAATATGAAGTCCAACTCAATTTTGGATTTAAAATAGGAATTGAAGGATGCAACTTCCATGTGCAGATAGAACAAGGCATTGAAACCGTAGACACAATAATTTGGTTGGTGTCTCCGTAGTCCCTTTGGCATAAGAAGACTCGTTTTTTTAACTTTATTTTTGATTCTTCATCACAATATTCCCGAATCCTGAATGTACATTTGGTAGCTATCAACAACACAAGACATGAATCATTAAATACTCCGTATGCTCGCCTTGATGCCATAATCCACACCATCATCTTTAATTTGTGCACACGAGAAATTTAAGGGGTTGCAGGCTTGCATCTTAGATTCCATTCATCCGGCATATTTTGGCCATGATGATTTTGGTATTTACAGCACACTCATCTAGCAAATGAAGCAAGAACATGTGTGCACAAGAAAAAAACAGATTTATATTGATTAATTTTCAATGAAACAGTACACCCTATCTGGAGCCCAAAAGGAAATTCGATGGGCTGCTTAGTGTGCGGATCTTGCTAGACCGCCGAGTGTATGGGCCGTAAAGGGATAAGTTTGAGTCCAACACGAATACACGACGGCATGGCCCGGCTTCGTGCACCCGGTAGATTACTTGTAACCCGTGGAATTAGCAGAGGATTAGTGCCGTACTGCTGCGCCAAGGGAGCTGAGGCGGTGGAGACCAATATAAAACAACGGGCACCACAATAGTAAAACTCATACCTTTCTCGGCCTTTTGGCTAAGATCAAGTGTAGTATCTGTTCTTATCAGTTTAATATCTGATATGTGAGGCCTCGTCCTCATAATGATATTAAATTTATTTTTTGTGGGGAAGGATCCAATAATAGTGGCTTGCCACTAGGGTCCTTGTGCGTCGCTTAAGCGTTGCACTAAAGCCTAGGCTTGGCGCACCCCAACCAAAGCATAATTCAAATTTTGTAAGGATGGCAAACAATATGAAGTCCAACTCAATTTTGGATTTAAAATGGAATTGAAGGATGCAACTTCCATGTGCAGATAGAACAAGGCATTGAAACCGTAGACACAATAATTTGGTTGGTGTCTCCGTAGTCCCTTTGGCATAAGAAGACTCGTTTTTTTAACTTTATTTTTGATTCTTCATCACAATATTCCCGAATCCTGAATGTACATTTGGTAGCTATCAACAACACAAGACATGAATCATTAAATACTCCGTATGCTCGCCTTGATGCCATAATCCACACCATCATCTTTAATTTGTGCACACGAGAAATTTAAGGGGTTGCAGGCTTGCATCTTAGATTCCATTCATCCGGCATATTTTGGCCATGATGATTTTGGTATTTACAGCACACTCATCTAGCAAATGAAGCAAGAACATGTGTGCACAAGAAAAAAACAGATTTATATTGATTAATTTTCAATGAAACAGTACACCCTATCTGGAGCCCAAAAGGAAATTCGATGGGCTGCTTAGTGTGCGGATCTTGCTAGACCGCCGAGTGTATGGGCCGTAAAGGGATAAGTTTGAGTCCAACACGAATACACGACGGCATGGCCCGCTTCGTGCACCCGGTAGATTACTTGTAACCCGTGGAATTAGCAGAGGATTAGTGCCGTACTGCTGCGCCAAGGGAGCTGAGGCGGTGGAGACCAATATAAAACAACGGGCACCACAATAGTAAAACTCATACCTTTCTCGGCCTTTTGGCTAAGATCAAGTGTAGTATCTGTTCTTATCAGTTTAATATCTGATATGTGAGGCCTCGTCCTCATAATGATATTAAATTTATTTTTTGTGGGGAAGGATCCAATAATAGTGGCTTGCCACTAGGGTCCTTGTGCGTCGCTTAAGCGTTGCACTAAAGCCTAGGCTTGGCGCACCCCAACCAAAGCATAATTCAAATTTTGTAAGGATGGCAAACAATATGAAGTCCAACTCAATTTTGGATTTAAAATGGAATTGAAGGATGCAACTTCCATGTGCAGATAGAACAAGGCATTGAAACCGTAGACACAATAATTTGGTTGGTGTCTCCGTAGTCCCTTTGGCATAAGAAGACTCGTTTTTTTAACTTTATTTTTGATTCTTCATCACAATATTCCCGAATCCTGAATGTACATTTGGTAGCTATCAACAACACAAGACATGAATCATTAAATACTCCGTATGCTCGCCTTGATGCCATAATCCACACCATCATCTTTAATTTGTGCACACGAGAAATTTAAGGGGTTGCAGGCTTGCATCTTAGATTCCATTCATCCGGCATATTTTGGCCATGATGATTTAGGTATTTACAGCACACTCATCTAGCAAATGAAGCAAGAACATGTGTGCACAAGAAAAAAAAAGATTTATATTGATTAATTTTCAATGAATCAGTACACCCTATCTGGAGCCCAAAAGGAAATTCGATGGGCTGCTTAGTGTGCGGATCTTGCTAGACCGCCGAGTGTATGGGCCATAAAGGGATAAGTTTGAGTCCAACACGAATACACGACGGCATGGCCCGGCTTCGTGCACCCGGTAGATTACTTGTAACCCGTGGAATTAGCAGAGAATTAGTGCCGTACTGCTGCGCCAAGGGAGCTGAGGCGGTGGAGACCAATATAAAACAACGGGCACCACAATAGTAAAACTCATACCTTTCTCGGCCTTTTGGCTAAGATCAAGTGTAGTATCTGTTCTTATCAGTTTAATATCTGATATGTGAGGCCTCGTCCTCATAATGATATTAAATTTATTTTTTGTGGGGAAGGATCCAATAATAGTGGCTTGCCACTAGGGTCCTTGTGCGTCGCTTAAGCGTTGCACTAAAGCCTAGGCTTGGCGCACCCCAACCAAAGCATAATTCAAATTTTGTAAGGATGGCAAACAATATGAAGTCCAACTCAATTTTGGATTTAAAATGGAATTGAAGGATGCAACTTCCATGTGCAGATAGAACAAGGCATTGAAACCGTAGACACAATAATTTGGTTGGTGTCTCCGTAGTCCCTTTGGCATAAGAAGACTCGTTTTTCTAACTTTATTTTTGATTCTTCATCACAATATTCCCGAATCCTGAATGTACATTTGGTAGCTATCAACAACACAAGACATGAATCATTAAATACTCCGTATGCTCGCCTTGATGCCATAATCCACACCATCATCTTTAATTTGTGCACACGAGTAATTTAAGGGGTTGCAGGCTTGCATCTTAGATTCCATTCATCCGGCATATTTTGGCCATGATGATTTTGGTATTTACAGCACACTCATCTAGCAAATGAAGCAAGAACATGTGTGCACAAGAAAAAAAACAGATTTATATTGATTAATTTTCAATGAAACAGTACACCCTATCTGGAGCCCAAAAGGAAATTCGATGGGCTGCTTAGTGTGCGGATCTTGCTAGACCGCCGAGTGTATGGGCTGTAAAGGGATAAGTTTGAGTCCAACACGAATACACGACGGCATGGCCCAGCTTCGTGCACCCTGTAGATTACTTGTAACCCGTGGAATTAGCAGAGGATTAGTGCCGTACTGCTGCGCCAAGGGAGCTGAGGCGGTGGAGAACAATATAAAACAACGGGCACCACAATAGTAAAACTCATACCTTTCTCGGCCTTTTGGCTAAGATCAAGTGTAGTATCTGTTCTTATCAGTTTAATATCTGATATGTGAGGCCTCGTCCTCATAATGATATTAAATTTATTTTTTGTGGGGAAGGATCCAATAATAGTGGCTTGCCACTAGGGTCCTTGTGCGTCGCTTAAGCGTTGCACTAAAGCCTAGGCTTGGCGCACCCCAACCAAAGCATAATTCAAATTTTGTAAGGATGGCAAACAATATGAAGTCCAACTCAATTTTGGATTTAAAATGGAATTGAAGGATGCAACTTCCATGTGCAGATAGAACAAGGCATTGAAACCGTAGACACAATAATTTGGTTGGTGTCTCCGTAGTCCCTTTGGCATAAGAAGACTCGTTTTTTTAACTTTATTTTTGATTCTTCATCACAATATTCCCGAATCCTGAATGTACATTTGGTAGCTATCAACAACACAAGACATGAATCATTAAATACTCCGTATGCTCGCCTTGATGCCATAATCCACACCATCATCTTTAATTTGTGCACACGAGAAATTTAAGGGGTTGCAGGCTTGCATCTTAGATTCCATTCATCCGGCATATTTTGGCCATGATGATTTTGGTATTTACAGCACACTCATCTAGCAAATGAAGCAAGAACATGTGTGCACAAGAAAAAAACAGATTTATATTGATTAATTTTCAATGAAACAGTACACCCTATCTGGAGCCCAAAAGGAAATTCGATGGGCTGCTTAGTGTGCGGATCTTGCTAGACCGCCGAGTGTATGGGCCGTAAAGGGATAAGTTTGAGTCCAACACGAATACACGACGGCATGGCCCGGCTTCGTGCACCCGGTAGATTACTTGTAACCCGTGGAATTAGCACAGGATTAGTGCCGTACTGCTGCGCCAAGGGAGCTGAGGCGGTGGAGAACAATATAAAACAACGGGCACCACAATAGTAAAACTCATACCTTTCTCGGCCTTTTGGCTAAGATCAAGTGTAGTATCTGTTCTTATCAGTTTAATATCTGATACGTGAGGCCTCGTCCTCATAATGATATTAAATTTATTTTTTGTGGGGAAGGATCCAATAATAGTGGCTTGCCACTAGGGTCCTTGTGCGTCGCTTAAGCGTTGCACTAAAGCCTAGGCTTGGCGCACCCCAACCAAAGCATAATTCAAATTTTGTAAGGATGGCAAACAATATGAAGTCCAACTCAATTTTGGATTTAAAATGGAATTGAAGGATGCAACTTCCATGTGCAGATAGAACAAGGTACTGAAACTGTAGACACCATAATTTGGTTGGTGTCTCCGTAGTCCCTTTGGCATAAGAAGACTCGTTTTTCTAACTTTATTTTTGATTCTTCATCACAATATTCCCGAATCCTGAAGGTACATTTGGTAGCTATCAACAACACTTTGGCTTTTAAGACCATCGATATCAAGACATGAATCATTAAATACTCCGTATGCTCGCCTTGATGCCATAATCCACACCATCATCTTTAATTTGTGCACACGAGAAATTTAAGGGGTTGCAGGCTTGCATCTTAGATTCCATTCATCCGGCATATTTTGGCCATGATGATTTTGGTATTTACAGCACACTCATCTAGCAAATGAAGCAAGAACATGTGTGCACAAGAAAAAAAACAGATTTATATTGATTAATTTTCAATGAAACAGTACACCCTATCTGGAGCCCAAAAGGAAATTCGATGGGCTGCTTAGTGTGCGGATCTTGCTAGACCGCCGAGTGTATGGGCCGTAAAGGGATAAGTTTGAGTCCAACACGAATACACGACGGCATGGCCCGGCTTCGTGCACCCGGTAGATTACTTGTAACCCGTGGAATTAGCACAGGATTAGTGCCGTACTGCTGCGCCAAGGGAGCTGAGGCGGTGGAGACCAATATAAAACAACGGGCACCACAATAGTAAAACTCATACCTTTCTCGGCCTTTTGGCTAAGATCAAGTGTAGTATCTGTTCTTATCAGTTTAATATCTGATATGTGAGGTCTCGTCCTCACAATGATATTAAATTTATTTTTTGTGGGGAAGGATTCAATATAGTGGCTTGCCACTAGAATCCTTATGCGTCGCTTAGGCGTTGCACTATAGCTTAGGCCTGGCGCACCCCAACCAAAACATAATTCAAATTTTATATAAAGAAAGAAAAAATGAATTCCAATGCAAAACTTCAGATTTTACCGTGAAGGTTTAAGGAACAAGTTCCAACTCTTCACGTGCAGGACACGGCTTGGAAACCGCAGCTTGTGGTGTCCTCTCCAGCTTTTACTAACTTTTTTCTAATATTCTTCACAATATTCCAGAAGGCACATTTGGTAGCTAGGTCAACAAGCTTTTAAGACCGTCGATATCAGGATACGAGGGACTAAACAGGCTCGTCTTCATGCCATAATCTACATCATCTTCGTGCACACGCGAAATTTAAGTGTTGCAAGCTTGCAGGTCCGATTGCATCCATTCTGCATATTTGGCTATGGTGATTTCGGGGGTTTCTTTTGGTACTTATTCACAGCACACTCATGTAACAAACGAAGCAAGAACATGCACAAGCAAGACCGGATTTATATTACTGAAACAGTACAAAACATGCAGACACAGGGATATAGCAGAATGAAAGCCTCAGACTTCACCTTCCCAATCACAAAGCCACAAGGTAGCCTGAAACCTGAACTGAATATACGACCATGATCACTTGATCAGAGAAAATTCACAAAGATCATTCCACCTGCAGACCTGCTCCTGGAGCCACAGCATGACAGCAATACAGTAACATCAAACGGCCAAGCCATTGTATCAGATGGCTTCTTATTTACTAGTAGTGGTAATCCATACAAAGGCAGGCATGTGTGTGTGGACATGCCCTCATCTTCAGCAGTTGCAGGGGTTGCACTTGCAGCTGGAGCCGCAGCTGCCGCTACCGGAAATCGGCTCTTTGCCGTGTGTTTAGGCCTTTGCCGTGTGCTTTTTTCGAGCACACGGCAAAGAGCCATCAGACACACGGCAAAGACACTCCCATCGATCCCCACGCCCCGGACCCCACGCCCACCGCTCCGCCCCCTCGATCCCCACGCCTCCGGCCTTATCCTCGCGCCCACCACTCCGCCCCTTGGATCCCCACGCCCACCGCTCCTCCTCCTCCACTCATTCCTCCCTTCTCTCCTCCTTCTCCTCCTATCTCTCTCCTTCCTCTCCAGTGGCGGCGGCAAGAGCTGGCGCCCCTCTGCCTCCCCTCCCCTCCCCCCTCCGCTCGCCCCTCACCGGCAGCGAGGAGCAGTGGCCGGGGCGAGGTGTGGCGCGGCGCATGAGAGGGCGCGAGGCGCGGCGGCGCGCGGAGGTGGTGGCGGTGGCACGGAGGTGGAGGAGGTGGTGGTGGCTGGCGCGGGGCGAGGTGGTGGAGTCCGGCGGCGCGGCGCGGCGTGGTGCGGCCGGCACGGGGGGCGAGGTGGCGGCGACGACCCCCTCCTCAGCGCTGGCGGTGGCCTCCACCTCGACGCGCGCGGCGGCGACCTCTAAAACCGGCGCGAGGAGATCTGGAGCCTGCGGCGGCCATCCTCGACGCTGGTGGTGTGTCTCCGCGCGAGCAGCAGGTGGCAACGGCGGCGGCGCGACGGGCAACGGCGGCGGCGCCGGAGCAGCGGCGGCTCGTCTGGAGTTGCAACGCGGGGCCCATGCCCTTGCAGCTGTAGCTTTGTTTTTTTATTCGTTTTCAAAATCATTTGCCGAGAGCCGCATCTAGCACACGGCAAAGTTGTGCCGTGTGCCCGAGGAAGAGTACACGGCAAAGGCCCTCTTTGCCGTCCAAACTTTGCCGTGTGCGCTTTGCTGAGTGCAACACACGGCAAAGCCTTACCATGTGTAATAGGGCCTTTGCCGTGTGCCCTTGGCACACGGCAAAGGCGGGGATTCCGGTAGTGTGCAGCCATGGCCAGCCTCGCCGGACTCGGCGGCCTTCTCGAACCCTTCGTCGAAGCGCCTGCAACAGAAACATAGCAGATTAGACATGGAACTTGACATCTGTTTCGAGTTCAATATCAATCTTAGATAACCTGGTGAAATTATATTCATACCCCTTCTCAGGTGCAACGCCGAGAACCATGGCTGCCGGCGCAGTAGCAGTGCTCTTCTCAGCAAGGTCAGGGTACATCTTTCTGTGTCCGGCAAAAAGCAGCATGTGAAATTTCAGAAACTAGAAAGGATCATCCTTGCCCATAATATTCCCCTTCAAAAACTACTTTCTAAAAATAGTGTTATATATATATGTAGGTTGCCTGAACACAATCATCATTAGTTACAGCTCCAGAGCAATGGAAGAGAATCAGTAGTTCAGTAAAACATGTTGAAATGACTTCAATTAGGTGCTAATATCTCTTAACTGCTTATCTCAGTTTAGCTTCAGATATTCATGAAAGTAGTATCAGACATACCCGCAGCCGCCCCCACAGCTGCAGCTCGAACCGCAGTTGCAACTTCCACCGCAAGACTTCTTCAGGATTCTGGCCTCTCGTAAGCTTAAGAATTTTTATGCAAAAAGCAAGATGAAGCTTGAGATATTGAACATGTGCCCCCAATTTATAGTGCTTGAGACTTTGAGGAACGATAAAAAAAAACTGCATGGCGTGAGGTATTTTACATGCCGTGACGCTACCGTGGTTCGCCACTTGCTGAAATAGTGCAGGAAAATTGCAGTACTCCAACGAACTCAGTTTTTTTCTGTGCTTTTCCCCACAAGGGCAAGATAAAGGTTATGTTGCTACTGAAAAAACTGGCATAAATTAAAATAAAATCCAATTGTTTGCCTGGTCCATTTGACTTTGTTAGCAGTAACTTAATATATTTTTCTTATAGCAGATGCTTATATACTTATAAAAGTTTCAATTTTTTTATTTGAATCTGAATAAATTCTTGTATAAATGTTATGCAGCAGACAAGTCCTCTCCTGGCCGGTTCAAACCTTGTTTTTTTTTCTGATGGTGGTGTTTCTTGAATGAATCGAATATGACTTCTTGCACAGTTTGCATAAAATTTGGTGAAATCCTTAGCTGTTTAAATTATTGTTGGCAGACTGTGATGTGATACTTTGCTTAAATGCATGCATCATTGCACAAAATTCAAACTGAAGACGTTTCTTGTAAGAGTTGAACTCAGATTTTTTTGTACCATATGCAATGAATTTGACCAAATCCTTATCTGTTCAAACCTTGCTTTCAGGCTTAGTTGCCAGATCATTGTGTGAATTGGTGCATTAGTGCACAACTTTGAATTAAGTTCCTTGTAAGAGTTGAATTCAAATTTCTTGCACAACATGCACCGTGTTTGTTGAAATCTTTATCTGTTCGAATCTTTCTTTCAGATTGTGATGCCAACTCATTGCTTAAACTGATGGGTCATCGCACACGCACAGCTTCGAATTGCATTAAAATTTCTTAGCAAAAAAAAAAGAAATTTAGAGTTCCCATAAATAAAAGTCAACCTCACACCACAATTAACACGTTCACACAATGATCTGGCAACGCACAGACTGTATTATTGGTGTGAGGTTGACTTTTATAAGCACCACAATAAGCAAGCACAAGGGATGCACAAACTGACCAGACTGTATTATTTTCACACCACAATTTTCACTGAAACAGACAAAACATGCAGACACAAAGGAGCTTGAAAACCTGAAATTTTCCTTTCCCAGACACAAGGCCACATGGTAGCCTGCATGGTTCTGATCAGGACACACATAGAGCAACCATCAGGTTTCACAAGACACAACAGTACATTAACAGTAGACCAGCAAGCACACCCAAGCTCTGACACGATCTTGAGCCATTACATCAAATGGCTTCTTATTTACTAATAGTAGAGTAGGCCATATAGTCAGGCATGTGTCGTGTGTGTGTTGTACACATGCCGTCCTCTTCAGCAGCAGCTGCAGGGGCTGCAAGTGCAGCCGGAGCCGCAGCAGCAGCCATTCCCAGCCTCGCCGGATTCCGTAGCCTTCTCTGTCACCTCCCCGGCCCTGCTAAACAAACATGCAAGCTTTTGTTGTCTCATTTGTGGTTTGGGAAGTATTTTTGTGAAAGATTCTTGGTGGAAATTGGTACCCCTTCTCAGCTGAAACACCAAGGACCATGGTTCCTGGGGTGGTGTTGGTGTTCTCCTCTTCGAAGCCATGGTACATCACACTGTGCACACAAAAAGCAGCACAATTAACACGTTCTTGTTATACACTTTAGCTAGATTAACTTAAGCATTCAGGAGAAAAAACTTTCGTTTCAGATGTAAATGTTTGGAGAACCAAAGATAAGCAGTAGCTATCTTTTTACCCGCAGCCGCAGGAACCGCAGCAGCAGCTTCCACCACAGCAAGACATTTTCAACCTTGTAGCTCAAAGTTCTTGTTGTCTCAAGTGCTTCTGTGTAGACTGAAGATAAGCTCGAGGAGTGAGGTGCATCTGCTCAGAGACTATGCACCCTACTTATAGCAGTGGAGAAGCAACTGTACATTGGCTTCAATAATTCAGAAAGATATAGCCATATTTTGATGATCTAATTCAAAAACAAGCAAACATGGTTGCTTTCGAATTGTACGTTGATTCCACGGCGTCTTGTACAGCCGTGGATAATTTTTTTAAAACAGGTGGCGTTTGCAATTGGTCCAGGTTCATACAGATTTTGTCCAAACTTGGGTGTACTCTTCCACACGTCACACTGGGGAAACATCAAAAGCAAGAGCCCCGTTTTGAAACTTTGTGGTGAGAGGGCCTAGTTTTGATCAATCCAAAAGATGGTTGCTTTCAGCACTCGTACAAAAACAATGCAGTCCATATGATTTTGGATGGATTATGTCAAAGTTAGGCACGCTGTTTCGCAAACTGAGAGAAAAATGTAGCAAAACGACAACTGAATTCCATGTCCGTGACAAAATATTCGTTCTCCAAGGTGTTTCCTTGCTCTCTCCGGAACAGTAAGAAAGTTAAAGGTGTTCCCAAAAAAAAAAAAAGAATTTTAAAATGCGCTTGAATTCAAATACGTGCAGACTTGGACGGTGTGTGGATGGAAAATTATTTTCTAGTTGAGAGTTGCTTCCACGGCTTGCACAGCTATAGATGGAAACCTAAAAAAAATGGGTTTTAATTTTTTTTCCCCCAAACTAAAGGTCTTTCCTTTCCCTTTGGTTACTAGAATCCACGTGGATGATTCAAAGTATTTCAGAAACGAACATGGAACAAAATTAGTTTGAATCAATCATCAGTGCAGTGCACGTTGCTGAAATCTATTGAAGAAATATGAAAGAAAAAAAAACCATCGCCCGGAACAAAATTAGTTTGAATCAATCATCAGTGCAGTGCACGTTGCTGAAATCTATTGAAGAAATATGAAAGAAAAAAAAAACCATCGCCCACCGTGGGGCTCGAACCCACGACCACAAGGTTAAGAGCCTTGCGCTCTACCGACTGAGCTAGACGGGCTCTGTGTTTTTAGTGGCCTAACCACTTATACGATCATTTCTCTTGTTAAACTGTGAGCTCTCTCATCACATGATGCATAGTGGAAATAAACCTTTTCATTTTTCTTTCAAAGGAAATTTTCCGCATTTTTAGACATTTCACCTGAACTTCACAGAATCTCTATCATCACAGCATGCGAAAATTGTTTTCCTATAATAATGGGATCATGTAACATCACGTGTACCCTCCTCTCCAGCTTTTCGGACATTGCTCCTGAACTTCTTCACAGAACCTCTGCAGCTAACATCATGCCATACCCAGACTACACAAAAGCACCTTTGTCTAGTAGCTAGGAAGGTTGCAATTGCAAATACGTGTTCATGTACAACATTTGACGAGATCCAACAAAAGATGAGCACACATATAGAAAAGCATATTAGTGCTTTAAAGCTTTCGATTCCGTACCTTCGACAGATTTATGAACAGAGGATAAACATCAGAATTTGTAGGAGAGTCACCTGTTAGATATGTAGCAGAATGAACTAATAATAATTCATGATGCTTTAATTACAATTCACATATATATGGCACTACCTATTTCCTATCTATCCTTTAAGTTCTGTTTTCTAACAATACCTATTCATCGCTAACATATGCTACTTTTGACAATAGCCAGAATGACCATTCTGGTAAAAAATTATCTACATGGTTACTGTTGCATACTGCTAGACTAGTGATGCATCTATCAAAGTACCTTTCTTCTGATAGCATGTTACTGCTCAGCCTTTAAACACATTCCTCCAAAGCTCAAGCCTCGGAGACAAAATATAGCTTCTGATAGTCATTCATCAATTGATTCTAAGACTATCTGAATGACAACATCATCCAGAAGGTCCTCCACCATCAGATCCTCAATGTCCAATGCAGTGCACTCTGCATCATATACCAGGTTCATCCAGTTGTCCTTCCTCATAAGATCATGTGCCACAATGTCCTCCACTGTCTGGCCTTCCCTCCAATGCAGGCCTAGGTAGCAGCTTACCTTTGCCCACACCTCCTCAAGGACATGAGACCCCATGGGAATCGGCCTGGTTCGCAGGTCGAAGCGTGAGTGCCATGGGCCGATAACCAGGGAAGAATCATAGATGTCCAGTAGGACCTCGTTAATGAGATCAAACAGGAGCATGCGCCTGACAATACTCTGTGGCTCATCGCTTGCCATGCTGAACTCCTGACATGAGCATTCTGCTTCCTCAAAGACCACAGGGCTGACTGGCTGATTGGATGCATACCAGTCGACGTCGCCGCAGCTGAACCCTGATTTCTTGAGGATGTCCTTGACATACTGGAAGTCAGCCTCGTTCTTGTCACTAACATAAATGTGCAAGGGTTCTTTGGCACCTTGCTCGGCAAATTCATGTATGAACTGGAAATCCGAATCCGAAGCATCGTTAGTTATGGGCTGCCCTGGCTTAACTAACCACTCTTCGTCCTCAAGATCAGCAGCCTTGGCGCCTGACACTGGTGATGCCTTAACCAGCCATTGTTCGTCCTCACGACCGATACCATTGAGGACACCGGAATGCTTTAGTGGTGTGACCAACCACTCATCATCGTTGAAATTGGCAGCATATGCTCCTGGGGACTCTGGTGGCTTGACCAACCAGCCCTCATCCTCAAGCTGCAAATTTTCAAATGGTGGCTCTGAATCTGAAAGTTTTTTAAAGAAAATATTAGTGTCACAAGGTTAGATTTTTTTTTTGAAAAAAGATTAGTTTCACAAGGGTATTTTGCATGCTAATATTTCCACTGTGTAGTAAAACTTGATTTAAAACTTTAATAATTCACCTGCAACAGACTGTTCTGTAAAGCTGCGATCTTGGAAGAAAGACCGATCGAAAGAAGGCAAACTATTGATGCGGCGGTGGGTGAAAGACTGACTAAGAGAAGATAAACTTGGACTTCGAAGGATGCTGCGGAAATTCTCTTCCATGCAACCTACAAAATCAACTTCTGCAAAAGATTGCAACAGTATTGTAAGTCCCGTAAAAACTCAACTAGGGGAAAAAGAGACATCCACCATAGCATCAACATGTAGGGGCTAAGAATCAATTTCCCTAACAACAATGGTGGAAATCTTTCCATAAAAATCTGTATTAAGCTAAACTTCCTCTTTTTTGCCTTACCTCTATAATTTACTTCACTGTGAATGTTTCCTGATCTTTCCGTTACATCATCAGGAAAAATTCCTTCACAGATGCTGAACGCATCAGTTCTATGTGAAGAAAAGTGATCAGATTCCACATTGCAAGTCTTGGGCCCAATTCGAGAATCTGAAACCTCACATAGGCCCCCTTGGTGAGGTGAACATAATCGCATTTCTGGAAGAGAAGTTATTCTTTTGAAACCCAATGGTGGTTTCTTGTCTTTTAAGCTTGCATTGCCTCCCATTGTTATGCTCAATCTTTCTGGAGAAACTTTCGAGTCCCTCGATATCGACTCATAAAGTGTTGAGTACTTGTCTACTGATTCTGCAATAGAATATGATCTTCGTATTTGTTTCTCCTCCTGGACAAACTTCTCTGTGGAGGGGCTCCTGGTTAATTCAGACATTTTTTGTCCATATGGTAGTCTGTGGAAAACTCCGTCCTTTGTAATCCGAGCAAGCTCTTTGCGGTTCTCCTTTACAACATCTTTGATCTTTCTACTTATAGCTTTAAAACGATTCGAAGCGGTTCCAGCTTTCTTCAGGCTTCTTGATTCTGCAAGAGAAACTGCTGAGCCTGCATCAACTCCAGAAGGAATTCTTGTAGTGATGACTTTTGCGGCTTCTAGGTCAGCGTTAGGCCTTGAGGGTGAACTTTGGAGTTCTGACCTCCTGCTTTTCTCACTGTCACTCCGGTCAAATATAGGGTTACGCTTCCCTGATGATCCTCCCGGTCTCGGAAATGATTCCAATCTGTTCAGGGGTACAGCCAGCACTTGATGAAGCTTCTTGTCCTTGCTGTTCAGCTGTTGCTAAGAGTGAAGGATCATGGAGAATCTTCAGAAATAGTTCCCGGTGTGCATTGAACAGTTCAAGAAAATCCAAGAACTCCTTCGAGTGATGCGTTGCAGCATCACGGTTTTTCGGCACAGAGGGGGGCTCACTCTCAGCAGTAACATTCCCGGGTGCAGTCTCATAGGGTGCCTCCAGATCAATGCTATCTTTGCCACCAATGCTGCCACGTGGCCTGCAGGTCTCTTCAGCACTGGGGTGTTCTGGGCTCTCATGTGACAATGGTGACAGTTCGCTGTGACAAGAACCCATCTCACTGGAGCTTGAGTTGATTGTTGCGTGATAATGCTCAGCCAACTCATCAGGAACCTCATAATCAAAGCATTTCGAGTGATGGATTGATCTGGAGCGCAACAGACGCGACGAGGATGGGGTGCTGGCTGGTGAGCTGATCTTCTTTTTATCTTTCTCAGGTGTTTTCTTCTTGAACATGAGTGTCCTCCATATGAACGTGCGGGCCTTTCCGGTTGGAGAACTGCTGTTAGTTTCCTTCTGCAAATTGAAAAATAGAGTTTGAAAAAAGGTGTCAGAGGTGCAGCAGAGACATGCATCATTATATTAAAGAAGAGAAGATCCTATGATTTAAGAGTAGCAAATTGAAAACCATCAAGACATGCTGCAAGGCTTTCAGAGATTGCGAGCATGACGATTTTGAGTAATCATTACAGTTTCCTGGTTGTGGTATTATACTAATGTCATGGTAGGATTCATCAGCTCACTACCAGTAGATTCTATGATGAGGCTTCTGCCTTTACCATAAAAAGAGTTAAAAACAAATGCAGTTTATGCACCTACCGGGACAGCCTCATCTTTTTCACTGTGGTTTTTGGGCTCTGCGACTTTCACTCCTACAGCAGACACAAAAATATGTTCAACACATGCAGCTTGGCATAGCCAAATAAAGAGCCACGTCTATCTCAATCAAGCCTTCTTTTTTTGAAAGACTCTTGGAATCAGCATTAACATATGAACAGCAAAGCTTCATCAAACTTCGAGCTTGCAGCTAGAAATATGTAAAGCCTTCGTTTCAAAAAGAAATATGTAAAACCTTACTGAGTGTATTGTTACTTCCTTCACTGTGTTTTCCATACGCAATCATCTTCGGCATTTGCAACCGTTGGTTAAGGGCGAGGAAGTTGAATAGGCCTTCCAGGCAGCCTGGGCTCTTTGTGTCGAATCGCTTGCTCTCCGCCATTGCTCCAGCAAAAGCTGTCATCAGTGTAGAAGAGAGTAAGAATCTCAAGATATTGATCTACCCAGATACAATACACAAATCTATTGATATCTATTTTTCTCCAAAGTGAGATGCGTCAATGATTTTTTTGTTTCTTTAATAAAGCAAGGGAATGTATGCTCTGGATTCTATGTAGCCCAAATAAAAAAGCTTAACTCAAGTTCCCTGTAAGTGAATGTTTGTGATTTTGTTTAGGACAAAAGCCGTAAATTTTGTGGGTTTACATTTGATATCCTCCTTTTAGGCACATTATAAATCTGCGACCAAAGAAAATACTTGTCTAACAGGAAAAGCAAATACATTTTTCTTTGGTTCATCATAGGAGAAAACACGCAGAAAGGTTAACCTAATTCTTTTGTCGGATCGATAATTTTGAGCCATGCATAAATCTTGACATGCGTTTGTGTCATGCAACATTGTTTGTTTTCCTTCCCCTCATGTACTTCAATTTCAACCTCCTGCCATCGAAATCGATACGGCAAGTTTGTACCCAAGCCCGCCATCCACCAGATCACAATTTGGCAACAATCACACAGTTCATCAGGACCAATTTTTCTTTGATAGAGTGATCAAATGCGATAGAAATAACCCCGATTCCCTAACACAAGTCTAAAATCTAAATCCAAGAACCGCATGGCCAGAACTATTCGATTCAATTACACAATACAAGGACGGAAATTGAGAGATCATACCAGGGGAGAATTGAAAGATTGCTCTTTCCGTGGGATGCGCATGCGGAGAAGGAAGAAGAGGCGAAGGGAATGGAGCTCCTCCCCTCCATGGGCTAATGGTTATTTCCTCTCTCTGATTTCTCTCTCCTCCCGTAGCCAAACAAACTAAACCGAGCCTTGTTAGTGCGAGGCAGAGAGAAACGCGCTCGTCCTCCTCCTCAGTTCCTCTTCCTCACTTCCTCTCTTGCCGATGTAGTGATGTACACATATGTTTTACCGCCTTCAAAGTCGGTTTGCAGATAACTTACTTTACGCTTTTCAAAACATTTTCCTCATCTAGTTATGCAAAAGTGTTCGTCACAAAACGAGACTATGCAAAAATTATTCGCACTTATTTTTTTTACCAAAAATACTAATTAAACCTTGTTTTTTGTATAGTACAAAGAGATATCTTCAAATTAATTTCAACGGCTAGGTTCCAAAACATTTCGATTAACTGCATCCTGATGAAAAAAATCCTTAGCAAGAGTCATAGTGGCTGTACAGTACAATTGTTGTACGAGGAGCGTGCAAATACTGCTGTATGTACAGGGAGAGTTTCCTTGATTGTCAGGATTTTTCTTTTTAAAAAAAGGAGCGCAGAGCTAACGTAAACAAATACTCGTACTCCCACTGTTCTCTTTTATTTGTCACTGATTAGCTCAAGTTTGAGCTGGCCGGCGTCAAATAAAAGTGAACGGAAGTAGTAGTAAGTTGTGTTAAGTAATATTTTTATCTTTTTAGAGGAACTTTGGATCTACCTCGCCGCATTAAACAAGACATTATCAGCACGTCCACATGTGCCTTTTATTTTTGTTTCCGTATAAGTATAAACATACAATAATGGATGATAAATAGACACATCACTGCTAGGCATGACACTTCCGATCCACCGGCATTATCAGCATGTCCACACGTGTCTTTTTTCAGCACGTTCATCGACTGAACATTTGTTCCCTGATTCATTAAGCTATAGTAATTGCTCACATCATTCGCCATGTAAGGCCAGTCCCATCTCCATCTGAAAAGGGGCTTTTTATACACTCTCCAAAGTTCCAACTTCCAAGGCTAAAGCGTCCAGTCCCATCTCCAGCAATGGAGCTTGCGCTAACAATGTCCACGGCCACGGCGTTGATGCTCACGGTCGCCGTCGTCCTCATCCTCACCTTCATTCTCCGGCCGCATCGCCGCCGCCGGAAGCCGCTGAACCTCCCGCCGGGCCCGCGTGGATGGCCTGTGTTCGGCAGCCTCGGCTTGCTCACCGGGGCCCTCCCGCCGCACCGCGTCCTGGCCGCGCTCGCGGCGCGCCACGGCGAGCTCATGCACCTCCGGCTCGGCTCCTTCGACGTCGTGGTGGCCTCCTCCGCAGAGGCGGCGCGCCTCGTCCTGAAGACCCACGACCTCGCCTTCGCCGGCCGCCCGCCGGCGGCGTGGGGCGTCATCCTCTCCTACGGCTACAGGGGCATCGTGCAGACCCCCTACGGCGCCTACTGGCGCATGGCGCGCAAGCTCTGCGCCACCGAGCTCTTCTCCCCCCGCCGCGTCGACGCGTTCGAGCACGTGCGCGTGCAGGAGACGCGCGCCATGGCGCGCCGCCTGTTCGAGGCCGCCGGCGCCGCCGTGCACGTGAAGGAGCACCTCATGGGATTCACCACGCGGAACATCCTCCGCATGGTGCTCGGGGACAAATGGTCGCCGGGCTCCAACTCCGCCGCCGCCGGCGGCGGCGGCGGCGAGGGCGAGGAGCTGTGGCCGCTGCTGGAAGAGGCGTTCGCAGTGAGCGGCGCGGTGGACAATGTCGGAGAGTGGGTGCCGTGGCTGGCATGGCTCGACCTGCAGGGCTTCCTCCGGCGGATGAAGCGGGTGCACGTGCTGTTGGACCGGTTCAAGGAGCGGGTGCTCCGTGAGCACGAGGAGGACCGGCGGCGGCGGAGGCGCGCCGGCGACGGGGAGGTCGTCGCGGCGAGGGATCTCGTTGATGTGCTGCTGCAGGTAGCTGAGGACGGGCACGAGGAGCCAGCGGAGACAAGGCTGACACGCGACGGCATCAAGGCCATCATCCAGGACATCTTCGCCGGCGGCACGGAGACGGCGGCGCTGACGATGGAGTGGGCAATGGCGGAGCTCCTCCGCAACCCAACCGCCATGTCCGCCGCCGCCGGCGAGCTCAACCGCGTGGTGGGCCGGGAACGCTGGGTCGCCGAGAGCGACCTGCCAGGCCTCCCTTACATCGAGGCCGTCGTGAAGGAGACGATGCGGCTGCACCCCGTGGGCCCGCTCCTGGTCCCGCACTGCGCCCGCGAGGACACGGCGGTGGCCGCCGGCGGCGGCGGCTACGACATCCCCGCGGGGACGCGCGTGCTGGTGAACGCGTGGGCGGTGGGGCGGGACCCGGCGGCGTGGCCTGACGCGCCGGGCGAGTTCCGGCCGGAGAGGTTTCTGGCGGGCGGCGCCGCCGAGGGAGTGGACGCGCGCGGGGCGCACTTCCAGCTGGTGCCGTTCGGGTCAGGGCGGCGGATGTGCCCGGCGTACGGCCTCGCCATGAAGGAGGTCGCGGCGGCGGTGGCGAACCTCGTGCACGGGTTCTCGTGGCGGCTGCCGGATGGAGTGAAGCCGGAGGACGTGAGCATGGAGGAGTCGTTCGGGCTTTCCATGTGTATGAAGCGGCCGCTCGTCGCCGTCGCCGAGCCACGGCTGCCGGCGCACCTCTACACTACACCACGGTCGTCGACTAGTCGTTCAGGCTAGTACACTGCACTGGCACGGCCATGCCGTTCAGTACACCAGCACATGTTACGCCGGCAATGGCCAAATCTTATCCCAAGTATTTCATTTTCTATTTGTTCGCATTAGTATTTAGTAGCCTGAATGTTTATTTTAAAGCCACTCAAAATCAAAACTGTTACTTTTATCATATATATGGCTTGGCCGGCTACAAGCAAAGCTTATTACCATGCTGGTGGACATCTTTGAAACCATGCTTGTTGGCTATAAATTTTGTTAGAAAACGTGCGACTTTTCAAAGGATGCAACACACTACACTTGCGATTGCTCGTATACTCCAAGAAACTAAAGCCACGTTTATGCACGGAATAAGAGTGGATTTTTGCTATCGCTTGATACATTTTTTTTCTCTGTAGGTTTGTAAAATTTTCCTTTCTTTTGTTCGTTATTGACTAGTACAATGGTACCAAAGAAAAATCTGTAGACGTACATGAGTTACATTATTCTTAGGACAATGGTTTTTCATATAGTGAATGAAATGGAGTTACAATGGTGTCATTGAATATCAGCCCAATGTGTAAAATTGGTTTCATTCTAGTTGCAACTGTCATAAGTAATTGGATTTGGGATTTATTTGATTAATTAACTAATAAGATGTCAGAGTTCTGATTACCGGCTAGAAAATTTGGTTAAACATATCCTTGAACTTATCAGAATCTTGGGTAATGGTAATGATACGTTCTGGGAGCTCTCCTTTCATGGTAATCACTCCACCTCTTGACTTACTAAAAGTTCCTAGACACGCTTTCTTATAAGCTTCCATCTTTGCTTCCACCATCTGCCTATGCTCATCAGATAGATCTGCATCTGTTACTGGCAAGATATCTTCACGATCTACTCTGCTTGCCACCTTGGGGTTCTTCGTGCCTTCACTCATGATGCTACTTTTGCTTTTGTGTCCCACTAACGTGCCAAAAATGTGTTGACGCAGGACTTTCGCGAATAACACACGATGGGCCTCAGAGATCTGCTTAACTCCAATGAAGAGCCTAAACTTGAGGTTCGCGGCGTGTCAGTCAATTTGACCTGCAATTGACAAGGGATAGCGAAGTGTCAGATAGAATAAGGACCGATCGGCTGTGACCCCGAACAGTCTTTCGAAATCGGATCGGCTAGATAGCACGAGGCGATTTGATGGTAAAAGATCTAAGTCTTAGCTTAGATCGGCTATAAGCTTCTCAAAGAGACAGCTTTCAAGTGTTTTTCGCAGATAGCCGATGAGACCAAGAATAGATCGGGTAAATTGTGATAAAACTAGAAAAAGTAAGGTAAAACCTACCAAATCTAGCAAATATCGATAACTTGTGATTACAGCAAGAATCGGCAGAAAATAAACCTAGATCGACTACTTTCTAGCTTCAAGCAAGATGCAATCGGTAACTTGTTGCACGTAAATAAGCAGAGCAAGGAAGAACCCACTTAGATGTAGTTACGAACAGATAACTTGGTGCAAAATCAGCAGTTAGATAAAAACCTAGATACTAGTAGATGTGATAAATTGTGTAACAAGCACTGAGCAAGCGACAACGATTCGCCCGGAAGCTTTACTAACTAATTGAAATGATAACCGTTAGACAATATAGGGCAAGCAACAGCGATGCACCTGTTACTCAAAAAACCTCTATGTACAGGTAAAGGTATAAATTGTTGAAAAACTTACTTAGCAAGCCGGAGGTCAAGCGATGCAGCCTTGCTTGTTAAGGAAGAACTCGCTGTAAGAAAAGCCTTAATGAAATTAGGGCAATGAAAAAAGGTTGTATGCGAATAGTAGATTTGGTGGAAAATTGTAAAGGTTTGTTTGATTTGTGTGGACGTGAAACGTTTATAAAAGCCACGTGCCTACTTTTATAGCCCGAAAAATACAAATTCCTAGTCGATTACGACTTTATTCAAAGTTACTCTAAAGAAAACTACCAAAACTCTATAAACTTCCGACTCCAAACCTACTCTGACTCGACACGACTCCACGCTGACGTCATGCGTCCGCCACTAGAAGAGAATGAGGCATCCGCGGACAACATAAACAACGGCCATTTTTGGCCCCGGTGCTAATGGAGTATTAGCACCGGGTCCAACGGCTAGCAGTCGTGCGCAGGCGCGCGCGACGCGCGTCGTTGGGGGGGAGGACCTTTAGCACCGGTTGCATCCAGCAACCGGTTGCAAAATCCACACCTTTAGCACCGGATGCAGGCAGCAACCGGTGCTAATTTCAGAGCAACATTTAGCACCGGTTCTAGCTAGGGACCGGTGCTAAATCCCCGATGTTACCACCGGTTGCAGCCAGTAACCGGTGCTGATTATCTACCTATATATTCCCCCCTTCCTCCCCACGCCCGAGCCAGCATGAACACTCCGAGCTGTGTTCATGGTGTGCTCGGGTTGAGGGGAGAGATTTTGCCTTTTTTTTCAAAAATTTTGAAGCTTTCCTTCTTTTGAAGCATTCTACGAGGTACACAATTTCATCCTCTCATGTTCTTGTTTAGTTTCTATTGTTATTATACTTTATAAATATGAAATTTGTGAAGAAAAAAAGAGAAGAGAGAGAAAGGGTTATATATGTGTGTTCATAGTGTTTTAAATTTAATGTTAGGTATGTATTGGAGAAATTTTGTTAGAAATGTTTTTTGAGTATGCTTTTTAGTATTTTATTTATAAATGGAATATAATGATTTTTAAAAATGTGTTATGTAATTTTTTATATTAATTGGAGATATGTGAAATTGGTTAGTTTATTTTGACAGAAGTTCGTATGTTGTAATGAGTATTTTTTCAATAAATATTTTTTTAATAACATTTATTGTTTTTTGAGAAATAAAAGCCTTGTGGATATATCGATATGGCTACTGCTGGAGGTAGTGGGACCGGTGATAGTGATCGTGGTTCGTCTCGCGGGAAGGGCAAACTACAGTACCACCTCATGATAAGTCGAAAAAACCAGGACCTTGGGTGAAAGCACAACTTAATTTTTGATTAAAACACATGAAGAATGTGTTGCAAGGGGTGAGGAACCTGGTTTTGATCTTCAAGATCTGTTGCGGCGCTACGGTCCAGCTCCACCATCTTCTGCACCAGGAAAAAATATATCAGAGCATCCTACTTTCCCACCGAAGGATGGTTAAAGATATAGGTCATGTTGCATGTTGGATGTGGAGAAATTTATGTACGACATCTTGAATAAATTATGAACATTGGTCGTGTTTCATTATGACTTTGAGAAATACAATTTTATTTTAAATTAGATCACTTTGTAATGTATGAATAAATTATGAACCTTGGTCGTGTTGGATATTTCGATAATTTTGAAATGTGTATGAATTAATTAGATCACTTGGCTAAATGTAGATGAATAGGCAATGGATGCACTTGGCGGACCGACGCAGTCAGGAGTGGGTTGATGGCATGCATGCTTTTCTCGATGTGGCGGAGGACAACAAGTCACCGTCAGGTGACATGTTTTGTCCGTGTGGGCAATGTAAAAATCAGAAATCGTACAAATCAAGAGGGGTTCTTCACTTCCATATGATGACCCATGGTTTCATGCAAAACTATGCATTTTGGTCGAAACACGGTGAAAGAGGAGTCATAATGGATGACAATGAAGAAGAGGAGGATCATAACGACATTCAATATGGTGCCTTTGCGGATGTTGCAATGGATTATGCAGATCAGGATGGCGCTGACCAGGAAGATGTTGCTCCACAAAATGACCCTAATGATGCACTTGGTCAAATGTTACGTGATGCCGAGCAAGGCTGCGACAATGACAAGGAAAGGAAAAAGATAGATCGTATGTTACAGGACCACAGAACTGATTTGTACCCAAATTGCAAAGAGGGGCTGAAAAGGTTGGGTATCACACTTGATTTTTTTGCAGTGGAAGGCATGTAATGGTGTTACTGACAAGGGTTTTGAGGAATTATTGAAACTCGTGAAGAAGATTCTTCCCGAGGGTGACGAATTGCCATCAACAACGTGGGAAGCAAAACGTGTTGTTTGCCCTCTTGGTTTAGAGGTGCAGAAGATACATGCGTGTCCTAATGACTGTATCCTATATCGTGGTGCTGATACGAAAATTTGGATTGTTGTCCGGTTTGCAAATGCACACGCTACAAGATCAGGCGGGATGACCCTGGTGAGGTTGTTGGAGAGACTATTAAGAACAAGATTCCTGCGAAGCTGGTGTGGTATTTTCCTTTAATACCACGTCTGAAGCGTTTGTTCAGGAACAAAGAGCATGCCAAGTTGATGCGATGGCACAAGGAAGAACGTAAGAACGATGGTATGTTGAGGCACCCCGCCGATGGATCCCAGTGCAGAAACATTGACCGAGCATGCCCAACGTTCGATGCTGATGCAAGAAATTTAAGGCTTGGTTTAAGTACTGATGGCATGAATCCATTTGGTGAAATGAGCAGTAGTCATAGCACTTGGCCTGTGACTGTATGTATCTATAACTTACCTCCTTGGCTATGCATGAAGCGGAAGTTCATTATGATGCCGGTGCTTATCCAAGGTCCAAAGCAACCTGGCAACGACATCGATGTTTATCTAAGACCATTGCTTGACGAACTTAAACAACTGTGGAAGGAAGAAGGTGTTACTATGTGGGATGAGTACAAACAGGAAAGTTTTAACCTTAGGGCACTACTTTTCATCAACATCAATGATTGGCCTGCACTAAGTAACCTGTCTGGACAAACAAACAAAGGATATAAAGCATGCACCCATTGCTTAGATGATACTGAAAGCATCTATTTGAAGCATTGTAGAAAGGTTGTTTACATGGGTCATCGTCGATTTCTTCCTTCGAAGCACGAACTACGAAAGAAATGTCCACACTTTGGCGGGGATGCGGAGCACCGTACAAAGCCGATACACCGCAATGGACAAGATGTATTTGATATGGTGAAAAATGTAGAAGTAATATTTGGAAAGGGAGATGGAAGCCAACCTGTCAAGGCAGGTGAGGATGGGCGTGCCGCGATGTGGAAGAAAAAGTCTCTCTTTTGGAAGCTTCCTTATTGGAAATTGTTAGAGGTCCGCAACGCAATTGATGTGATGCATCTGACGAAGAATCTTTGTGTGAACTTGATCAGCTTCCTTGGTACTTATGGGAAGCCAAGAGATACACTGGAAGCACGGCAGGAACTTAAACGTTTGAATCTACGGAATGATCTACATCTAGAAAACAGAGACAAAGGACGCAAGTACCTGCGTCCCGCTAGCTTCACTCTCAGCAAAGAGGAGAAGGCAAGTATGTTTGAATGCTTGAACAGTATCAAGGTCCCGTCAGGCTATTCCTCCAATATTAAAGGAATAATTAACATGAAAGATAAAAAGTTCTTAAACTTTAAGTCTCACGACTGTCATGTGTTGATGACCCAACTGCTTCCCGTCATACTGAGGGGTGTGCTACCAGTTAATGTGCGGAAAGCGATTGTGAAGCTATGTGCATTCCTTAATGCAATTTCTCAGAAGGTGATCAATCCTGAAGATTTGGATAGGCTACAGAACGACGTGATCCAATGTCTTGTCAGCTTTGAGATGATATTTCCACCATCATTCTTCAATATTATGACACATCTATTGGTTCACGTCGTTAAAGAGATTCGTATACTGGGCCCGGTATTTCTTCATAACATGTTCCCTTTTGAGAGATACTTTGCTGTTCTGAAGAAGTATGTACGTAGTCGTGCTCGTCCAGAAGGATGCATTGCTAAGGGATACGAAACAGAGGAGGTGATTGAATTCTGTGTTGACTTTATCGAAGACCTCAAGCCGATTGGGTTGCCTGAATCACATCACGAGGGGAGACTTGGTGGAAAGGGCACACTAGGAAGAAAGACGATGGTAATCAGAGACATGCTGACATTTCGTAAAACACATCTCACAATTCTACAGCAGTCAGCCTTAGTTGCTCCATACATCGAGAAGCACATGAAGATTCTGTATGAAGAAAATCCAGGAAAGGCTGCGACATTTATTCAACGTCAACACAATAGTAGTTTCGCAGATTGGTTGCGAGAACATCTGATGGCTATTGTGGGTATTGATGCGCAACTAGCCTTTCTAGCTAGGGGTCCATCGACCACGATCTTAAAATTTCAAGGCTACGACATAAATGGGTATACATTTTATACAAGAGCCCAAGACAAGAAGAGCACTAACCAAAATAGTGGTGTCCGGATCGATACGACCGACAGCAATGGCAATAAGAACTCATACTATGGTGTCATAGAGGAGATATGGGAACTGGAATATGGACCTTTAAAGATCCCACTGTTTAAGTGTCAATGGGTGAAACTGACTGCAGTAGGAGTTACAACTGATGAGTATGGGATGACTATAGTGGACCTAAACAAGATTGGGTTTCTAGACGAACCGTTCGTCCTAGCCAAAGATGTGACACAAGTTTTTTATATAAAAGACATGGCTAGCAAGCCAAAGAAAGGGACGAGCAAGCAATCGAACCCATCAAAAGACGAGCCAAAGCGTCATATAGTTCTTCCTGGAAAAAAAAAATTGTAGGAGACACCCTATCTACGTCGCGATCACAATCAAGGGACATTTGTGAGGAGAAAGTTTGTTAGCGTTCAGGTAAACAATGATGTTGTATAAGTTAATTGCACTATGATGAAAATGTAATATTTTAACTATTTTTTTCTCTTTCATTTCATATATAACAAATATATTAATTTTTTATATATTAATTGCACTATGACGTGGCTAAAAATGTTTTAGTTATAATCTAAATAAATAAGACTAACTATAACCTAAATAAATAAGACCAAGTATAACCTAAATATATAAGACTAAGTATAAATTAAATAAATAAGACTAAACATTTAGATGTAATATTATTTTAACTATTTTTTTCTCTTTCATTTCATATATAACAAATATATTAATTTTTTATATATTAATTGCACTATGACGTGGCTAATAATGTTTTAGTTATAATTTAAATAAATAAGACTAACTATAACCTAAATAAATAAGACCAAGTATAAATTAAATAAATAAGACTAAACATTCAGATGTAATATTATTTAGCACCGGGTATTTGCAAAACCCGGTGCTAAATATAAAATTGCGCCAAAAAAGTGGCGCCAAACGGAACTGTGGCACCTTTAGCACCGGGCGGATCTAAGACCCGGTGCTAATGGTCCCCAATTTCGTTTGGGCCCCGGCGGCTGACCTTTAGCACCGGGCCTTGGCTGTGCCCGGTGCTAATCTTAAACCATTAGCACCGGGTCTTGGCTACGCCCGGTGCTAAAGGACCTTTAGCACCGGGCCTTGGCTACGCCCGGTGCTAAAGGTCCGCCCTATATATAGTCAACACTTAAAAAAATTTTGCATCTCGCCGTCTTCGTCTTCTCCACTCCCCACTTCGTCTCCCCGCCGCCGTCGTCCCCAAGCGCCACCGCGCCGCCGTCGTCCCCCATCGTCGCCGCGTCTCCCCAAGCGCCGCCGTTGTCGCCCCCATCGCCGCCGCATCTCCCCAAGCGCCGCCGCCGTCTCCACCCCCGGCGCCGCCCCTCCACTGTTGCCGGCACCGTCGCCACCCCCCGGCGCCGCCCCTCCACCGACGCCCGGCCTCGACCCCGACGACGCCCCCGCTCGCCGCCGCCGGACGCGCCGCCGCCCCCGACGCGCCCGGCCGCCACCCGCGCGCCGTTCGGCCGCCCCGGACGCGCTGTCGCCCTCCATCAGCAGCGGCCGCCGCCGTCCCGCGGCCTCCCGCCGCCCCGCTGTCGCTGGCCGCTCCGCCCCTTGCTGTCGCTGGCCGCCCCGCTGTCGCTGGCCGCCCCGCCCCGCCGTCGCGCCGCTCGGCCGCCCCCGCCGTCGCGCCGCCAGCGCGCCGTTGCCGCCTAGCTCGACGCCCGTCGCCCTCCACGCCCGTCGCCCTCCACGCGCGTACCGGTAGACGAACGCGAGCTCGTCTCAAGCGATCCGCGAGCTTGATCGTCTCAAGCGATCCGCGTCCGCGAGCGGCTGTCCGTCTGAAGCCGGCCGAGTGCGACCCTGCGACTGCCGAGAACCGCCGCCGACCGCCGCGCGAACACGAGCTCGTTTGAAGCCGGCCACACGTAAGCCCTTTCCGACGTGCATGGAGAACCCGACAGCTGCATGTGTATTAATTTTGTAGTTAGTGTTAATGATTAGGGTTAACGATAAATTTTACTAGAATTTATTTATTTGACTTAAATTATTTTGTTTAACGTACAGTGATTATTTATTTGACGTAGAATATTTATTTAACGTACACTAAATATTTATTTGATGTAGAATGCTTATTTAACATACAATAATTATTTATTTGATGTAGAATATTTATTTAACATACAATAATTATTTATTTGACGTAGAATATTTATTTAACATACAATAATTATTTATTTGACGTAGAATATTTCTTTTGCGTACAATACTTATTTATTTGATGTAGAATATTTATTTAACATACAATAATTATTTATTTGACGTAGAATATTTATTTAACATAGAATAATTATTTATTTGACGTAGAATATTTATTTAACATACAATAATTATTTATTTGACGAAGAATATTTCTTTTGCGTACAATACTTATTTATTTGACGTAAATATATTTCTATAGCGTATAAGTATTTATTTGACTAGAATATTTCTTTAGCGTACAATAATTATTTATTTAACGTAGAATATTTATTTTTGAAGATGACGATCCACGAGGAGGATAATGATGAATTCTTAGCAGCTCAGTTTCATTTGGGTGGAAACACTGATCG
The DNA here is from genome assembly GCA_015476505.1 of Urochloa ruziziensis. NCBI lineage: Eukaryota > Viridiplantae > Streptophyta > Magnoliopsida > Poales > Poaceae > Urochloa > Urochloa ruziziensis. The sequence goes on along the minus strand of CM027121.1, from coordinate 49,976,356 downwards.
GCCACCGAGCATGGAAGAAATAATGCAAGGTATTTCTGGTGGCGATAATTTGGACCAGATGCAGCCTAATGTGGGTCAACGTAATACCGATGAGCCCATGTCTAGTCAGGTGTTAATATTTCTCATAAACATTATATACATTATCTTAACCTAATGACTGGCCCTTACGATCCAAGCATTGGTACGTATTATGGTCATGGAGGCACTCTCAGTCCAATAGACGGATCTTTGATTTTTGGCGAGGACTTGCGAGACCTAGCTCACCGCCTCCTTGAAATCATAAGGAAAGCTGAGGCCGGAGAATTCATCCCTGACAGGGAAAGAGATGAGCTAACCTATGCCTTAGGAAACAAGGAGCATCCTGGAAGAACGCGCGGAGTAGGAACTTTTGTTTCTTGGAAGTATGCTTTCAAGGAGGACAGCTCCTCCTACAGGAGCCGTAAGCGGAAGAAGACCGAAACATAGAACAAGATGAGGGAGCTAGAGGAAATCGTAGCCGCCCAGGGCGCACGGATACAGGATATGGAGGGAGAGATGGAACAACGAATGAAGCTAGCACTTATTCAGATGACACAATCTAGAGGAATAGAAGATCCTGCTGCTTTGGTTACCCCTCCACAACAACGTAGCAGTCACGCTTCCACAGAGCTTCCGCCAGCTCAATCAGAACCGGCCCGTTACCCTGTGGATGAAATATCTCAGCGCACCGCTTGCAAGCTTCATTCAACATTGAAGAACATATCAGTGGTGGTACGTATAATAACAATGACTTAAAGTTAGTTTACATATGTTGAACATATTATTGTGTTATTAACTTTTCCGAATATATTAGGTTGCATACGGTACGGCTAGACCATTGGAAGAAGGACAAACAGTACACTCCAAGGAGATTCCATATGGCTATGCACCAGTCGAGATTGAACAAGTTGTCTCAGATTACAACGGCTTGCAGCTTGACATCCCCGAAGGTGATGGAGAAACACTTCTTGGAGAGTGTTGTCACGGCATCATTCTATGGAGCAAGCGTGACATCATCATACCTGGTGTGAAAGCAACAACCTCGACAGGTCCGCTAGGTCCACCGTCTCCGCATGACGAAGATCCTCCGGCAAATGATCCTCCGGCAGATGATCCTCCGACACATGATCCTCCGGCAAATGATCCTCCGGCAGATGGACTCCATACTATTGCCATACCACTACGGGTGAGTGCTAACACTTATATTATCTCATTTTATTTTCCTAATTTGTTAATTTCTTTAAATTATCTCATTATGCTAAAACACTTATACATATGTATGTAGTTACCACTGGGTGCTCATAGTACTGAATCCTGATAGAGGTGTGGTGAACGTCTTCGATTCGTTGAGGAAACCACAAGAAGAGTATCAGGAAATCATTGACATGTTTACAAGGTCGTATATATAAGTAAATTTCAACAATTCAAATTTTTCTATATACTTAATTACATTATTGACTTATTTTATTTGAACTCAAATTTGAGACTAACAACATGATTATGTAATTGTAGGATGTGAAACGAGATTCGTGAAAAGCACCCCGGTATTGGATATGAAAAGCTCGTATGGAATACTGAATTCCCAGTACGCATGCAATTTGTACATATACATCTTTGCTAATCAACTTAAAAAATTATCTTTAACTTTGTTTTCGCCAACAGTGTCATCAACAGGGGCCGGGCAATAATTTATGTGGATACTACGTTTGCGAGTACATGCATAGCTGGATTAAAAAAAATATATACTAACCATGATATTATGGTACGCAATATCTATTTACAAGTTTCTAATTCAACTTCACCATTATTATACTTTAATTTTAATTGTTTGCAATTCGTAGATGATGTCCATCTCTAGTAAAAGCCTAGAGCAGCATAAGATCGACGCAGTTGCAGAACAACTCGTTGGATTTATTTGGGACGAGATCATCAATGTGAATGGAGAATTTCATTATGATGATGCATGGGACAATACGGACACCTCAAGTCTTCGTTCCTCCATCGCTGGTCCTAGATCCTCTACTTGTCCTAGTTCATCATCAGCTCGTCCAAGTGCAGGATTGTAATTTATGGATACTAAGTTAGAAAACTTAACTCTTTTAGCACTATGAGATGATGTAACTCTTTTGGCACTAAGATATGTAATATATGTCTTTTTTATGTTTATACGAGCTTTATACAAATACTAGTGCAGTGTAGTACGACATCCGTATTAGAACAAATACGTAGGCGAAAAACGTTAGCAAAATACGTATACAAACAAATAAATATGAAGGCTGGAAAAGGGAAAATTATATGGTCCCCCTTTAGCACCGGTTCTATCCACAAACCGGTGCTAAAGGGGCTCGCGCAGGGGCCATGTGCGTGGCCCCATTTAGCACCGGTTGGTTTCGAGACCCGGTGCTAAAGGTCCCCTTCAGCACTATGGATGGCAGTTTTGCCCGCGGGTGCGGATATCCGCGGATACCCGACCCGACGGGCACGGGTACGAGCAGCCATTCTGGCCCGCGGGCACGGGTACGGGCAGCCATTCTGGCCCGCGGGCACGGGTACGGGCAGCCATTCTGGCCCGCGGGCACAGGTACGGGCAGCGGATATCGCCCGCGGGCAAACTGCGGATAACAAATCCCACCCGCGGGTAGTACCTGCAACCCGCTAAAACACAAAGGCCCAGCTACATTAAGGTCCAACATTAGCCAATCGGCCCAAGCCCAAGAAAAAACCCTAGCACTCCTCAGACAGTCAGACCCCAGGCTTATCCAGTCCCTCCCGTCGGCCGCCGCCCCCCACTCATTCCTCTCGATCTCTCTCTCAGTCTCTCCTCTTCCTCAGTTCTTGGTCGGCGGTGGTGCGGCTCGAACGCTCGGCGGCTCCTCACCGGCTCCCTGGCGCGCGGTGGCGGCACTTGGCCGGCGGCGCACGACCGCATGGGAGGGCGGCGCACGGCCGTGGTCCACGCCTCCACGGGCTGACGTCCTGCCGCGCACGGGAGGGCGACGCACGGCCGTGGGTTGCCGCGCACGGGAAGGCAGCACCGCAGCAGGACGCCGGTGCCGGCCGTCGCCCCTCCTCTCCACGACTTCACCGCCGGCCGTCTGAATGCATTGATGACATGTCTTGATGATGAAGAAGAAGGCTCGGTAATTGCTATTCTTGTATTTATCATTCTTTCCTAAATTACCTTACTGTACTTGTCTTGAAAGTGAAATTGAAACATTGGTATTTGTCTTTCCTTTGTTCGTAGGATGATCTCGAGTCCGACATCATTGATCCATGAGACCTTGACTTGTGAAATGGCTGGACATCAAATAGACAAATGCACACCATTCAGTTGATCAGTTCTGCAGTTCTTCTGTTCTACATGTGTTGTGTGTGTGTATGCCTATGTGTGTGGCTGGACAAAATTTATCCTTGTGCTGTGATAATTAGCTGTTTGTGTGACAGACATTGAGAATTTGAGACTTAGTTGTGGACTTGTGGTTTTATCCTGGTTCAGATTGTGAACTATAAACTATGTTTTCTTATATTGCTATTATGGATGTCAAATTGTTGATGTTCTTGTTAAAGTGAGCATGCTGATATGTTATTCTTTCACGGGCGACGGGTAAACCCGATATCCGCGGATATCCGTCGGGCGCGGGCACGGGTACAAGTTCTTACCCGCGGGCAGGCTAGCGGGCGGGTACATGTTGAAGCCGCGGGTATGCTTGCGGGCGGGTAAAGGCCTTACCCGACCCGCTGCCATCCATATTCAGCACCGGGTAAATGACCCGGTGCTAAAGGTGTACCCCTTTAGCACCGAAAGATTAGCACCGGTTGGGAAACCGCTGCTGAAGGGGGTTTTCCAACCGGTGTGGATGCCTCATTCTCTTCTAGTGCGCCTTTCTTATCAGCTCCATCACCACGAGGCTCACGCCTAAGTCTTCCTTCAAACCCAGTGGCGGAGCTCGCGAATTTGAACGCCTAGGGCCACTTTGACAAGCGTCTAAACTACTAAAAAATCCCAGGCTATCTCGCTTCACCACAAACACAATAGCGATAGTTCATATAAGTGATTAGTTGCCCTCCATGTCCTCTTGAACCGCCCCTAACATTTATCCATCATATTCGGCTTTTGTTGTGCTTGAGAATCTTATAAATAAGAATGTTTAATTCAAGCAGGTTGGAGATTGGAGAATATGACGGATTGGAAAAAACCGACCTACTTAGCTTATGTTTGTGCCTGGTCGGCTTGGGCGCTTGGCTTATTGGGGATTTGTCGATCCAGGGGGCAAGCCGGGGCGCCGGGTAAGGGAGAATGAAGATGACCACCTTGCCCTTGTGACTGAGGAGGCACCAAGCCAGGCCATTGGCGCCGCCAACCGCTAGGGTTGCTAACGCGCCGAGCAGAGGACGAGGAGAAGCGGCCGGATTGCCGAGCGAGCGTGGACGCGACGTCCGCGGTAGTGAGAAGACGACGTGCCGATTTGCTGGGCTCATCGTTGCCTTGTTGGCGATTTGCTGAGCCGCGAATGTTGGACCAGTCGGACGACATGTGCCAATCTACAAAAATACTTGCTAGACCATGAAAAAATATAGAAGGGTATAAGAAGTTTTTTGGGCCACGTCTAGGGCCGTGGCCCTAGCTGCCCTAGTGGCTCATCCGCCACTGATTATCAAACCGGCTATCGACTAGTATTTTCTTGCACCAACTGTTTCATCGGCTGCCTCGTAAAACGTATTTAATTGACAACATAAAAAACCAACGTCACATATATACATGCATACGAACGCCTGAATCTATTATCTTATTAAAACAGAAGCAAAAGGAGCCACCAGATTCACCGAGAGGGCCTAGAAAATCCCACGTTAATTCAAAAAAGAGAAAGATATAGGCCGTAGGATTTTATGAAGATCTAACGGTCTAAACTAGCCTAAAAAGCATATCCAATATGACTAATAATAAATAATAAAAAAGAAATAATTAATACCTCTAGAAGTCCATATCGGATTGCCTATTTCCAATTATATTTTAACACCATATCGGATACAAATCTTTCTAATTACATTGGATATGTATCCAATACACGTTGGTTATCGTTTTTATGTTGGGCAACACATAATTTTATTGTTTTTTATGTAACAAATACCCAATACACGCTAACATATGGCAGCTACATGACGAGAATGACACGGTCTTTGATGTCACTTTGGTGTCCTTTTCTTTTATACTAGCTTTATAGTAGTATATAATTTATTACTCCTTCTTGCAACGTGTATTATAGGTTTTAGCTATTATTCAATTGTCGCTTGATGTGATTTCAAACTTAGGCGGTGTTTATTTCCGTGAAAAAACTTTACAAATGTCACATCAAAGAGAATCTTACTATTTAGGAGTAGACTAATAATAAAACTAACTACAGATCTTGCTAAACCGTGAGATGAAATAGGCAAATCATGGATTAAATAGGCCCATTAGATTCCTCTCGCGAAATACACTTCATCCATGTAAATGGTTATTTTCGTCTATATTTAATACTCCATGAATGTAAGATTCTCTTTGATGTGATGGAAGGTGAAATTTTTTTGAAGGAATTGAACACCCCGTAAGATAGAAATTATATTGTTTTTTCTTCCACTAGCTATTTGGAATAAAATAATATTTTTTACGAAACATAGTGCACAACACACACAAATATGCTTAGATGCATGCATGCAACACTGCCCTTATAAGCACACTCGAGAAATTGAGCTAGGAGATCTTGATATTAACAGAGACAACAAAGACGTATTCATATCGGCACGAACATCTCCTGTCACTGAAAGAATAGTATCATTAATTTGTAAAAATAAAAGCCCATGTCGAGTTGAGGATTCAAACCTCGAAGAACATGTTCCACCACAAATGAGTTATGCTCAACTTATAAAGAAAAATAAAAAATTAATTAGCACTATGTATTCTCCCATTAATAATAATAAACATATCATGGCATGTGGTTAATATTTTTTCCTTAGCCATTAAAACATGTCGTTAATATTTTTCACTTTAGCCATTATAAAACATATTTTGGTTTCATATGATTGCATGTTGTTATGATTTTCCCCTTTAGCCATTAAATTAAAACATGTTTTGGTTCCTATATAGCTAAAATCATTGTTGTTGGTGTGCGTCGAAAGATCGATGGACATATTGCTGCCTATATGGACGAATAGCAAATTTGGATGGGTGTGTGCATGTATATGTGTAAGCTATGCTCTTTTCTAGAGTTGGTAAAAACTAAAGTAAAGTAAATAAAGAGGTATTTATATATCTATATACAAATTGAATCCTATGTATTCTGAATGCACAAAGACATGTTATGAACTAAAATACTATGTACGATAACTTTTTCAAAAAAATAACCAAAAGAATGCATCATATGTAATATGTATAAAAAAAATTAGTAGCGGGTATAGAAAAAGTACAACTTGATACAAAATGATCTTTAACCATCTGCTACTAGCAACAAGAATCTATTCACTAAAAGAATATTGGTTGGAATGATCTTTAACCACCTGCTACTAGCAGCAAGAATCTATTCACGAAAGAACGTTGGTCGGAGGATAACCCCTAGCAACGCAGGCTTGCAATCTTTCACAAGAAAACATAGGGTTAGAAAATTGGACCTTGCCGTAGAACAAAACAAAGAAAAGGGTTAGAACTGCTGCATCAAAAGACCACCAATCGCATCTCTCTAATTGACACACCAACTAGCAGAACGTGCCCTCACTAGCCCTTTGTTGGTGCCTGATCAGATGTCGTCATGGTATGAAGAGGCCATAGAGACCTTATTGCCATATACCATTAACGCCACCATTTTTATGCCAATGTTAGGGATAAATTAAACTCTAGAAAAAAAGAGTATAATAAAAACCAAATAATAAATTCAGATACCATTCAAATCATACACATTATCCCACTCCCTTCTCAAAAGTATAAAGAATTTCTTAGAGCCTCGATATGGAGAGAGAGGAAGGAGGGAGAAATTAGAACAAAGGAGAAAATGCTCCAGCCTCACTAATGTGGGTGTGCTCCAATGATTTTTGGTTGCTGCTTGGTTTGAAACCAAAGCATTGACATGCAGAAGTGTTGCGCCCAAGCTAAAACTAATAACATTTATTTTTTTCGCCAAGTCTTCTGCAAGCAAAAGAATTGTTCGCCCGCGCCTTGACACAATGAGCGTTAGGCAAGTATCAAACGAGCTTTATACCTTCGTAGCCCCAACAGTTAATTATTGACCCGAGCGTAGGGTTCATATTAGGAGAAAGATGTAGTAGCTATAAAACAATATGAGATAATGTATTTACGGGCTGTACCAAATGTCGATTAAAGAACAAAAGAGAGTTATGGATATACATAGCAAAAGTGACACATCCATTGCTCATTAGCGTTTTTATGAATAAACAAGATTAAAGTCTTATTATTATTATTTCTGGCTATATACATCATTGATCCACCCATCTAGATATTCTACTAAAGTTCTAATTGAAACGAAATGTACATCACAAATTAAAAATCTAAACAATAATATTGTATCTAAAAAATATGTACTTTTATATGGATTCGATAATTACAAAAATACATTCATATATTCTTTTTCTCTCTTGAAGTCATCTTCCAAAAAGATATGCTATAGAATATGACACAAAAAAGTGCATATATAATAACCTGATATGAACTATCCGCTTTCATTTATTCTAAAATAAAGTATCTAAATATTAGAAAAAGAGACTAGCTCCCCGCGCAAATTTGCGCGGGCCACCTTGCTAGTTTATTTTAATTTAAAATATAATATACGTAAACCGGACGTACGCGCGTCTAGTCGACGGCGACGTAGAGCTGCGCCGGCAGCCTGGGCTGGGCGACAGGCGATGAGCAGGCACCTTCCGGCTGACACTAAGCCCGAAGCACTCCTCCATGGTCACGTCCTCCGGCGCCACCCCGTCCGGCAGCCTCCACGTGAACCCTTGCACCATGCTGGCAACCATCGCCGCCACCTCCTTCATCCCGAGGCCGTACCCAGGGCACATCCGCCGCCCGGCCCCGAATGGCACCAGCTGGAAATGCGCCCCGCGCGGGTCCACTCCCTCGGCGGCGCCGCCGGCGAGGAACCTCTCCGGCCGGAACTCCCCCGGCGCGTCCGGCCACGCCGCCGGGTCCCGTCCCACCGCCCACGCGTTCACCAGCACGCGCGTCCCCGCGGGCACGTCGTAGCTAGCGCCGGTGACGGCCACCACCGTGTCCTCGCGCGCGCAGCGGATGGACAGGAGCGGGCCCACGGGGTGGAGCCGCATGGTCTCCCTCACGACGGCGTTGACGTAAGGCAGGTCCGGCAGGTCGCGTTCTGTGGGCTGTGGCCCAGCGATCGCGGCCCACCACGCGGTCGAGCTCATCGGCGGCGGCGGACATGGCGTCCGGGCGGCGGAGGAGCTCCGCCATCGCCCACTCCGCCGTCGCCGCCGCCGGCTCCGTGCCGCCGGAGAGCACGTCCGTGACGATGGCCTTCACGCCGTCGCGCGTCAGCCGGCCGCCCTCCTGTTCTCCTTCCTCGGGCCCTTGACCCTGCTGAGATAGCTGCAGGAGCACGTCCAGTAGGTCCCTTGCCACGAACTCACCACCATCCCCGTGCTGCTCCCGGTGGTCTCTCTCGTGCTCGGCGAGTATCTGCTCAAGGAACGGGTCGAACACCGTGCACCCGCCTCATCCGCCGGAGGAGGCCCTGCGCGAGCCACCGGAGCCACGGGACCCACTCCCCGGCGCTCCTAACGCCGGCGCCGGCGACGGCGAAGGCCTCGCCGAGGGCTTGCCGGAACGCCTCCGCCTCCTCGCTGCCGTAGCACCGGGACCATTTCTCCCCGACCGCGATGCGGAGGACGTTCCGCATCGTGATGCCCAGCAGGAGCTCCTTGAGGTCCACGGCGGCGCCGGCGGACTTGGACAGGTGGCGCGCCATGGCGCGGATCTCCTGCGTCCGGGCGCGCTCGAACGCGTCGATGCGAGACGGGGAAAGGAGCTCGGTGACGCAGAGCCTGCGCACCATGCGCCAGTAAGGCCCGTAGGGCGTCTGCAGGATGCCCTTGTAGCCGTATTCGATGATCTCGATCGCCGAAGGCCGTGGGAGGGCGGCCGACGAAGGCGAGGTCGTGGGTCTTGAGGACGAGGCGGGCGGTCTCCGCGGAGGAGGCTACCACGAGGTCGAAGGAGCCGAGCCGGAGGTGCATGAGCTCGCCGTGGCGCGCCGCGAGGGCCGCCAGGACACGGTGCGGCGGGAGGGCGCCGGCTAGCAAGCCGAGGCTGCCGAACACCGGCCAACCCCTTGGGCCCGGCGGGAGGTTGAGGGGTTTCCGCTGGCTGCGGCGGCGTTGCCATTGCCACACGACGGAGCTGAGCGCAAGGACGGCAAAGGTGGTGGCCGTCAGGGCGACGGCCGTGGCAGCTGTTAGAGATAGAGTGACCTCCATTGGTACGGTGGAAATGGGAGCTTGGGGAGTGTGAGTAGTCTACGTTTCAGGGTGGCATAAAAAGGGAGCATTTTTCTTTCCTTTTCTTTTTTATGTAATTTGACTCAGCCACTCAGGTAGTATAATTTGTGGCAGAGATATTCCTCGGAGAAAATATCTATAGATCACAGTATCCGACGGTGAATCATGTGACCGATCAGTACTATCTCAATGAATCAGTGACCCATCGGTCAAGAAAACGAAATTCACATGTACTGACATCAATCAATCAATCATGCCATGACACAATACAATGTTTCATACGTGCATTAGCCTTTTTCTTAGAGTGCCCATGACCTTCAACTTTGCAATTTACTTGCATTGGCACCCATTGCCCTTCTAATGCCACATGGACTGCTGAATTTTATCCAGTGGAGTCATACGAATACCATCAAACTCTTGTCCTTCGCGATTTACATGGTACTTAGGACATAGGTGAAGACCCCGCACACACGTTTTTACCACTAATTTTCTTTTCTGATCATGTTATCAAATTGATATAAAGTATGATATGGAACATACCTTAATGGTGCTCTGTTGTTGTAGTAGGTTTCAAGGCGCAACGTGTTTATGTGTTTTTCGGGTGCCATGAGAGCTTGGCCACATGTAGGGCTGTCCGAAATATATGAGGTTGGTTTATCCATTGCAAATTTCGTTAGTATTCATATGTATTGTTCTTTTGTACACATTGCACAAAATATTAGCTCTGTTAAGTTTCTCACTACTATCACTTTTTGCAGAGCTGAAGTATACCGATCTCATCTGTCACCACTCGAAGGTCGTTAATAACAATAATGAATTATTATTATATATTTTATATTTTAGGCTAATTTGTTACCGTGCATTATTTTTTTCCAAAAATTAGAAACGGTATGCACACCAACTATGAGCGAGCTCCACAAAAGTATTATAGTTGACATCGCCTCATGATTAAAGAGCTTGAGGCATTCTCCAGTACACCGCGGCCAGAGTTCCAAGTCAGTCCTTCAAGTTATTCACCGATATACTTGTATAACTGCATATTCCATAGGTAAGTCTCATGAAACCAAAAATTAGGAAAAAAAAGTTTTAGATCAACTCTACATATATTTCATATAAGTTTGTCCTTTATATAAAGAAACTATAGCTTTACATTGTATTTTAAGCTTTCATAATCTAGATGGTTGAAGTTTCAAAAATTTGTGTCTCATGTACTTTAATCTATACTATATTTGCACATTTTATTAGTGAAAATTTGAACTGAATGTGTTGTTAGTTGCATACTTGTTTGTTTTGAAATTAGAATTTCTTATTTTATATTTTTTTATAGTTCGTGTCATGTTGTGGCACGTGCCCTTTCCATTAGTTTATTAAACACATACATAAATGAGGACGCACACGACTATTCGATTGCGGCGTAGAGGTGTGCCGGCAGCCTGGGCTTGACGACGGCTCTCACGTTCAGCCCGAAGAATTCCTCCATGGCCACGTCCTCCGTCGCCACTCTGTCCGGCAGCCGCCACGCGAACCCTTGCACCATGTTGGCAACCATTGCCGCCACCTCCTTGAACCCGAGGTTGTACGCCGGGCACATCCGCCGCCCAGCACCGAACGGTAGCAGCTGGAAGTGTGCCCCGCGCACATCCACTTCCTCGGCGCCACCCCCTGCGAGGAACCTCTCCGGCCGGAACTCCCCGGGCGCGTCAGGCCATGACGTCGGGTCCCGCGCCACCGCCCACGCGTTCACCAGCACGCGCGTGCCGGCGGGGACGTCGTACATGACGCCGCCGGCGACCAACACCGCCGTGTCCTCGCGTGCGCAGCGCGGGGACAGGATGGGTGCCACGTACGGGGTGCAGCCGCATCGTCTCCTTCACGACGGCCTCCACGTAAGGCAGGCCCGGCAGGTCGCGCTCGGCGACCCAGCGCTCCCGGCCCACCACGCGGTCGAGCTCGCCGGCGGCGGCCGACATGGCTTCCGGGCGGCGGAGGAGCTCCGCCATGGCCCACTCCGCCGTCACCGCCACGGGCTCCGTGCCGCCGGCGATGACGTCCGCGATGATGGCCTTCACACCATCGCGCGTCAGCCGGGCCTCCTCCTGTTCTTTCTCCCCCGGCCCGCCATCGTCACCCTGCTCGGATAGCTGCAGGAGGAGCCCGTCCACCAGGTCCCTCGCCACGAGCTCGCCACCCCCATGCTGCTGCTGCTGCTGCTGCTCCTGGAAGTCTCTCTCGTGCTCTGCGAGTATCTGCTCGAGGAACCCGTCGAACAGGTGGTGCACCCGCTTCATCCGGCGGAGGATCCCCTGCGCGTCGAGCCAGCGGAGCCACGGCACCCAGTCGCCGGCGCTCACGACGGCGACCACCGCGAACGCCTCGGCCAGAGTGCGACGGAACGCCTCCCCCTCCTTCAGCTCCACGGCGGCGCCGCCGGACTCGAACAGGCCACGCGTCAGGGCGCGCATCTCCCGCGCACGGGCGCGCTCGAAGGAGCCCACGCGAGGCGCGGAGAGGAGCTCGGTGGCGCAGAGCCTGCGCGCCATGCGCCAGTAAGGGCCGTAGGGGGTCTGCACGATGCCCTTGTAGCCGTAGGATAGGATCTCGCCGAAGGCCGTGGGCGGGCGGCCGGCGAAGGCGAGGTCGTGGGTCTTGAGGACCAGCCGCGCGGCCTCCGCGGAGGAGGCGACCACGACGGGGAAGGAGCCGATCCGGAGGTGCATGAGCGGCGCGCCGTGGCGCGACGCGAGGGCCGCCAGGACGCGGTGCGGCGGGAGAGGGTCGGCGAGCAGGCTGATGAGGCTGCCGAACACCGGCCATCCCCTTGGACCAGGCGGGAGGTTGAGGGGTGATTTCCACTGGCTGCGGCGGCGGCGCTGCCACGCGATGGAGCTGAGCGCAAGCACGACGAAGGTGGCCGTCGTCAGGGCGACGGCCGTGGCAAATGTTTGACTGAGCTCCATTATTGGCGGAAATGGGAGCTTTTGGGGTCTTGGGGAGTCTACACGTTTCAAGGTACGTGGCATAAAAGGGGTGCATTTTCCTTTCCTTTTCTTTTTTATGTAATTTGAGTCAGTTAGTATAATTTGTGGCACAGATCGATATTCCTCCGAGAAAATATCTATAGATCACAGGCTAGCGTGGATGCGTGCTGGAACTAACTCTATCAAACTTTCTTGCAACAGAAAACAAGATATGGTGAGATCCACAGTATCAGACGGTGAATCATGTGACCGATCAGTACGTATCTCAATGAATCTGTGACCCATCGGTCAAGAAAACGAAGTTCACATGTACTGAAATCAATCAATCAAGCCATGAAACAATACAATGTTTCAGGTTTGTATCAGCCGTCCATGCGTTGTAGCTCGATCAATTAAAGATACATGCATGGGCCTTCTCTTAGAGTGCACATGAACTTTAGCTTTGCAATTTAGGGGGTGTTTAGTTCATTTTGCAAAAAAAAAAAAAAAACACCCATCACATCGGATGTTTGAACACATACATGTATACTAAATGTAGACGAACAGATGGAGAGTAATCCGCGAGACGAATCTAATGAGCCTATTTAATCCTTGATATGCAATAGTGATGCTACAATAATCACCCGCTAATAATCATGGATTAATTACCCCATTAGATTCGTCTCGTGGTTTATAGGCGAATTCTGTAATTAGTTTTATTAGTTTTATTATAGTAGTCTATGTTTAATACTTCTGAATGGTAATATTCTTTTCGATACAATACTGTAATTTTTTTTCACCCCAAAACTAAATATCCCCTTACTTGGATTTAATCTAGTCGAGTCATATGAATACCTTGAAACTCTTATCCTTCGCGATTTACATGGCACTTAGGACATAGGTGAAGACCCCGCACACGCGTTTTTACCACTAATTTTCTTTTCTGACCATGTTATCAAATTGATAAAAAGTATGAGGGAACATACCTTAATGGTGCTCTGTTGTTGTAGGTTTCAAGGCACAACTTGTTTATGTGTTTTTCGGCGCCATGGGAGAGCTTGGCCACACGTAGGGCTGGACACCGAGCCAGCTCGGCTTGGCTCAACTAGATCTGACTTGCTAGTTTAGCGAGCCAGCATGGTTTGGCTAACAAGTAAAAAGGTTAGCTTGGTTCGGCTTGTTAACAACTAAAGCTAGCCCGTTAGACTCACGATCTTGATGAGTCATAGTTACTAGCTACCAAACTCTTGATAATCAAAACTTTTTTCCTTTATGGCGTTACAAACAGGGGCACATGTGGGCTGGGAAGGGGGGGGGGGGGGGGGGGTTGGGTTTGTAGCCATGGATGGGGAGGAAAGGAGAGAAAAAAGAAGGAAGAAAAAAAGGGAGAGGAAGAAAGAAGTGGAAGATCAACCCTCCCCACTCCTCATATTCTAGCTAGTTTCGTCATTGATTACATGAAAGCTACTCATAGTTATTACTCTCGACCACACATATCTTCTTAGGGCTCAAATTTGGGGCACACAAACAGTACATCAATATAACATAAGATTCCTTGAAGTCGAGACATTATGATTTTTTTAAATGTTGATGCAACGGAAAAAATAGAAGGATGGTGTCCTAAAAATTATGAAGAGAGGAGAAAAACCCTAAATAGAGATTGAACACGGATGGCTTGAAAATGGGAGGCTTTGGGGAGGGGGGGGGGGGGTGTTCGTGCCCCCTTTCTCCTCGTCCTCCTCCTCCTTCCCTCTACGAGAGACACATCATGCGTCATTAAGTTAGGTAGCCTCGAAGCACATCAAAAACAACTAAGTGCTTTGGCAAGATTAGTCATCGAGAGCACGAGCCATGCAAGTGGTTCGGCGACCTCTCCGACCCGTTCGACGTGGCGAGATTTACATGACACTTACTCCCTCCGTTCAAAAAAAAAGTCATTCTATGATTTAAAATTTATCCCACAAAAATTATTATATTTAATTTGGCATGCAGACATGCAAGAGTGAGTTAGCACCAAACATGGCTAATAAATGGGGCAATCAAGATCATTTTATATCTTTCTTAATTTACCCTAGAATTCCTTGAGTGGCTTGTTGTTTTTTTAGGACGGAGGGAGTAGTACATAAGTTACAAGCGTGCGCACACGTTTTACCACTAACTTTATTTTTTTATCATGTCCCACTAGCTTTCTTTCTTTTTCTTGATCATGTCATCAAATTGATAAAAGTATGATGGAACGTACATTAAAGGTGTTCTATTGTTGTACTAATAGGTTAGGCGTCTCCAACGAGGAGATTTGAGCTAGCTATTTGAATGCTGACTAGGCTCGGATGATAATTTGGAGGAGAAAAAGAGACGAGAGAGAATGTCACTTGCGACCAACGAATAGTCAGTCTATGTCTCGTGGATCAAGAAAAAGGAGACCCATGTAAGAGAGGAATGGATGTTAAAGAGTGTGAGATGTTAACTCAGCTAGCCACATAGCTAGTTTCGTTGGTGACATTCTTACATGACGCAATAACTTTTTATGTGTTTTTCGGTGCTATTCTGAGAGATTGACCACATGCAATAGCCTAGGACGATAATTTGTGAGACCCAACAGCTTGCCCAAATATATTTATATTTATGAACCCAACGGGTTTAATTTGCTGGTTGCATTAATAGCACTTTCACGAAAAATCTAAACATATATAATTTTAGTATTTCTAAACCGAAACCGAATATTTTAAAGGTTATTATTCATTGCTGATGTTTGACACAGGATCATCCAAAACAATTGTGAGATGGAGATTAAAAAAACACTCCTTTTCTTTCAGTTACAGGAAATACTCCTGCAAAAGAAATAGTATTGCTGAAATATGAAATGGCATAACCGGCCTGCAAAGAAAAAGCCCATCGGGTTGTGTAGCCCAGCCCACAAAACATCACAAAGACAGAAGGGTCAAAACACCCGGCCACAGACGCTTTGCCATGACATCCAAGGCCGCCGCCGCACGCATGGCCGCCGCCGTAGCCGCCCGTCGCGCGGCTTCAGACATCCGCCGCTTCGCTCCGGCTCGCTCTCCTCGGCGTGGCTTCTTTGGCGGCGACGCCGCCGGCTGGACGCGGCCGGTGCTGTCCCTCGCCGCACCGGGCCCGCGCATCCTCCGGCGCGGCCTCGCGATGATCCCCGGCGAACCGTCTCCCGGGCCCGAAGAATTCACCCCTGATATGTTCGACCCTTACGCAGGTATAACATCCTCAATCCTCATTCTTCGATCTGTTGCATGACGCAATTTCCCCCCACTCCGTCTCGAAGAACAAATTAAATCATGCAACCGAGAAAAACTAAACGCGCCTTTGTTGATCATGCCTTTATGGCTAGACAATCCGGAGTGCTTCGATTACGACGAGAAGGACCTGGAGTCGGAGGAGAGCATGTGGGCGCTGTACAAGCGGTGGCGCACCTTCTACAACGTGAAGCGCGATCACGACGACGTGGTCAGGCGGTTCGTGCATTTCAAGGACAGGGCGCGCAGGATCCACGAGTTCAACAAGTTAGGTAAGCCTTGGTCCTGGGGGCTCCAGATATATGGCGATCTGACGCCAGAGGAGTTCGACCGACTCAAGCGCAGGCAGCTCTTGCGTAGGCCCAATGAAGAATATTAATGTTTTCAGTCTATAAAACCACCAGTGCCAATTTACAGAGGAGGGCAAGAATACAATAATTGTGTATGTTATTGTTCGTCTGCTGCTTTCACCATTATATATGTAAGTGTATGGATGGATGAAATCTGTGCAATGCTTTGTGTGGATGAACAAAATGTCCGACATGTTTATTCGGATAAAAAAAATGATGCTTTCTGCAAAAAATTCCTGTTCAGCAGCTTTATTGGTGTTCTCATACTAGATATAGATTGTGTCGCTACACTTTGAGCCTGAAGAAAAATGGTGGGCGTGGCCTTGCTCTTTATTGGTACCAGTAGAATATTGTGCAACAAATTTGTTCAGTGTTCAGTGATCTTCATATAGGTACATTTCTTTATATATCCTTCTCTCGCATGTTACAATTGGGTTACAGCACGGGAGCAATATCATTTTTTTTCTAGTAATAAAGCATAGTTACCAGTTCAATTAATGAAACCAAGTTTATGAGTCCGGGCATTACACTATTACTGTCATCAGGCACACCTGAACCACAAAACCAAGCCTTTTGATACCAGATCAGCCCACACCTCATTCTCATTAATTGTTGCATGGAGCAGCTGTTGGACACTTAGATATGTGCGTGCCAAATATGTTTCTTATTTTCATTCATTAGATTCTGTTGGTTACATAGAGACATTAAGTTGTTTCTTTTTTAGACTTATTAACCAGATTGCGTAACTATCAAATTGGTGGGTTTGATTTAAATATCCAAGTTATTTTTGTAGCTGCAGCTTATATATGTGGACCCATTGAAGGTCATCATCACTTAAATTTTGAACCTGAAATGAATAGAAGATAAGTTTGGAAATACTGCTGCTATCTTAGCAGCATTGGCCATTGGGACAAAACAAGCCATTTTTATTTTCTGTTGTTATTTATGCATGCATGAGTACTCATCTGGAATGGTTCTGCTTCTGCTGCATCTGCATCTTAGCTGATGAGCACCAAACAGTCAACAGCAGAGACTAGGAACTCGTCCAAATTAAATCACGAGAAGTAGGAAATGCCTATGAATGAGACATTGAATTTAAGCACATGTCACTATCCACCGATGAAAATGCAGTAGGTATTGCTCAATTGATGTTGATCCCACTTTCATAACAACTAGCACACTGCTTGTTGGTGACTTCAGATGTTTGTGTACGTTCTGTTCATCCGTTACATGTATAACATAATCAACAGTTGCTTGCTATATAGGATAACATTGAGGAGCAAAACTTGTCTCTTCTCTGGTTCAAGCAACCAGCTGCAGAGCTGCTTCCTTTCTTCAGTCAGATGCTGACAAGCAACAACGATGACGACTCGCTCCCCCGACGATCACGCCCGAAAGGGTGGTGAACCATCTCGGCAGCATCATTCACCCGCCTCGCCGCTCGACGACGCTCCATCAGCGGCTCCGATGACTCCGCCGCCGCCGCGACATCATCCTCCTCCGAACGATGCGCGGCGCCGGCCGTCGTCGTCGCTGGCCGGAGCCTGATGAACTGAGACGACCTCTTGTTCAGAGGACTGCCACCACGAGCGCTAAGAATCTCAGACACACCACCGCTCGTCGTCGTTGACCCACCATCCTCGTCGTCCACGAGCAGCTCCGATTCTTCCTCCTCCGCCCAAATCCCGTCGGAATCGAGGTCGTCGTCCTCCGTGCTGACGCTCTTGTAATAGTACGGGTCGTCGTCCTCCGCGAGCCTGCACGCGTCGATTTGATTGCAGAGATTAGTTCGCCATGGTCTGCTTGCCGGTCATCAAATTGCACAGGGGCCGAGGAACGATCGACGAGGCGATCGATGGAACTGGGACAGGGACGAGAACTCAGTAACTCACAGCTGTGCCGGGGTGGCGGCGCCGGTGAGCGCCAGCCGCGCCATGCGCAGGAAGGAGGCGGCCCGCCGGGAAAGGTTCCAGAGCCGCTGGCCGTCGGCGGCGGCGGCGGCCATCGATCTCCTTTACACAGGCGCAGCTAGGCTCCTGCGCCGTGGTCGATCTTGATGGAAATGAGCTTGGTTTGGGGAGGAAATCTGGAGCCTGGAGGAGAGTTGTATGTGCAGGGGAGATTACAGATTAGGCGGCGTGCATGTTTGCAGGAATTGCAGCTGAGTGGAGTGGTGGGCAAGTGGAGTGCGGGTGGGAAAGCACTCGGTCTTGCACGCGTTTGCATCTGGAAGGGAAGATTGGAAGAGGTCAACTAGGATGATGGGAGAGAGTTGGGCAGGGTAGGAGTTGACTTGGCCATTAACTTCCCTTCACGCTCTTGCTGTTCCCTAGGCTAGGATTAGGAATCAAATTAATTTTCTATCGGTTGATCTTTTTTATTTTCAAGTTTGCGCGATTGTAGCGTCACGCACTGCTAGTGTAGTATTTTTTGGTATTGGTGTTGTCATATTCTAGTTCAAAAGTATAAAATTATGATTATGATTTCGCATCATTAAGTTAGTACTCTTTATGTTTCAAAATGTCAATCATTTGACTTTTCTAGGTTCACGCTCCCTTCATTCACATATAAATGTCATTTCTGATTTCCGATCATTTCGGAAGCTGTGAATTGTCGTTTTTGCCTTTCTAATTTCATACCGAATGCGTTGTCACTCCTTTGCTCCCGCCGAACCTGAGGCGTGAACTTCACGAGTCCGAGGCGGGGCACAAAAAGCTGCCAAAATCTGAGAGGCAGCCAAGAAGGCACACCTCCGATTCCTCGCCGTTGTTCGCGTATGCTGGCCACAAACCTAATATAACGCTCACGCGTCGTGAGCCTTCCGCCCGCGCGCCACTCCTCCCTGCTCAGCTGACTCCCTGCCCACCCATGGGCCCGTATCTCTCTCCACTCTTTTCTCCTCATCCGCTCCCAGTCTCCCACACCCCATCCTCTCCCCCTTCCTCTCGACTCCTGCGCCGCCTCTGCGCCCCGCCGCGCGTACCTCACCGGCAGGCTACACAACGCCGCCGCCCCCCGCGATGTCATGCCGGCGAGCTGCGCGCCTCCCATGTGCCGGCCTCACGTGCCGCCCTGACGAGCTGTGGCTCCAGATCCGCCATGGTGAGCACCCAGAGCCGGAGCCACGACGGCGACGACCGGCCAGAGACGCGACCTGGTGCCCCGGGCGGATGCGCGGCGCGCTCGGGCGCAACGGCGACCGGTCGGAGACGCGGTGTTGGCGTCCCAGCCAGTGGCGCGGCGGCCGAGCAAGTAAGTCCGCCATTTTTTTTACTTTTTTAACAAACATTTTGCAAGATTTTTTAAAAAATCTTTCTTCACTTTTGGAAAAAAAAATTTTAATCTTTTTTGTAATGTTTTCACAGAATATTTGGAAAACTTTTGTGATAATACTTCTCTTTTCATTTTAAAAAGTTTTTTGAAAACCCTTTCAACTTTTTAAAATATTTTCTCTTTCTTTTCGAAAATTTTTTTCTCTTCTTTCTTAAAAAAGTTTTTGAATTTTTTTAGAAATTTTTTAAAAATATTTATCTGTCCATTTTTTAAATAAAATTCATTGCACGTAATTTTTTTATTGCATCGGAGGATGGACATGGGGATGAGGGACCCGGACGTGGGGCGACGTGGCGCGGCGAAGTGGTGCGAGTGCGGATGTGGGTGGGAGGCTACCGCAACCATGTGTTGTTGTCGGGTCGAGCGGACATCCGCTTCCGTCCGTAAATTAGCAACGCCCTATGCTAGCCGGGGCAAAAACTAGGAAGCTACATTCGAATCTAACTATGGCGACAAATATTTGAACGCCTTTTAGTTGTGAGCTGGCGTCAAATATTTACAAAGCTATATATGATCGAGTTTAGCTATGGCGACAAATATTTGAACACCTTTTAGCTGTGAGCTGCGGCGTCAAATATTTACGGAGTTATATATGTTCGAGTTTAACTATGGCGACAAAAAATTGAACACGCCATTTAGCTATGAGTTGTGGTGTCAAATATTCACGAATGGAGGGAGTAGCTTTTGATATGCATCTAGACATATATATATATAGATGCATGGTAACAAATAACATTAACCTAAAAAAATTCCTCCTCCAAGACGACACGTGCAGCACGTCGTACCTCCCCCTCAACCCCTGCATCATCATCCTCCGGCCGCCGCCGCCGCCGCCTTCGTCCTCCTCTCCGACCATCGTCTCCGGCTGCTGGTCCTTGGCGCGCCTGATCATCCTGACGAGATCCACCAGCCGGTTGGCGACGCAGTTGCCGTAGTAGCCGTCCCTGGCGCCCACGTGCCTGCGGATGCTACTCGCAAACGTGAGGCAAACCGTCGACCCTGCTGATGCTGAGCTGGACACGGTGGCGCGGACGCGGCACCGCCACAGGACGGCGAGGACAGCCTCGAACGCTGTGCACGGCCTGCCGCCGCCGTCCAAGTCAGAGCACTGACACGGCTGATCACGGCCGAGGGGACCGTGACGTCGACAAGGGCGACGAGATCCGACGGCGGCGAGGAACTGGCCGATCCCGACGCCGTCGGCGACGGCGTGGCTCCACGTCACGCCCAGGACGAGCCCGCCGCAGGTGAACTCCGTCACCTGCACGGACAGCAAAGGGTCGTCGCCGGAGCTGCCGACGGGGTAGTAGACGGCAAGCTGGTCTAGAAGGGTTTCTACTACGCCGGTCGATTCGCCCAAGATCTTGGCTTCTTCCAGGCCGCAGTCGCCGTCGCCGGCACCTTCGGATCCTGAAGAAATAACGCGGCCGGCGAAAGGGGAGTAGTGGACAAGTGCCTGGGACAGCGCACTCTTTATGGTTTCAGTGGCGTCATGGCTCGGACAATGCTCGAACA
This sequence comes from Urochloa ruziziensis, assembly GCA_015476505.1. NCBI lineage: Eukaryota > Viridiplantae > Streptophyta > Magnoliopsida > Poales > Poaceae > Urochloa > Urochloa ruziziensis. The sequence goes on along the minus strand of CM027121.1, from coordinate 49,955,413 downwards.
CGAGCAGCGCTGTGAAGGGGACCTTGACGAAAACCGAGTCCACAGATGTTAGCTTTATGGTGGTGGTGCCGCTCGTCACCGGCTCCGGCGGCCTGATGACTGCCGGCCGGCGAGGACTTCCTCACAGAAACGCTGCTCATTTTCAATGTCTGCGTGTCTGTGTAGGGCGTCGAGATGATGCTTGGATTTGGATCTGGGTGTGGTGTCCCGTGTACTCCATTTGCTTAGCGCGCTTATATAAGGCCTCCTCCAATGGTACGAGCTAGGAGCACTCTAAGAGATAACCCTTCCAATGAGCTAGCTCTTAGCTCATAGCTCATAATATGAATGGTCCCACACTTCATCCACACACAATCTCAAAGTGCGTGTATGAGACTATCTCTTGATTAAGAGATAGCTCTTCTCTCTCTTCTATTAAAATATATGAAAAAATATTCTATGAGCTAGCTAAGAGTCAACCATTGGAGGAGGCCTAATGGTGGGAGTAGGACTGCAGCTGTGATCAAGCTGGCACGTCCTCAATTATGTTATATCGGAAGTTACCATCACGGAGATCTATAGCGTACTTGATACTGATGAAAAATGAAGTGCGCTCAGATTTAATTGTGCAGGTAACAACGGGCCTCTATCTTGCATGATGCATTGTTTCCTTTTTTTATACTACCTCCGTTTTAAATTATAGGTCGTTTTGGCTTTTCTAAGCTCATCATCTTTGTCACGTATCTGGACATCATCTTTGTTATGTACCTAGATAAACACTATATTTAGATTTATAGCAAAATCTATGAACGTAGAAAAGTCAAAACGACTTATAATTCAGATCGGAGGAAGCATCAATAAAGAAAAACCCAGGTCGCCTGCCCACCGTTCAATGTACTATTTCATTAGCTGGTTTTCGCTGTGTTAAAGATTCACGTGCACTAGTATATCTTAAGCTTTGCCTTTCAGCAGGCCACCACTCTTGAACTCTCTTGGACAGATGGGAGTATCGGATATTGAGATGTTGGCTTACATAATGTTACATTATTGGACTTTTCCCTTTTAAACGTACGTCTTTGATAATCACTTGTGTCTGCAATTTTTCGAATTAAAACTAGTCCATGAACCTATGTTGTGCACAGGTTAGCGAGTTCCTTGAGGAACGCGTCGGCATGCTCCTGCCTCATGGAGATGGACAGCACATTATTGACCCCATCCTTTCCTTTGCACGGCGCCTCTCCTGACAAGTTGAGGAACATCACCCTCGCCGGCGCACCGCTCCCGAGGTCAACCTGCTGGAACCCAACATTCCTCAATGACGACACGTGCAGCACGTCGTACCTCCCCCTCAACCCTCGCATCATCTCGCCGCCGCCCGTCTCTGGCAGCTGGTCCTTGGCGTGCCTGATCATCCCGGCGAGCTCCACGAGGCCGGCGCTCTCCACCGCGCCGGCGAGTAGCTGGTGTACGACGCAGTTGCCGTAGTAGCCGTCCTTGGTGCCCACGTGCCTGCGCACGTTATTAGCGGCTATCGAGAGATACACCGGGGTCCCTGGATCGGACATGGTGGCGCGGACGCGGCACCGCCACAGGACGGCGAGGACAGCCTCGAGCGGGGCACGCTATCATCGCGTGTGGGGTACCGGATCGAACAGCGGAGGGAGGCCGGAGACTGCGCCGTCCCACCTCGCCGGAGCGACGGACGGCAACGGCGAGCCGCGTGCGAGCTCGCCGACGGCGGCGAGAAGCTGGGCGATCCCGGCGCCATCGGCGACGGCGTGGCACCATGTCACGCCGAGGACGAGCCCGCCGCAGGAGAACTCCGTCACCTGCACGGACAGCAACGGGTCAACGTCGCCGCCGGAGTTGTAGCTCCCGGGCGGGTACTGGACGGCGAGCTTGTCTAGCAGCGCCTTTGTGCCGCCGGAGTTGAAGCTTATTGAATATTACACGAGGAAGTTCCATGGTGATGAGTTTCAAGTTAAACTTGATGAGTTTGTTAGTGTGCTAAAGAAATTGTATCAGTTTTACGCTAGTGCTGCTACTACATCAACAAAGAAGAAGAGTAACCTAGCTGGACCTAGTAATTGCTCGGACATATTAATGGGTGATGTAGACAAAGAACTGGAACATTTCTTATATTCTTCAAATGAACCCGGGACCTAGTAATTGCTCGGATATATTAATGGGTGATGTAGACAAAGAACTGGAACATTCCTTATATTTTTCAAATGAACCCGGTATGGCTGAGTCCGATGAGTTGGAGAAGTACCGGAAAGAATCTCTTCATCAAATTGTTGGTGAGTTTTGCTGGGTATGGAACCCCAGTACCCGTAAAGAAACCACTCGAAGGAAGGAAATAAGAAGTCGGACTACTACTAGGACTCTACTCTGTAATCCTACTATGACTCCAACATTGTAACCGACTAGTTCCTAGATCGGTAGAAGACTCAGGGAGAACCACCAAGTCTCTCAACAGAGAGACACAAAATTACATCCATACGCAATACAATCCACCAAACAGGACGTAGGGTATTACGCTATTTTGGCGGCCCGAACCTGTCTAAACCTTGTGTTGTGTAGCCATTGCGTTCCTGATCTCGACGAAACCCCACCTAAAATCTACTACCTCGGGATACCCCTCGTTAGGATCGACGGTAGAACACCGACATCTGGCGCGCCAAGTAGGGGTGTTCATCGAGATCCCATGGTGAACCCAATGGCGTCTATCAAGCACGGATTGAATTGCTCGAGGCGGATTCGAATCCATCGAGTAGTTCGGTTCGAGCACCCACCCACCATGATTCCCAAGATCAATCAACTCAGTGCATTGTTTGTGCTGTCAATCGACGACTTGATTTATGCGTTCTCGCGAGTTCAAGTCCGAAGCGTGCAAAGCAGTCCCGGCGAGTCCGAGTTTGAGCAAGCAGCCGTCAAGTTCGAGTACGGGTTCAAAGCACAGAAGCAATTCTCAGCCGTGCCGTGACCAAGCATCCAGTTCCAGGCAGAAAGTGTTGGATATGATCCGAATTATAACGTGTGTCTTGTGGGGACGCCTGGAGGGCCCACGGTTCGGGTTGTATGTTTAGCGGATTTGTTTCCGTATTTGACTGCAGTCAGTTTAGTCCACCCATATCTACATCTTGTAAGCCGCAAGGGATGAGGTGACGACTCATTGTATTCCCTGCGTTGTAACTCTCTCATTATAGTGAAGATCGCCGGTTGGCGCCCGTGGTTTTTTCCCGCAAGGGTTTTCCACGTTAAATCTGTGTCTCGTGTTCGATCTTGTTTACGCATTATTTGCTAACAAGTGGTATCAAGAGCTTGGCACGAGATTGAAAAAAAAAATTAGGGTTTCAGTCCTGTTGCGCTGCCGCCGCCTCGTTCCGCTGCGGAGCGATTGCCGTCGTCCTGTGCTGATCCGTTCCCGCGACGTGTGTGCTGCATCGTTTCACGCATCCTGCTGCAGCGATCGTCAGACGGAGTCGCTGCGCGCAGGTGAAAGAGAATTCACCGCTGCTGTGCACGCGGATCGAGGGGCTACACGTCCGCTGGTTTGTGCTCTCCGTGAGCAATTTTGTGAAGATTTGCTACGTGCACACGAGAAGGCTACCAGGAGGGGATTTTTTTTCAGTTTCGGCTAATCGTACACAACAGGTGTACACGAGGCTGCAGGTTTTGTTCTAGGGTTTCACAATATACCTAGATTATTTACTGCAGATTATTTTCTCTTGGTTATTTCTTCTCAATGGCATCTATGAAGTATGATATTCCGCTGCTGGATCGAGATACAAGGTTCGCTCTATGGCAAGTCAAGATGCGAGCTGTTTTAGCGCAAGCTGATTTAGATGATGCGCTTGAGAAATTCGGGAACAAGGATTCAAAGACTTGGACCGATGATGAGAGGAGAAAAGATCGTAAGGCCTTGTCTCATATTCATCTTCATCTCTCAAATAATATTTTGCAAGAGGTTTTGCAGGAGAAACTGCAGCTGCTCTATGGCTCAAATTGGAGTCGATTTGCATGTCAAAAGATTTGACAAGCAAGATGCATATGAAGATGAAGTTATATACGCACAAGTTGCAAGAAGGTGGCTCTGTCCTTAACCATCTTTCGGTCTTTAAGGAGATCGTTGCTGACCTACAGTCTATGGAGGTAGTTTATGATGATGAAGATTTGGGTCTTATTCTTTGTGCTCACTGCCTAGTTCTTTTGCAAACTTCAGAGATACTATCTATATAGTCGTGATTCTCTAACCATCCATGATGTTTATGAGGCATTGCAAGCCAAAGAGAAGATGAAACTGATGGTGTCTTCTGAAGGTTCCGCTTCCACTGGAGAAGCTTTGTCTGTTCGTGGCAGGACACAAAAGAATTCTAATAATGGTTATAGAGGCAAGAGCTCGAATGGCTACAGGGGCCGTTCAAAGTCTAGAGGCAAGGATGACAAATTCTGCAAGTATTGCAAGAAAGACACTCATTTTATTTCTGAGTGTTATAAATTGAAGAACAAGGAAAAGAGAACTGGCACATACAGACCGAAAGGTAAATCTGATGATGAAGGTAATGCTTCTGTTGCTGCCACCAATGTTAATTCAGATGGTGGAGATGTTCTTGTTGCTTTTGCTGGATGTGCAAATAGTGGTGATGAATGGATTCTTGATTCCGCTGCTTCCTTTCATATGTGCATTAATAGAGATTGGTTCATCACTTATGATTCTGTCCAAGGTGGTTCTGTTCGTATGGGTGATGATAGATCACATCACATTATAGGCATTGGATCTGTTCAGATTAAGATGCATGATGGTATTATCAGAACTTTGACAAATGTGAGACACATTCCAACTATGAGCAAGAATTTAATCTCTTTGAGTACTCTTGATGGCAAAGGGTACAAGTACTCCGGTGGAGATGGAGTTTTGAAAGTGTCAAAAGGTTCTCTTATTGTGATGAAAGGTGATTTGAAATCTGCCAATTTGTACCGTCTTCGTGGTACTACAATTACAGGTGATGCCGCTGTAATTTCTAATTCATTATCTACTTCTGATGCTACTAATCTTTGGCATATGCGTCTTGGGCATATGAGTGAGCTTGGCTTGGCAGTGTTAAGTAAGAGAGGTCTTCTCGATGGGCATAGCATCAGCAAGTTGAATTTCTGTGAGCATTGTGTGTTTGGCAAACACAAAAGGGTGAAATTTAATACCTCTACTCATTCAAGTAAAGGTATGCTTGATTATGTGCATTCTGATTTATGGGGACCATCTCGCAAGCCTTCTCTTGGTGGTGCTCGTTATATGTTGACCATTATTGATGATTATTCTAGAAAGGTATGGCCTTATTTCTTAAAAGATAAATCAGAAGCATTTTCAGCATTTAAAGAGTGGAAGACTATGGTTGAAAACCAAACTGAAAAGAAGGTTAAAAAGCTTCGTACTGATAATGGTATGGAATTCTGTTCACACGAGTTTAAAGCATATTGCAAAGCTGAAGGCATTGTTAGGCATTACACCGTTCCTTATACACCTCAACAGAATGGTGTAGCCGAGCGTATGAACAGGACTATCATCTCTAAGGCTCGTTGCATGTTGTCTAATTCTGGCTTGAATAGACGTTTTTGGGCTGAAGCTGCTTCCACTGCTTGCTATCTTGTTAATCGATCACCCAGCATTTCTATTGATAAGAAAACTCCAATTGAGGTATGGTCTGGTTCTCCTGCTGATTATTCGCAATTGAGAGTTTTTGGCTGTACTGCTTATGCTCATGTTGATAATGGTAAATTAGAGCCTAGAGCTATTAAGTGCATCTTTCTTGGTTATCAACCTGGTGTTAAAGGTTATAAATTGTGGAAATCACAAACTCAGAAGGTTGTGATTAGCAGGAATGTTATCTTTAATGAATCTGTTATGTTGCCTGACAACCTATCTACTAGTGCTCCTATTCAACAGAAAACAAGTGTGCAGGTGGAGCATTTTATTGATTCTGATCATACATCAGAAAATGATAGTGTTGCTGTACAAGAAGCACCTATTGATGATAATTTACCAATTGTTGATGATTCTTCTGTTGTTGAGCATTCTTCTCCAGTTGTGCAGCCTCCACAACATTCTATTGCAGCTGATAAGCCCAAAAGAGTTTCTAAGCCAAGAAAAAGATTAATTGAAGAATGCAATATTGCTTATGCTTTAAGCGTTGCAGAAGAGATTGAAGGTGCAGAACCTTCTAATTATTTTGAGGCTATTACTTCTGCTGATTCTAACAATTGGATGACCGCTATGCAAGATGAGATGGAGTCGCTTGAAAAGAATGGTACTTGAGATTTAATAAAATTGCCCAAGAATAAAAAGCCTGTTCGTTGCAAATGGATTTTCAAAATGAAGGAGGGTATTTCTCCGGTTGAGCCAGCAAGGTATAAGGCAAGGTTGGTTGCTAAAGGCTATAGCCAAATTCCAGGTATTGATTTTAATGATGTCTTTTCCCCAGTTGTGAAGCATAGTTCTATTCGCACTCTTTTGAGTATTGTTGCTATGCATGATTATGAGCTTGAGCAGTTAGATGTTAAAACTGCGTTCTTACATGGAGAGTTAGAAGAGGACATTTATATGGACCAACCTGAAGGTTTTATTGTTCCTGGAAAAGAAAACCTTGTGTGTAGATTAAAGAAATCTCTTTATTGGTTGAAACAATCTCCTAGGCAATGGTATCAGAGATTTGATTCGTTTATGCTCTCTCATGGTTTTAAGCGGTCTGATTATGATAGCTGTGTCTATTTAAAGACAGTTAATGGTTCAGCTATTTATTTGCTTCTTTACGTTGATGATATGTTGATTGCTGCTAAATATAAATCAGAAATAGTGAAATTGAAGGCACAATTGAGTAAAGCATTTGAGATGAAGGACTTGGGTGCAGCTAAGAAAATTCTTGGTATGGAAATTATCAGAGATAGAAAATCTGGTATGTTATACCTCTCTCAGCGAGGTTATGTTGAAAAGGTTCTTCGTCGTTTTAATATGCATGATGCAAAACCAGTGAGTACTCCATTAGCTGCACATTTCAAATTATCCTCTGATTTATGTCCAGTGTCAGATGAAGAAATCGAATACATGTCTAAAGTCCCATATTCGAGTGGAGTTGGTTCACTTATGTATGCCATGGTTTGTTCTCGTCCTGATTTATCTCATGCATTGAGTGTTGTCAGTAGATACATGGCTAATCCTGGCAAAGAGCATTGGAGAGCTGTTCAGTGGATTTTCAGATATCTTCGAGGTACTTCTAGTGCTTGTTTGCAGTTTGGGAAATCTAGAGATGGACTCGTTGGTTATGTTGATTCTGATTTTGCTGGTGATTTGGATAAGAGGAGGTCTCTCACAGGTTATGTTTTCACCATTGGTGGTTGTGCTGTTAGTTGGAAAGCAAGTTTGCAGGCTACTGTTGCTTTGTCCACTACTGAAGCTGAGTATATGGCTGTTTCTGATTCTTGTAAGGAAGCTATTTGGTTGAGAGGTTTATACTCTGAACTTTGCGGGGTTTCTTCTTGCACTACTATACATTGTGATAGCCAAAGTGCTATTTGTCTCACTAAAGATCAGATGTTTCATGAAAGAACAAAGCACATTGCTGTGAGATATCATTTTATTCGAGACGTTATTGCTCAAGGTGAAGTTAAGGTATGCAAGATAAGTACTCATGACAATCCCGCTGATATGATGACTAAGCCTGTTCCTACAGCTAAGTTTGAGCTATGCTCACGCTTAGTTGGTATTAAAGTTTGAAGTCCTAGTGACTTTCGGCGTCGGTGATCAATTATTATTGAAGTGAGTTCATTGTTGATACTTCATTTGCTACAAGATGGAATTCGTCTCAAGGTGGAGTTTGTTGGATATGATCCGAATTATAACGTGTGTCTTGTGGGGACGCCTGGAGGGCCCACGGTTCGGGTTGTATGTTTAGCGGATTTGTTTCCGTATTTGACTGCAGTCAGTTTAGTCCACCCATATCTACATCTTGTAAGCCGCAAGGGATGAGGTGACGACTCATTGTATTCCCTGCGTTGTAACTCTCTCATTATAGTGAAGATCGCCGGTTGGCGCCCGTGGTTTTTTCCCGCAAGGGTTTTCCACGTTAAATCTGTGTCTCGTGTTCGATCTTGTTTACGCTTTATTTGCTAACAGAAAGAGAATTCGATCCTGCTCCATCTACGCCGATTCGACGAGTACTTGTTGTACTCGGTGGCGTCACGCAGAGTCCAACAAGCAATCGATTTTTCTAATCAAGTCTGACATCATGGAGCAGACTACTTCTATACCAAGACGGACAACAACTCCGAGTTGATCACGAATATGCAGTATCCAGCTCATCTACAAGACGATACATCCATGCGTGAAGAGCAGATTTCTGCATGGGTGTACACAAAAGCAAAGTTTGGAAAATAACACGCATCGCCGATCGAGCAAGCCGTGGAAGCATAGCTCTGCATGGACATCATGACAGAGTGCTAATCGCGCTACAACGTCGACTACTCGTCACGGCTCTAGCCCGTGCCGCAACGCACCAGCGATGAGCTTGACTACTCGACGCAGTTTCCGCTCACGCCGCCGACGCACCGGCGACACCTTCAACTACTTTAAGCTTACGCTGCCGTCGACATCAACTACTCGGTTCAACCTGAAACTACTCGGCGACGACCCTCACGCACTCAAACTAGTCGAAATCAACTCTGACTAGTCTGCTTCATCGACAAACGGCGACGAATCAAGCTAAGTTACTTGTTTCAATTACTTTTATTAAATTATCTATCTTGTTCTAACAAGATTGGCCAAGCGCCGACTACTTTGTTCGGGTATGCCTCTCAACGAGATTTACACAGTTACTCTCGGAGGCTACACCGACTTCTTTGCGCACAAAACGCGCTCTTGCCGACTGCTTTATAAGTCCGCATCCTCTTTGTCGCGCAGACGACTCCTTATCTCGCTGATTTCTCTTAAAGGTCATTATTCTTCTCGAGTAGCAAATGCCTTAATCCATGAAACCTTGAGATTCTCAGTCAGAACCTAACCGACTCATACAAAACATGAGCGACTCATACAGAAATATGAGGTAAGGCAGTACGAGACCAGGGTGATTAAACGTAACAGGTGGACTACTCGGGAGAATACATGGCCTAACCAGAGCTCAGCATGCCCAAGAATTGGCGTTTTATTCTCTTACTGAATACAATTTCGGTATATTGAATATTTCACAATATGTACTACATAATGTGTTAATTGTCTTTTTTCAGGTGACAACTCTCTAGGCCGCGCAGCGTGCTATCACATCTTCGCCAGTTTCCATGCTCGGGGGCCGACGCTAAAATTACAACTCGGTTAGCCATCAGGCTTACCTAGTTGCCTTTCTCCAGCATATTTGAGTCGCCAAGTACCAATGATGGGGCCACGACTACATTGGCACCTGACTCCTGTTTCTGGGGAGATCGCGGCGTGACAAGTCAACCACGACCTCCTCTGTTTTTCTACTCTATTAATGGTGGCTATTTCAACTACATACTACTTGACGCATCTCTGCTGGCTCCTATGCTCGAGGGCTGGGTGCAAGAAAAGCACTCGATTGACAAGACTTGAAGGAATATTTGCAACCTGAATTAAGAGGCCTTCGGTATCTTAGCTTGGTGGAAGAACAAGAGAGAATACTATCCTATCCTTTCAAGGAAACTTGAGGTTGTAGAGGTGAATGGACAAAGGTTTGAGCAGTTGTGGGAGTACTGTAAATTTCCAAAGTGCAAGACGAGGTATAGAGCTGAAGGACACTTTGGTACAACTGGGGTTTAAGAATCATTTGAGGTCGCAGCACAGTGTTGAAAAAGGGACAACAACAGCTAGATGTTGGTAAGAACCCTGGTACTCAAATTGTTCATGTCAAGCCCTACAAATATGACCTAGAAGCCAGTTTAAGGAAACTTAATTTAGCAATCACCATGCATGAATATCCTTTCAACATAGTTGAGAATGAGTATCTCGTTGATTTCATAAAGTCTCTTCGTCCTAACTTTCCAATCAAGTCCCGTGTCACTGTTAGGAAAGAAATAATGGATAAATATATGGAAGAGAAGAAAGATTTGTATGCATATTTGAAAACTATGCATTGCCACTTTTCTGCAACCATGGATATGTGGACATTGTGCCAAAACAAAGGGTACATGTGTGTCACAATTCATTGGTTAGATGAGGAGTGGCATATGCAAAAGAGAATTATAGGTTTCTTCAACGTAAAAGGAAGGCATACCGGTGCAAAACTGTCAGAAACATTTACTGAAGTTATGGTTAATTGGTTTGTTGAGAAGAGGTTGTTTGCATTGAATTTAGATAATGCTAGTTCCAATGAAGTGGTTGTTCAAGATATAATTTCAGATCTGAAAGATAATGGTAATGGTTTACTAGTTTGTGATGGGATATTTTTTCATGTTAGATGCGCCTGCCACATACTGAATTTGGTTGCTAGAGATGGGTTGAAAGCAATTTCATCAACACTTAAGAAAGTCAAATCACTTGCATTGAATGTAAAAGGGTCTCCATTGCAATGGGAAATGCTTATGAAGTGTGCCACTGAATCTGGATTGGATACAAAGAGGGGTATCTCATTGGATGTCTCCACTAGGTGGAATTCTACCTATCTCATACTAAGAGATTGTCTATACTACAAGGATGCTTTTATGAGGCTTAAATCCTGCAAATCGTCGTAAGTATGCCAACATCACTCCCTCTCCTGCTGAATGGGACAAGGCATTCACACATTTTCAGTGCTTGAAGAAATTTTATGACCTCACTGAAATTCTCTCTGGTACTTCATATCCTACTGCAAACTTGTTTTACAAAGGTTTCTGTGATATCAAACTCTTGCTTGATGATTGGTGCTTTAGTGATGATGCCACAATTAGTGCTATGGCTATTGCAATGAATGAGAAATCTGAAAAGTATTGGCAGCGGTCCAATGTTGCTCTAGCTGTAGCTTGCTGTGGAGACCCCTTACCGGGACGTCCCTTGATTACCTGTATCAGGTCCTGGATCGGCCACTGATACAGATCTGATCACAGATTAGTATCAGAAGAAGTAAATAACGTATAATTTTAAACCAGATTTAAAACCGTTTGCTTTTAGCTAGCGGAGAGCGGGTAGGCACTTCATTCCTCCACCGGAATGGGCTGTAGCACCTTCTCGCCCTGGAGACTTAAACCTGTATGACAAGGAAGGCAAGAGTGAGTATTCAAAATTGAATACCCAGCAAATCCCACAAATTCAATAATATAATAGATTAAATTAAATAAATGTGAAGGTTGGGCCTGGAGGGGCATTTCCTCCCTGCCAGTCCCGGTATCAAGCCCAGAGCCCAGTCCTCGGCGCTTCTGCCGTCCGGGTTTCCCATGCAATAAAATAAATCTAATCAGTGGGGGCTTTGACCAAATCGGCTCTATGCCGAGAGCTGCGGCTATCCAGATAGATTTTAACTCTGCAGAGGTTGTACTTATCTACCACACATTCGGTCTGTTCCCACCTTCGCGAAAGGTGGGCGTCGACCTACGAGACTCGTGTCCACTGGCGTCTATCTCTAGACAGCCAATCACTAGCTCTGTCCACGGGTGCTGCTGGGGCCTAAACAGGGATCGCATTTCTGTCCACAAAAGGACCTTCCCGGGGAATAGGTGCACCTTATATAAAAGGGCATGTCTCTGCATCGCCCTTGGGCCCTACCAGCCCTGTCACATGCGACCCGTGCCGACCAGTCCCAGCCCTCTGTCTGGGGCTGTCTCCAGCATACCTGTTGCCCACCGTGGCCCCTTGGGACAGTTTACTAGTGCTGACTAGTGGGGTGTGAGTCAAGGCCTCACATAAATAGGTATTCCCGAAGGCCATACCTTTTTGGCATGCGTGGTTGTACAGGGGATTGGAAAGACTCTCCCATGAACCGGTCCTTAGCTGGGATCAGAGTGGCTCTTAGGACAGAATCCCCTCCTTGGGATCTTTCTTCCACTCCCAATCAGCATCCTATGACTACAGCGGGGCCAGGCATTCACCCACGTGATGCCTCCTCATAGCTTACGCTGCAGAAATGGTAAACTTTAATGTTTAAAGTGATATTATTGGTGAGACTTGCCTTCATTGTCGATCCTTAGTCGTTCCTTACGCAAGCGCGTATCATATGTTGACCGGGCTGGGCTTCGGGCCTTCTGGAGCTTTGGCGCCTCGTCGGGGCCCAGTCATGCTATCGATAAAGCACATAAAATAATAATCAGGATAACAATACATCAATCAAATCATAAAAGGAAAAGGAATAGAAACAAGGCGGGGATTCAAGGGATCCTTCTAACGGCTAGGGTTGGATTAATAGTCCATTAATTATATAAATAACCAATGGATTAAAGGATGGGAATTTGGAGGAGAATTATTAAATAGTTCCCCAGAAGATGGCTGGAATGATAATTATCGGTATTTCGGAAATTATAAGGATTTCTATGAATAAATCCCGAATGACCGATATGGATTACTAGGGAATCCTTATCTGTTTCTTGGGCAGCATGATGGCTAGGGTGTCAGTGAAACCTAGGGGTTTACGGACGATCAGTTGGGCGACGGGGGTTTAGACGGGGTTTTGGGTTTACACGGTCGGCATAGCGGCGGGGTTTTGGGATGGATTAAAGGCATGGCTAAGCTTAGGATGTAAATATTAGGGAACTAAGCATATGAAAATGCTTAGAATAATCCCTAATATTTATGGGAATTTTCTAGGAATTTATCGGGCTAGGACAGAGAAAGGGGGGTTTTTCTGGGTACACCGAGGGAGGCTTTTTATTGGTTAGAAAGAAGCTTATTTGGATTTGGGCTCTAATGACTTGCTAAAAAGAATTGGATGGTACTAATAGGCTTAGAAATATTTCTAGTATTTTTGGATATTTTGGGGGAATTTTTAGAAGTGAGGAAGGGCTCTAAATACACTTGCGTGTACACTTACCGGGGTGTACCTAGCAATTTGCTAGGGGCTGACGCGGCAGGGTGGGCTAGCCGACGTGGGCTTGTGGGCCCCATCTGCGGCTACTGTTTCATGGGCCGGGGGTATAGGCGCGATGGACCGGGGCTCTGGCCTCGCGGTTTACATGCACCGGGTGCATCCACGCCCAGGCCGGCCTGGCACCATGAGCCAGCCATAGACCGGAGGCCGGCTGGGCCTTTAGTCCACGTAAGCCAGGCTCACGCGCGGTGGGGAAGGGCCGGGCCCGCCTGTCGGTCGTGGCGTGTGGCCGGCCTTCTTCCCCCTTCGGTCCGTTCCTCTGTTTCCCCATCGCGCAGGGGAGGAGGGGGAGAGGGGTCGGCGGCCGGCTGGATGCCAGCGGCCGGTGAGGAACGGCGGCCGGCGCGCGGCGCGACGCAAGGCCGCGGTGGCGCCAGCGGCGATGCAGCGTCGCGACGCCAGGGAGACCGCGGCGCCGAACGGGACGGCGCGGGGCTGCCGGTGGAGCGGCTGGCGTAGCGGCGGCACCAGCGATGGCCTGGCGCGGTGGCAGCAGGCGATGTCGCAGGGCGCGGCACGGCGGTGTGGGGTTGCCCGGCGTCGGCGATGGTGCCGGTGGTGGGGTGGTGGCCGGCACGGCCGCGCGTGGCTTGTAAGCAGCACAGCGGCGCGGTGGCGGCGGCCGCCGGCAGCGGCGCCTGCAGGGGTGGTGGCGGTACTGCCAGAGGGTAGCGAGGCGCAACGTGTTGCGGCGGGGTGGCAGCACGCATAGCGCGCGGCAGTGCACGCTCGGCGGCGTGCTACGGGGCAACGCCGGCGGCAGCGCGCGTAGCGCGCGGTGGGGGCAGAGCGCCCGTGGGGCGGGACTCGCATCGACGCGAGCGGCGGCGTGTGCGGTGGGGGTGGGGGTGGAGCGGCGCCAGCGCTCGTGCTGGCGGCCGTGGTGATGATCACTGGCGCGGCGCCTAAGGCGGCGCGCGGGAGCGAGGAAGTGGGGCGGCGGCGCGGCCGCGGTGGGGGAGGAGGCTCGAGCTCTCGAGCTCGATCCGGCGGTGTGGCGAAGGGAGGAGCTTGCTCCCCCTATTTATAGGGCGAGAGGCACCGGAGGAGCCTTCGCATGCCGGCCACGTCGCGCGGGGCAGAGGAGGAGGGCCGGGCGGCGCTCGCCGCGTGGCGCCGGTCGGAGAGAGGGTGACGGCAGCAGCGGCTTCAAGCTCGGCCGGCGGGGGTGGTCGGCGCCGCATTGCCTGTGCGGTGGCGCACGGAGAAGCCTCCACGCGTCGCGCACATGCCCCTGGGGTAAATCCTGGCCGGCGGCCGGGGATCCAGCGGCGGCGAGCGGCGATGGCGCGGCCGCGAGGAGGGGAAAGGGGAAGAGGAAGGCGTGACGTCAGGCGACGTCACTCCGACCGGAGTGCGGGCCGCGTGCGCGAATTGGGCTGGGCGGAGCGGACCGAGCGAGGGGAGGGGGAAAAAGCGGACTGGGCCGCAGGGAAGTTGGGCCGGTGAGAGGGAAAGGTTTAGAGTGGACGAGGCCAGAAATTGGAGGAGGAAAAACAGACTTTGCTGGTGGGCTGGCGGGGTGAGCTGGGCCGGATGCAGGAGTTCGGCCCTTTAAGGTTTAAATCATTTTTCTTATTTATTTGAAAGGGGTTTTAAAGAGGAATTTGAATTTAAATTGAACCAAACCCTCTCTAATTGATTCTAGGGTTTTAGAGACTTATTTTGGCACTTAAGTTGTAAAACATCCTTTTTATTTCCCAAAGTTATTTATAGTTTTATTATTCATATTTATTCCCTTTTCAAACCTATAATTTTCCTAATAAATCTAGTACTTATCTGAATGAACCCTAAATTAATTCTACTTAATTTTGAGAGTGTTACACTTGCTTTCTTGATCCTAGATATAAGTTGAAGCTTATTGAATATTACATGAGGAAGTTCCATGGTGATGAGTTTCAAGTTAAACTTGATGAGTTTGTTAGTGTGCTAAAGAAATTGTATCAGTTTTACACTAGTGCTGCTACTACATCAACAAAGAAGAAGAGTAACCTAGCTGGACCTAGTAATTGCTCGGAGATATTAATGGGTGATGTAGACAAAGAACTAGAACATTTCTTATATTCTTCAAATGAACCCGGTATGGCTGAGTCCGATGAGTTGGAGAAGTACAGGAAAGAATCTCTTCAGCAAATTGTTGGTGAGTTTGACATCTTAGCTTGGTGGAAGAACAAGAGAGAAGACTATCCTATCCTTACCCAGATTGTTCGTGATGTGATGGCCATTCAAGTATCAACTGTTGCATCCGAGTCCGCTTTTAGTGCTGAAGGTCGTGTTGTTGACCCCTACCGTAATCGACTTGATCCTGAGATTGTAGAGGCACTGATCTGCACTAAAGATTGGGTTGCTGCAGCAAGAAAAGGTAATGGTTCAGACATGCTTTTTAGTTACAACCTTAAATTTCCACCAGTAACATGCATTGAATATTTTCTTGTCTTTCTTCTTGACATAGATTCTAAAGCTATCGGCTCAATTGTTAGTGACCTTGAGGTTGAGGCTTTATCTACTGTCATGGCTGATAAATTGAAGATTGAGGTATGCATTTCATTGGGCTATTTCTGAATTTTTAAATGAAGGTTTCTAATTTCTTTTTTTCTGTAACTAACCATTTTGCTTCATCTTGCAAACTTGTAGGAGGAGGAGGAGAACCTGTGGAATGAGGGGCTTGAGTGGAATGCAGGGATTCATGTGCAGTCTGAGGAAGAACAAGACATGGACAGCGATCTCGATGTCATGAATGATGGTGATGAGTTGTAGGCTGTTGTTTGCCTGGTGCTAGCTGAAGCTAGTGTTGTACGCCTGTACACTGTTGTTTGCCTATTTGCCTAGCTGCCTGGATGCTAATGCTACATTGCTACCTTTATTTATGTTTGTGACTGTGTGACCGTGACTGTGAGTTTGTGACTGTGAGTCTGTGAGTGTGACCGTAGTGAGTCTGTGAACTATGGCTGCTAGCCTGCTACCTTTGTTTGTGACTTTATGGTCAGGTTATATATGCACTTATGTTTTATGTAAGACTTGTTATGGTACTTACTTTCTGTGGGTCGTTGTTTCCGTTTTTTTCGTATCCCGACCGTTATCGACATGTTTCCGTTCGAATCAGTTAGTTTTCGATATCCCGTTATTTCGTATTCGTTTTCGTTCCCGATATTGCCGTATTTGTTTTCGTTCCCGTATTCAAATGCGAAAGTGAAAACAATATTGGAGTTTTCCCGATAGTTTTCGACCGCTTTCGACCTTAGCAACGATGACGACTCGCTCCCCTGACGATCGCACCCCAAAGGTTGGTGAACCATCTCGGCAGCATCGTTCACCCGCCTCGCCGCTCGACGACGCTCCATCAACGGCTCCGATGACTCCGCCGCCGCGACATCATCCTCCGAACGAAGCGCGGCGCCGGCCGTCGCCGTCCCCGGCCGGAGCCTGATGAACTGAGATGGTTGCTTCTTGTTCAGAGGACCACCACCACGAGTGCTCGTCTCAGACACAGCTCCCGTCGTCGTTGACCCGCCGTCCTCGTCGTCCACGAGCAGCTCCGACTTGTCCTCCGACCAAACCTCGTCGGAATCGAGGTCGCTGTCCTCCGTTCTGATGCTCTTGTAATACGGGTCGCAGATGTGGCCAGGGTTCTGGGATTCGGTCCGAAATGGCCGAATCCCACCGAAATTCGCCCATCTCGGTCCCTTTCAAACGAAATTTGTGCTCCAAAATTCGAATATTCTCTAGAATCTAACCGAAAACCGACCGAAATTGACCGAATTTCACCCATTTCGGTTGGGACCGAAATTTTTTCGAAATTGAATCCCAAAACCTTGGATGTGGCCGTCGACGGCCTCCCCTCCGCGATCCTGCACGCATCGAATTGATTTGATTTCAGAGATTACTTCACCTGTTCAGCACGGTACTACGCGCCTGATCATAGGAGGCGAGATGGAATAGGGACTGGGGAGGGAGAGCTCACAGCAGTGCCGGGGCGGCGGCAGCGCCGGTGAGCGCCAGCCGCGCCATGAGGAGGAAGGAGGAGGCCCTGCCGCGAGAGGTCCCAGAGCCGCTGGCCGTCGGCGCCGGCCATCGCGCGCTCTCCTGCTCTGACGCGCACAGCTAGGCCCTGGACTGCGTCGTGGTTGAACACTTGAACTGATGAGAATGAGCTTGATTTGGGGGAGGAGATCTATCTGGAGCCTGGTGAGGTAGTATGTGGACCAGAGATTAGGCGGAGTGCATGTTTGCAGCTGAGTGGAGTGCGGGTGGGAAAGCACTCGCGGCCTTGCACGTTTTGCATGGGAAGAGTCAGAGGTCAATGGCTTGGAGATCGAGTTGGGCAGGAGTTGACTTTGCAATTGATTTCAGCGCTGCAGTTCTCGATGGATCAAATGTTCGGTTTGCTGCCGGTTGATCCTTTTTTAACGCCACCCCGCAACGGGTTGCTGCAAGTTCTCTATACCAAAGACACGTCACCTATTTTGAGAATAAACAATTAAGAAGAGTGACAAATTGTCGCTACAGCCAACGTAAGCCGCCAGCACGCATATCCATGTTGAACACCACTATCACCTCATGCCTGCTCCTTCTCCCCTCTCTTGCGATGACCGCAGGCGGAGATTGATGGAGAGAGGGAGAAAAGTAATAAAAAAACTCTTGACATATGTGATGCAATAAATTGAGAAATAAATGCTATGATTATTCTGTGTTGAAGCTGGATAGGGATGCTCCCGGCGAGGCAGGAAATTCTCGTGGCGAACTCGTCGACAGCCTCACCGTCTTTGAAGGTAATGTTCTCGAACTCTTGTAGAAGCTTCTGGGCGTTGGCCGCCTTGACACGATCAATGCCAAGTTGCATCGTCTCGATCGCATCCCACGCCTCCTTTGATGTCTTCTTCTTGGCAAGGGTCGAGCGCATATTAGACGGCACAGCGCGCAACAGCGCTGCTAGCGCCATCCGATCCTCGCGCCGGTCCTTGGTGTCGTCCTCGATCACCTCCCAGAGCCCTTGTGCTTCAAAGTTCACCTGCATCACAAGAGCCCACTCGGTATAGTTTGAGCGCGTCAGCTCCGGATACTGGATCAAGCCACCGATCTCCTTCATCACGCGCTCCACCACAACTTATGTCACACCCGGTTCTGAAAAACAAAACCGAGTGCACACCGTATGTGTGTCAGGATCAAGTTTCACACATACGGCGAACAAAAATGAGTATTAGAGATAGTATCACGAGTAAAACAATATAAACTAAAAAAACTATCAGAGTATTACACAGCTTAATCCTGGAAACGGAGGCTCCAACTCCACAAGCAGTCGACCGGGGGTTGCGTATGCCCAGCACCATCTTCAGAACTCCAAAGCACCTTCTTTTTCTGAGCAGCGGTTTAGCAAGGGTGAGTACACTTATGGTTGGTACTCAGCAAGGCCACAAAGATTAACCAGAGATGATTTATTATAATCTTTAAGTAAATTACTCATGTGGAGGTCCAGGCCACTCGTGACCGTGAGCACGGCTGATATATCAGTTTTACACTCTGCAGAGGTTGTACACTTTCACCATGCGTCGCGTAAAAGCTCAGAGAACTTTAAACCCAACCATGCTGCACCACACAGGCACGTATCACACTACCGAGGTGTGACTGCATAGGGACGCAACGAGGCCTTTACAAAGATTCCCTAACAAGTGATAGTCCGCTAAGATTTCAAGACGAAGCAGGCATAACCCTCTCTAATGGGCACACCTTAGCAAAGGCTTCCTCCCAAAAAGGGCCGGGCTATACACCATCAACGCTTCCTCTCTTGCCCAGTCCAGGTAAGACTATCCCAAGCTAGAGTTTCTAATTAATTAGTCAAGACCAGAGCCCATTAGTCTCACGGTTATACTGTAAGTCCTGAGTGGTTTCCCATGTTCCGATTAAAGTATAATATTCTTATAAAAGCATAGGTAGAAAGGTGGTTATGGTCACTTGCCTTTCTCCAGAGAAAAGTTACTCTTAATGTCTTATGCTCTTGCTCACTTGGACTCTTGCTCTTCAAACTTCCGAACGGCAGCACTTCTACTCGAAACAATCAATAGGGACAAACATACTAGCAAATAAATAAGAGCAACTAAGAACAATACATCAATCAAAAAAAAAGCTTTTAAAGAGCGTACTAAACGAAGGAACTCGTTGCTACCAACGCAAGGCGCAACGCTGAAAACGAAACCGCGATTATAAATAAACTATCGAAAGATTTTAATTATCCAAACAAGAGCTAGGTGTTTCATTTATTTTAATTACCAAAACATGATTATATTAGAATTAACTCCAATTATATTTGTAATTAAAAAGTTGTAGTACTTAGCCATATTTTATATGCAATTTTTTAGGTACAGATTATACCAATTAACAGTTAACTTTAGAAAAGAAAGGTATATGAAACATCTAATCGAATAATTTTATTACACGTGTTCAACTAAGCAAGTTACATTTAGAAACACATTCACGTAGATTGCCTAATTTAGAAACATCTAATCATATTAACTTTATTTAAGAAAATGAAGTATAAGCCTAATCATATTTTATTTAGAAAAGACATGTAAAGTAAGCATTAATCACATTAACCTTTAATTTCTAAAGCCGAGATATTGCCTAATTAAATTTTATTCAGAAAAGATAATTCCATAAACATTAATTAAATTAAACTTTATTATAAAACACGCATTGTAGAGCTATATAGATTTTAATTGCAAAATATGCCTATAACCAATTAATCAAATTAATATTTAAAATTAATTTAGAAAAACATAACTATCATGAACAACATCACTAACACGTAAGTTAAGTGATTACAAGTCTAACGAAACGAAAACGGATCGAAACGGATTTAAAACGTGGAAGTTATACCTAAAACAAGGCTTCAGGGACCTGAACGGAATTAACTGTAGATCTGAGAAGATTCGCATGACTCGATGAACAGTGCCCACAATAAGAAGATTCATCAGGGTTAGATCTGCAAAAGGTCAAGGCTCGGGTTAGATTGAAAGGATTGAATCTTCTCAGGGGGTTTTCTGTAAATACGACAGGACTCAAGGAATTGATGAAAAATAACAGGTTAGATCAGGGGCTAGATTGCAAAATGCCGAGCTTCTTCTTCCTCAGGGGGCCATGGCCGGCGGCACTGCACGGCCAAATCGCCAGCGGTCCGGCGGCGCTGGAGCTCCGCCGAGGTGGGGAACCAGGCGAGGAGGACGAGGGGACCTCGTGGGTATGCTCATCGGCGGCGGACGGCGACAGAAACGGCCGGGGCCGGCGGCGGAACGGGCGGTGGCCGGCTCGGCTCCTCACGCTGCAGTGGCGTTGGCGGCTTCGCCCGGCGGCCGACGGAAGCGGCAGAAACCGGCGACGGCGCTCGGCTTGGTCGGCCGGTGCGGCGGCGGTGCTATGCGAGGCGAGGAGGGGCGGCGGCAGCAGGGGCGCGCGGCGTGGGCCCGCCTTGGCGCGCACGGCAAGGACGCGGCGCCGGCGGCGCAGCGGTGCTCGGCCAGGAGCTGGCGGCGGCTGCTGGCCCCAGATGGGCTCAGATGGGCCCTGGCGGGTCGGGCCGGGACGGCTTGGCCCGTTAGGGTTTCCTTTTCTTTTTTTCTGTAATTGATTTCCAGTGCGAAAACAATTCCAAAAATATCCAGATAAAGTTTTTAAAGCACGAAAATTACACCGAAAATCTCAAAATTATAGGAAAAATTCTATAGATAGATTGGGACACGAGGAGTCCAAATAAAATATTTAGAGCTTGTGAAAAGAATTTTAGAGCCTTCTAATAAATAGATTTAGCTCTAGGAAGAGGGGAATAATTTTCAGAAAAATCTAGAAAATTCTCAAAAGCACCTAAACGTTTAGGGAACGCATTTTTGAAACCTTAGCACTCATGAAACACCAAGATGCAACTCGGCATGAATGCAATACGCAGAGAACATTTAATTTACTTTTAGAAACACACATAATTAATTTTCTTTCTAGCTAAATTCTCTGTAAAATAAATAAATGTTGGAAAAATTTTAAAATTGAGAGAAAATTGTTGTATTAATTTTTCTTAAATTCACATCCTGAAATTGGAGAATTTCAGGGTGTGACAACTTAGTGCAACCCGCCGGCATCATCTACGACGGACTTGGGTCCGCTGCCGGAACCGCCGACGTCTTTCTCTTCGCCGATCTTCATTGCGTCGTCGTCGATGGGTGCCTTGGAAGGTGAACTTGGTGGTGTACGATCGCCGGACATCAACTCCCCGTTTCTGATGCCACATGTTCCAGTTGTGGGTGATCCGAGCCTCCCTGTCCAGCTTCAACAGTCTGATGGGCATGGTTCGAAAGGCGTTGCCTAGGCGATGAGGCGCTCGCTGGGGGCAAGGCGTCCCCAATGCCTATCCAAAAGAGGGAAGGGGACAGGGAAGAAGGGGCACGGAGAAGATAGGAAGGAGCAAGGAGGTGACCTAGTGGGCGGCGCGACTCTCTTTCCTCCTCCGTCCTCGCCAGTTCGGGCGCCATGGCTGGCACAGCTCCACCCACTGATTCCAGAGCAATTGATGGCGGAGATCTACCTCTGCTAGCTGCGATGGTGGCGATCTGAAAGGGGCGGCAGTGGGGCTCCGTTTTAGTAGGAGGAGGAGGCCGATTCATGATCTGCGGAGGTGCTTGGGGCGGCGAAGTCGTCCTCTCGTCGCTGCTTTCGCGGGGTGGTGAAGGTCGGGAACGGGAGAGGCGGCGTGCAGAGGGAAGATGAGAGGGTAGGGTAGGTAGGGTTATGGGCTTTGTCTTAGGTGGGCTTTAGTAGACTAGTGGGCGTATATATTATGGGCTTTTGTCTCTGATTTGACTGTAAATAGGGCGTCCGCCTTACCACCTCGCCTTGAGCGCCTAGGCGATAAGGCGTGCCCACAACGCCTCGGCGATGCCTCACGCCTTATGAACCATGCTGATGGGTGACTAATCTATAAATAGTGTCCATAGATGACATGGACAAGTTACTGTTACGGGTGCCCTAAGTTCGGTGGATTGTAGCATCGCGCGCTGCTACTGTAGTACTATACCAGGATACACTTTGCAAGATTTTGCATCACCAAATCATGAAAGGAGTAATACTAGTAGTTAGTAAAAAAAATTATCCCGACGAAACAAAAATGCTATCAAAGGGAGTATATATCAGATAACACGTGCAGCAGCACGGCGTACAAGGAAACAACCGACTCGGACTCGGACTCGGACTCGGGGTATACACGGACGTGGACTCCCCCTGTTTATATGGCACAAGTGTACCTCCCGGCCGGCTGTTAATTTGGTCGCGACCCGCCGATCATCTCGCCAAGCTCTCCACAACGTAACAGGCAGGGACAGGTGCGTGGCCAGGACCGGCGCGCCGGCGAGCACCGATCGATGGAGGGCGCCGTGGAGCCGCCGGAGGCTGAGCACGAGGTGTTCCAGCCCGGTGGCCGGCCAGCAACGACCTCGCCATCGGCGGCAGCGGGGCCGAGAACGACGGCGAGGCTGTGGCGGTGCCGCGTGTGCCAGGTGGAGTGCGGCGGGCGGGACATGTTCCGGGAGCACTGCGGGTCGGAGCAGCACTTCGACGCCCTCCAGGTGTTCGTCCTCCGACCGGACCTCTTCGCCGACCGCCTCCACGTCGCATGATGGATTATCGGAATAAACCATGCATGCATGCACCACCACGATTTACAAGTTTGTGCGTGACATGTTACATGTTTGGATTTGGTAGACTACTTGTGGGATACTAGTGTGGTTTTACGGTTGCGTTTTGGATGATGCTTATAGTTCAGGGAATACTATAATGTTGGATTCTTCTTTGATTAAGCGCTCAACAAAGCAGCATGCATGTAGTGAGCGAGGGAAGTGTACTGGTAACGTTGTTGTTAGTTGGGCCAAATGGCCTTCGGGTCTTGCAATCGCGCGCAGCCCAAAACGAAGCAGCCCATCTTGACGGACCCAGCCTTTAATTTCCCAGCGGCGCCGATTGCCTTTGACTTTGACACCGCGCGTACTGTATTATCGTGTTCTTCGTTTGAGGCCAGCCAAAATATGCTCCAGAAGAGCATAAAGACAGTACACAATTCACATCTGCCTTGTCTTTCACGAGACCGTACGTGTTGTTGTGGTCATGTTTTCGGAATTAGAGATGCAAATAATTAATTCTCCTAAATAAATCTTGAAAACACGATAGGCAGGTATGCACTCCACGCGCTCCTTGACCCGGGCCCACGCGCAAACCCGACAACCAACAGTTGCCCATTTTGATCGTATCAAGTGCCGTCTCAGCCTCCAATAGACAGTCACTCCTGTGATCCTGTCACACTGGTCACTGGACATGAGTACCGTGTTGAAATGTGTTGAGACTTGAGGCTGCCCTTACACACCTAGTTTTGCCTGTTCCCAACAAGTACCGGTCGACGCGTGGACAGCGGCTCGCTGGTATGATATGGCTCGATGCATGTCGCTTTCTGAATGGATCGGGGTGTGGTACTGTCGACTAGTGGGGATTTTGCAACTTTTGTGTGCAACTACAATGACGTCCCAACACCCAACCAACCCCGGCCGTTTGGCCGTGTGAAGAAACAAGACCAACGTAAGCTCCCTCATACAAATTGCATTGGACTCCAATAAAGTCAGCAGATCAACAAGATACTTTTCTGTGTTGATGTATTGTATTGCTAAATTAAGCATGCAGGAACATGACTGGGCTCGGGTGCGGTATTCGAAAGCCGTTGCGCGGTTGAGGTTCATCTAGATTTAAACCTGGCTCGCGAGGTAAAGTTACCTCTGGTGGAACTTGTCCACCAAAGTTCAATTTCTCGACTTAGATTTGGTACTTGTTTTTTTTTCAAGATTTAAGTAGCACTGTTCTTTCAGTTGTAGGTGATACTTCTTCGATCTTGAGAATTTGCCGGCTCAGTTTTTGAAGGTGCTCATGTAGTAGGGTTACGTGCGTGTGTTTGTAAATGTGAATATGCGTGCATGTATGTGAGCATGTGTATTTTCTGATTCGAAAAAAGAAATATTGAACGTGGCTCTCTATTTTTCTCTCTTTTACTAGCAGCAGGTTATGCTTCACTTAATTCAAATAAGATATAATTAAGAACCCTAGGGTACGGTATCTTCTGTAAAAAAAATACGGCCTCAGGTCACACTGTCACTAACCTTCTATTTTACTTGAATTCAATCATTTAAGTTTGGTAGCAAATATATTTTTCACGATGATTTTAAAAATATTGAAAGAATTATAGTACTTGATTCGTTTTGAGAATATACAGTGTCATAAAAGTATAGTTTGCTATTCTACATTAATCTATTATCAAAATGAATCCAAATGTTAAACTTTGAAGACTATATTAATACAAAAACATCACTTATTTATGACTAATTAAAGAAGGGTATGTTCCGGCTCTATGATGTTGTTGAGACGATTGGCCAGCAGGCTGTGATCTGAAAGGATGGCCATCCATCGAGATGATAGCTCGACTTTCAGGTTCCGTTTCATTTGCGTAGTGTGTACGATCCAATATACGCGGGTATGGCGTTATACTTTC
Source organism: Urochloa ruziziensis (assembly GCA_015476505.1). Lineage (NCBI taxonomy): Eukaryota > Viridiplantae > Streptophyta > Magnoliopsida > Poales > Poaceae > Urochloa > Urochloa ruziziensis. Next base: position 49,930,822 of record CM027121.1, on the reverse strand, counting down.
TTACGGCCTTGAAGGCTTGAAGTCAAAGGTTAGCCAACGTGTGGTACAAGTGCAAAAAGACAAGGGGTCTACGTCAAGTCAATGTAATTTGGACGGTTAAGCATTCAAGGGCTGCTAATATGTTCTTTTGTGCTAGTGGTCTCTGCGGACATAAATCGTTGAATGTTTGGTGTTTGAAAGTGGAATTGCAAGGAAGCTAAAGAGAAATTATATTCAAACGAATTGGACATAATTTTAGTTCAAATTATTAGAAAGTCAGATAAAAAGATCCACATGTCATTGCAAGATGGGCTCTTGCAAATGGAGAATGGTGCTCGTCCACTTTTCTTTCGAGTAGAATGAGTCGAATACACCCACTCCTTACAGAGAATTAGACTATTTTTGGTTTGCTTTTGAAATTAGCCAGGCCGAAGTTCGGCATATGTCACATGCCTTCGAGCCAGTGTTTGCTTCATGCTTTAACTTTGGATGTCATAACACCTTGTGCTACTTTCTAGTGCAAACAAACACCACAACTTGCCAAAACTGCTGCGGACAAATCATCCGCCGCACATGCAGCGGTGCCGATGTTTAGCTTGGCTGGCCGAGGACGTAACCCAAAAGGAGCCTTATACACCAATTTTCACTTTCAACCTAATAGCTATGCTAATTAGTAATTATATTGAAAAAATAATAAATTGGACATCATTTTAGTTCAAACTATTAAAAAGCGTGTTTAAAAATCCACCTATCATACTTTCACTGGAAAATGTGCTCTTGCAAATGAAGAATGGTGCTCGTTAACTTACTCTTCGACTAGAACAAGTCAAATTCACCCACTTTCCTTATAGAGTTAGCCATATATGGTTGGCTTTCCCATCCAGCCACGCCAAAGTTTGGCATGTCGCGTGCCCTCAAGCCAGTGTTTGCTTCATGCTTTAATTCCGACAGGCGTAACATCTTGCGCTACTTTCTAATTTAGAACTGACGCTGCAACTCGCCAAAAAGTGCGGCATACGAATAGTTCGCCGCTCATGGGACACACGGGTGTTTAGCTTGGCTGGCTTAGGACGTAAACCACATAGAATTTTATTTATCAATTTTCACCCATCATACTTTTACTGAAAAATGCGCTCTTGCAAATGAAGAATGGTGCTCGTTCACTTCCTCTCCAAGCACTAGAACAAGTCAAATTCACCCACTTTCCTTACAAAATTAGCCATTATGGTTGGCTTTCCAATCTAGCCATGCCAAAGTTTGGCTTGTCGCATGCCATCAAGCCACCATTTACTTCACGCTTTAACTCTGATTGCCGTAGTACCTTACGCTGCTTTCTATTTTAAAACTGATGCTGCAACTCATCAAAATAATGCGGTACACGAATATCACACATGGGACACACTGATGTTAGCTTGGCTGGCTTAGGACGTAAACCAAATAGAAGCTTATTCATCAATTTTCACTTTATAAGTAATAATGCTACCATATTTATGTGCATCATGACTCCTAGCGATTAGAAGACGGATAACTAACCCACTACTTACCCTCACCACCACTTACCACGACATGTAAACGCACAAAATAAATTCACGCAACCAAACACCATGTACCACACATTTTTCACCTTATTACATACTAATTGATTGATCTCACCTACTTTTCCATGACATCGCGGTCAGTGGTCGCCGGTCGGCCTGGTTGGCCGCCGGCCGGTGCACCCACACCCATCCCAACCGGGCAACCGGAGACGCGAAAATCTTGCTGCCGTGGCGGAGCGGGCAATTGCCGACGACGCGACGACCCGGCCCGCGCGCGACGCTGACGGCTGACCTGGCCGCTGCCACCCAATTAGACGCCCCCACCCCGCCCTTCTCCCCGCTATTTACCTCCCTTGCCACTTTACCACTACCCAGCAGGCAGCAGCTAGCTAGCCGCCGGGTTTCACGCGGCACCAGGTCGCCTCGCCACGCCACGCCACGCCATGGCCGGCGGCGGCGGCGGGGCCGCGGCGGAGAGGGTGGCGGCGGCCGTGGAGGCGGCGGCGGCGGCGTCGGGGGGATGGGAGTTCCGGAACGCGTACCGGCGCCAGCTGCTGGCCCTGTCGCGGCGGATTCGGCTTCTTGGCCCCTTCGCCGAGGAGCTCCGGGAGGCGCGCGGGGGCGCCGTGGAAGCGGAGGAGGAGAGGGGGCGGGAGGCTGCGCTGGCGCCGCTCGCCGACGCGCTGGAGATGGCGCTCGACCTGCTCCGGCTCGGCCGCGACGGCAGCAGGATCTTCTTGGTACGCGCTTGCGTGTTGGTTGCTCCCCTGATTCTGAGCAGAGATGAACTTGTAGCTTGCTAGTAGTATTATCTAATTTCTGGATAAGACTTGCGCCCTTAAGCTTGACTCGCTCTGTATTGAGCGTGTAGTAGATCTGGATAGCTGAATCGAAATCCTGTTTTTTCGCTGCTTGCCCCCTTTGCGTTAGTCCTGGCTAGCAGCTGCCGTTCTGTCTGGTAGTTTGCTGTGGATGTTACTTAATGTTCGGGTTCTGGCTTTAACTTAGGATCGAAATTGTTTGCACTCTTAGATTGGGGCTGGTGTTTCGGTTGTGCAGGTTGTTAAGTTTCTAGCTTTTAATTGCAAGTCTGGGACCAACCTCATTTTTCATTATATAATTGGGGATGATTTCATTGAGCGATATGATCATTCCATGGCTTGCCTTCCGTGGTGCAATTCGGTCGACTTAGCAAGTTAGCATATGAGTTTGGACTTCTAGTCAAAGTTTTGATCCTTTGCTCGTGAGCAATTTGTATTGTCTCGCTTCGGTCAGTTCATTAAGAATTTGGGATTAAGTGTCAAACTTGTCGCCTTGAAATGGTTTGACCTTTGTTAGAACAAGGCAAACTTTTCAAAGAATTCCAAGGCAGGTTTTGCTTTCTCATCTCTGTGGCATAGACGTGTGGACTGATTCCTCCCATGGTTCTGGTGAATGGCAATTAGTTTGCTGAAATGTTGATTGTGTTTACCTTAAACCATGTCATTGTTAGTTCCTTTCACCAATCATTGTGGCTAGGCTATGCGGAAAACACAGGGTATTGTTAAATTGGAACTGGTAACTCGGCAACATTACCATTTCTTTACCTTTCGTGTATAGTTAGGTTTTTAGGATCTTTGTTGATAGTGTTCATACTTTTTCAAATTTTCTTTTGCTTGAACATGTTTTCTTCTGGTATTGATTTAATTCTTCTCAGTAAAAATTTGCAATGTTACCATATTTAATGCTGAAAGTTCAAATACTACAAAACAGAGTACCTTAAGCACAAAGCACCCAGACTGGATGAGAACAATTGACTAGGGGCAGGGCCTACCTGTCTACCTGTGTGGCTATGAGTCTTAATTCTTCGACTGACGGAGCATGGATTTTTTTATCCTTTGTTGACAGTTTACCTCGAACACATTTTCTTCTTCTCAAGTATTAACATATGGGTTGTCTCTATTAAACTTTGCGTCTATGGTCCTGAAATGTTACCTTTTAGTTTTGACTTGAAGATTATGGAGTTCCTTGGTGTAGTACATGGATTAGTTTCTTGACCCTGTGTTGCACCTTTGCTTTTAGATTCTGTTTTAATGTATATCAAAAGTAAGTGAGAAGATAGCCAAAAGTGTAGTTTATTTATTTCATCTTCTTATTGAACCAGAAATTTCTTGAACCATTAGCTTACAACTTGAAACATTTGTTTACAGTGCATATTGATATTCTTGTTATATTGTTGCCAATATTTATTTTCTTGTTGACCTTGTAACACTCCATTACAATTGTGTAGTTCATCTTCTCATGTTCATGCTTTTCAAAACATTACTTTTTTTCGCCCTCCAAAAGTCCAACATGTTACTTAGTTAAATTGACTTTCTGTTTTCTTTTGGTGTATGCTTTGCAGGTCCTTGAGAGGGATAATATAATGAAGAAGTTTCAAGGAGTAATTGCTCAATTGGAACAAGCTTTGTGTGATATTCCATACGATAAATTGGACATATCAGATGAAGTTAGAGAGCAGGTAGCAATACTAAGCACTACTGAAAAGCATTTTTTGCTGTTTTTGTTAAGCACTTACATCAAGGAGATACTTAGCCAAAATCACCTGCAGGTTGAGTTAGTGCATGCACAGCTTAGAAGAGCAAAAGAACGGGCAGACATGCCTGATGATGAGTTCTACAATGATGTACTGTCTCTGTATAACAAGAGCTATGACCCAAGTGCTGAACTGGATATCCTCCAAAGATTGTCAGAAAAGTTACACCTGGTGACCATCACTGATCTCACACAAGAATCACTTGCTTTGCATGAGATGGTAGCATCCGGTGGTGGTCAGGATCCAGGAGAACACATCGAGAAAATGTCAATGCTATTGAAGAAGATCAAAGACTATGTGCAAACCCAGAACCCTGAGATGGGGCCGCCAATAGGTACCAAGCTAATGGATTCCAATGGGGAGCCAAGGCCTGTAAACATTCCTGATGAGTTCCGGTGTCCAATTTCTCTTGAGCTGATGAAAGATCCGGTTATTGTTGCTACTGGCCAGGTAGCTATATCTGATTCGGTTTTTTCATACTCAAAGTACGATCCAACTTTAATGTATAGTCTGAGATAGTTGTGCTTTGTTTATGTTTTACAGACATATGAGCGGGTGTGCATCGAGAAGTGGCTAGCTTCTGGGCACCATACTTGTCCAAATACTCAGCAGAGGATGACAAACACAACATTGACACCAAACTATGTTCTTAGAAGTCTTATTGCCCAGTGGTGTGAGGCCAACGGGATTGAGCCACCAAAGCGTTCGCTGCAGCCTAACAAGCCTACATTGGCATGTTCTTCGAGCGAACGTGCTAACATTGATGCTCTTCTGTGCCAGTTATGCTCTCCAGATCCTGAGGAGCAGAGGTCAGCTGCTGCAGAGCTCCGCCTCCTAGCAAAGCGGAATGCAAACAACCGGATTTGCATTGCTGAGGCTGGTGCCATTCCCTTACTACTGAGTCTCCTGTCATCATCTGACCTGCGGACTCAAGAACATGCCGTGACTGCACTTCTGAACCTCTCCATACACGAGGATAATAAGGCAAGCATCATATCCTCTGGTGCTGTGCCGAGCATAGTTCATGTGCTGAAGAATGGCAGCATGGAGGCACGGGAGAATGCTGCAGCTACACTTTTCAGCCTCTCAGTGATCGATGAATACAAAGTAACAATTGGGGGAACAGGGGCTATCCCTGCCCTTGTAGTTCTGTTAAGTGAGGGAAGCCAGCGGGGGAAGAAAGACGCAGCAGCAGCCCTATTCAACCTGTGCATTTATCAAGGGAACAAGGGCCGTGCGATACGAGCTGGCCTTGTGCCGCTCATCATGGGGCTGGTGACAAACCCCACGGGAGCTCTTATCGACTGAGGCTATGGCAATACTTTCAATACTGTCCAGCCACCCTGAGGGGAAGGCGGCCATTGGGGCAGCAGAGCCTGTTCCTGTGCTTGTGGAGATGATTGGAAGCGGGTCACCAAGGAATAGAGAGAATGCTGCAGCTGTGATGTTGCATCTTTGCTTTGGTGAGCAGCAGCTTGTGCATTTGGCCCGTGCACAAGAGTGTGGGATCATGGTCCCGCTGCGGGAGCTGGCTCTGAACGGCACAGAGAGGGGGAAGAGAAAGGCAGTGCATCTGCTCGAACGAATGAGCAGATTCCTGGTTCAGCAACAAGAGGAAAAGGAAGCCCAGCTGCTGGCATCGGCACAGGCTATTCCTCAGAACCCTGAACAGGTCCAAGAGACTGACATCCCTGAACAATTGGACAGTCCTTCACCACAATATCCTACAGTGGCATGATGACGATGAATATCTTCGCGACAATATACCAAAAGGTTGAGCAAGTAGTATCTGAATCACTTGGCTTCCGGATCCGTGGTTTAGCATGCTGAACGATAGTTTTTGACGCTGTTGGATTCGGTTTTTAAACCGGTGATGATCTGTATGGCTTCTTCTCATGCTTTTGTGCTGAAGATCCCATTGCGCCACCGCCACCTGTTTCTGGGTATGTAAATTATCCCAGAATGTTGAGATGTGTACAGTCTAGTAAAGATGCAGCTCATGATACTGCTAGTATATGTACATTTTCACTATGGTACTATATAAAAGAGAAGTTCTAGCGGCGAACTCAGTAAACCTTGTTGCCTGCTACTCACTTCGTGTTGCCGTGAGTTTCAAGTTTCAGAATTTTTATTTTTATGGTCGTCTGTGTGCATTTGTGATTCCAACACTCGCAAACATGGTATTACAAACGTCAGTGCTAGTTGCATTGTAAGCAGAATGGCATTTCTTCCCTCCTTGAAATGCGGGAAATTTTACTCATCCATGTGGAAATTGAACTGTTTCAATAGTGCTGTTCTACACAGATTCTTGTAAAGCGTCTCCTGTGACGTTTTGCGAGAAGCAGCACATGTACATGGGCCTTGCTACGCAGATGCGTATTTGGGCCTAGGGCCACTGCATTCCCTGTGGAGTGATTCACTTCATTAGCAAAGGCCGTGTTCTTCCAGTTGTCGCCCGTCTCGCCTCTCGCTTCGTGTCTGCTGCCAGCCTGCCACTCTGCCTGCCTGCCCGAGTTGTTTGTGTTGGGACTTTGCATCTGTGCAGCTGCACAGTATTTGCCTCTCCAAGAAACTACCGTTTGGAAGGAGGAAATTAATTTTATCTACACTATAAAAGACAACGAAATTTTTTACCAAATCTTACGTGTTACTCTTACCTCTGGAGGAGGAAATTAAAACAAATGTGCAAATTATTTCTTTTAAAAGAATAATGTGCAAATTAATTGAGTACAAAGCTATTGGCTGAAAAATTATTGACTAGTGCATCAGCGCAAGCCTCAAGAGTAGTTTCAGATCAAAGTATCAAAACGGATCATGAAGTTTCAGATCAAAGTATCATGTAACACCCTAAATTTCAACTTTTGCAATTATTAAAATTTTCTAGAATTTATTTGAATTTAATTAGAGCGTTAAGGATTTTCTAGCGCTTTATCGAATTAATCGGATGCTAAAAAGGTATTTCCAAAATAATTAATGAACTTAGCCTTGAATTGTTGCATTTATGTTGCTGCATTTTATTTTGAGTTGTTTGGATTCAAGTTTGGTTGAATTCAAATTTAGTTTGAGTGTTGTTTTGTTTAATTTTCAGCAAGTCTAGATTTGGCCCTTGATCTCTTTCGGCCCGCGTAGTTTCGCCCTCTCGCTCGCAGCCCAGCAGCAGCGCGCCACCCGGCCCAGTGACCCAGCTCGCGCGGCCCGCCAGCGCCGCAGCCCGCGTCCGCCCCCTCCCCCCCCCCCCCCCCCCCCCCCCCCCCCCCCCCCGACGTCGAAGGCGCCCGCGCGCCTAGCCGCCTTCTCCGCTCGCTGGCGCCCGTCTCCGCCTCGCCTTTTTCCGCTTTCACCGCTCGCCCGCGCCCGCGCTTCCGGCCGCCTTCGCTCAGCCGCTGATGGGTGGGGTCCCCGCGTCATCGCCTTCCCCACGTCGTCGCCGCACCGGACTTGAGCTCGGGTCCGGGTCGCGCCCCGTCGCGCGCGCGTGAGCCTTGGCCCGCATGCCAAGGTGGCCTCCCGGTCTTTATAACCCGTGCCGCTATCTCCCCCGCCCCTTTTAGCCCTAACCCTAGCTGCCTCGAGCCGCCGCCGCCGCTCCAAACCCTAGCGCCGCCGCCGCCACTCGGTCCGCCTCCCCCGGTCGCCCTCGAGCCTCGTCGTCGTCACCATCGTGCTCGTGGTGAGCTCCGCCGCCCTCTCGTGCCCTCGGCGCATTCTTCCGTGCACCGTAGTGCCCGCCCGCGTGTTCCACCGCCGCGTCGGCCATGGCGCCGCCGCGCACGGGCTCGTCGCCGGCCGCCCGCCGGCGGTGCCAGCCGTCGGATCGGCTGGATGGACGGGATTAAATCCCACGAAGGGGTAAGCCGCCGGTCCACCGTGGACCCGTGGACCGAGTCCACGGGCGTGGTCCACGGCGCCGCCCGCGCTGACGTCAGCGCCGGCGTTAGCGCTGATGTCATCATGGCGTCACCCGCCGTCCGACCCGCCGCCGCCGTCAGCCGGTTTTCTAGAAAAGCCCTCAAGCTTTTCTTTATTTACAGATCTATCCACCGCAGTTCAAAGTTCTTTACCGTTTAGTCCTTTTATTCTTGTTTAGCCCCCTGGAAGTTCATGTTCTTTGCCAGCAAGTCCTTAATCTTGTTTATATCATATCTTTTGCATCTTAACTCCGTTTTATGCGTTCAAGATATCGTTGGAATCGCTGTTTTATGTACAATCTATATGTGTGGACCATGTGTTGGTTTCTTATGATTGTTGTACTGTTTTCTTATTATTTCTTTTGCTTGTTGCATGTGTGTACTGGTAGACGATCCCCGCTTTGCTGACTTTCCGGGAGAGGAATTCAAGGAGTTCGAGGAGTTCGGACAGCAGCAGGCTTTCGCTGAAGGCAAGTCGCCTTGGTCATGCTTTGTCCCATTTAAATTAAAAACTTACTTTTATGTACAATCGACCTTAGTTGCATGTAGGATTTAATCTTGATGGGTTTTCCTACTAAGGACATGCCTAGCCACCCTACCCTGAATATTATGCCTTTACCATGGGTTAATGAATCTGTTGTATCCTTTGCTAGTGCTCTACTGTTTAATTGAAACCCTATGTTAATCTTGATTTATTATGCTATGCCTCGGTAACAAGATCATTTATTTAATTGAAAACATGGAGAACCACCCGGGACATACCATACAACCGCAGTGCTAATGGGCTCTGGCCTTAACTTAATAACTAGTGACTCTAGCTTGTGACAACCTTACCTGAACTGGGCAAGAGGGGAAGCGTTGACGGTGTATAGCCCGGCCCCGTTGAGGAGCGGCCTTTGCTAGGGAGCACTCTTCGGAGAGGGTTATGCCTGCTTCGTCTTGGAACCTTAGCGGGCTGTCACTTGTTAGAGAAGCTTCGTAACGGTCTCGTAGTGGATCCCTGACCATTTACCAAAGGTAGTGTCTCCTGGGGCCTTGCAAACCTCGGTCAAAAAGGGTGACACTTCTGCTGGGTAAAGCTGTACAAACCTTGCAAGGTTAATTAAAAACTATCATGATAGCCGTGCTCACGGTTACGAGCGGCCTGGACACTCACATATTTAATTTATCAGAACTTTATTCAAATCATTTACTTTATGTTGAGGCTCTCATCTTTATGTTTTCTATTCATTAATTGTGGGTGGTCACATATTTACTTATGCTTGCTTAATTAAAATTTGATCAACTAAAATGCTAATGCTTAAACCTACAGCCTATCCTTGTTTAAGCCTTGCATACCATTTCGTTATCTTTCGCTTGTTGAGTACGGCATGTGCTCACGCTTGTTCACTTATTTTTGCAACGACCGATCCGGATTTGTTCAGACGTGGAGAGCTTTGAGGAGTTCCCCGACGACTTCCAGGAGTTCTAGGCTGCGTGTCTGCCAGGCAACCTCAAGGTCTTAGAGGAGTTTCATTCGCAGCGTTAAATAAAGACTCTATTTATTCTTTGGAGACAAACCTTGGCTTGTAATAATGCTATTTAATACTCTCTATTTATTCTTGCACGCTGTGATATTTATTTTTGTCGGTTATATGTGAGTTGCCTTGATTAAAGACTTGCATGTGAGACGGTTCGTTTTCTTCTGAAAACGGACGTGACATATCAAAATTCAAATGACGACAAGATTGGGCCTCAAGAGAAATGCAATTTAGATCAGAACTAAATTTGTAGCAGCTATCGAGATCGATGCTACCACAAGGAGTGGGCCTAGGCGTGAAGTTTCACAAGCTCCATTTACCTTCTAGGATAGGTTAATTAAATCTGAACCCTAAAATTTTAGAATAGAGAAACCAATTAATTAAGGATACAAAGAAGTTACCTTAATTTATGTCATGTGAGATGAAAAAAACTACAAAACATGTCACATTTCATTTAGATATTTTTCCTATTTTCCAAAATAAAAAATTATATAAATATTTTTTCTCCTATTAGCACCTAGGAGACTTGGTTCTTGTTTAATTCACATCTTTCAACACTAAAACATTCTACACAATTGGCACGGAGAATAATCTCGGCAGCAAGAACACAGTTCACACCAAAATGAAGAATATGACTGCATATATGAACATAGCTATAATAAATAAAATACCCCAATCAATAAAAATTACAAAGTAGAAAAATCTAAACTATTTTATGAATGTCTTCATATATGCATATCTATATATCAAAACCGGGCACATATATAGAAACGAGCCAACTATTAAAACTCACCCAACCGGCCGTGCCCTACTTGGAATGCTAAAATTTCCCTATTATTCACATGCCAATTGAACCTTTTCATGTCGAAATAATCAGGTTTCGACACATACATTTCACATTTTGCAAACATCTCCCGTGAGGTTTTCCAAGCATTCATGCATGCATGCGGATCGAGAGCAGTACGGTACGGGACAAGGCCACAAGGGAGAGTCCCTCTGCCTCCATGCTCATAGGGTCAAAAGTACCGCTGGTGCCTAGGTTACCACTACAAGCCAGCACTTCTCTGGATTTCTGACACCAGCAAACACGCTCGCAAAGACGTCGAGAGCACACATAGGCTGTCACATGGCGACGACACATCTGACTGAGGAGATGGAGGGGAGATGCAAAACTTGAAGCTGAAGCTGCCCGCTGCCGCTGCTTTACAAGACTGGACCAGATCGCCTGTCTCAGATTCTTCAGAGATTGACGCGCACATGAATGAAAGAGACGGATACAAGGAATTTTGAATGAAAAAAAAATTGTACAAAGAAAGAACTGGAATTGTTTTGGCTGCGCTTTTTGTTTTGTCGCGAGCAGGCATCTCCCTGTCTGACAGGCGCAGTCATCGGCCGGTATGCATCGGAGTCCGCGCTCGATCCCCTTGCATGCTGCAACAGCTCTGGCGTAGGCTTCTATTTGGTCTCGACGTACTGTTGCCTCTTTTTTGACTGGCTTGTGTGTATTCTATGCATGGGAAAGGAAGGTTGGAGGGCCTCTAGACCACCAGGAGGCTATGGAGATTGAATTGATCTTTAATTGTCTCAGGATTTCAGAGACTCCCTGTTAGTCATTTTGGATCCTAAAGTTCGGTCCGGGATTGATCTGTTTCTGTGTGAAATGCATGTGAATTCCTGGCAAAACTCACTGCATCTGAACGTTGGCCTGAAATGGAGTGTCTACCATGGTTTGATCAGAGTGAGTGGATCTTGGTGAATGGTAAACCTACTATCAAGAGGCAGCACTGCAAGTACCCAAGGCAGTACCACTGTAGTCCAAAGCATGTGCACCTGAGTTTAGCAAACTTCCAGCCTACAGCTTTTGTCAGCACATTGTCCCTTCCAACACATCTGCTGGTGCTTATGCAGGTAGCCATCATCGTGTGTGATCCGTGTAGGCGAATAGGGCCGTGGGCCCGGGGGAGCAGGGGCTCACCTCTTTCTCTTTCTTTGATGTGATATCTTGCATAGGCTTGGGCCAGCCGCTTTATTCCCTGGACCTGATGGCCTCCTCCTCACCCCGGGAGAAGAGGGAGGGAGGAGAGGGTGGCTAGACTGCATTGGAGTTTGCAAAAGCAGATCTCTCAAAGCACACCAGATTCCCTCTGACGGTGACTGCAGCTGCATCACTCACCACTCAGACACTCAGTTTATTAAGGTCTAGCTCAATCTTTCCCAATTGTAAATTGTTAGATGCATAAATGTGGTCAAACTTCCAGTGAATTTGCCACCATATAAGCATGGTTGATTTTGCAATAAATATATATGCACGCAACATGTAGAGAGCCTTATTGTCATCTCATGCATATACTGCTTATTATTAGCTGAAAGCTGATTTCAAGCTAGCAATCATGTTCATGTTGTGTACACAAGCAAAGAGAATCATTTCCTGCACCTTTGCATCTCTCCTACCAAACATGGCTCAAAGCGAGTGATGATTCTGTTAAGCCATCCCTGCCTGTCTCTCTACAACATACCTTTGCAAATACCAATTAGGGTCCAGTAGTGCAGTACTACACGTCGGTCAGTGATCGACCAGCTACCTGATTGGTGTGAGATCCGATCGACGCCACCATCATTTGATGCGAAAAGCAATATTCCTCAATCGCCTGACCTCACCCTCATCGAGTGCCCGGAATTTCATGCATGTCCCCTCTCCTCGATCAGACATGGCACATTGGCACTTGTATTTTTATACATACATTCCATATAGTTTATATGCATCTTCTTTTGGAGTATATGCCATCTTCTTTTCGAGTTGGATGATCAGTTCGTCGCCGGCAGCAAGCAGCCAAGCACTGACATTGACTGCTTTTACACTGGTAGTTTATCATATGTGCAGTTCTTCCATATTCTAGAGGCTGCATGAAAATATGTCTCTTGCTCGATCTGATCAAATGGACGTACATTAGCATTGCATTAGCATAATCGTGGATGTACTAGCATTATCTGAAGAGTGAGACATGCAAATCTTGGCAGCACACTCCCCGTATAAAGTGCTCCTATGTCTCATGCATCCTCTCTCTCCAGCTTTCTCTCTCGTTTACACACCATCATCTCTCTCAAACTGGCTAGAAACGGGTTGGTCCTTGCTTTCTATAGGGAGCAGGTGTCAGATCTTGCAGCAAAGGAATTGCTTACAGCAGCTAGCTGATCACACAGCGTCACAGCCTCGATTAAGATGCCGTTCCTATCAGCATGTGGATCTGATGAATTGTTTAATCTGATCAGACTGAGATATATCATTGCTAGTTATCATCACCCAACATCAAGAAAGGATTTTAGAGACATAAATAAATAGGAAGTGAAGATCACGAGGAACAGGAGAGGCATCATAGCTAGCTTATTGGGATCTTAGGAGTAAACATTAGCTGCTAATCATGTGATCGGCTGCTTTATGCCACCTGCACCTGAAACAGATTGTGCAGCGTAGAGAACAGAGATTTGCATAGTGATCATTGGAGGTACTCTACTTGCATATTTATACCACTAGAAAGAATCTAGAATGCTAAGACTAGATATTTCAATCTTAGGAATGATCTTGATGCAGCACCAAACACGAGGAGTAGTTAACTTTAGTAAAATTGTTTAATTTGGTTTTGGTAGTTTGATTTAATTAAGTAATTAAGGATTGAAGGTGAGTCTTTAGAGTTTTTTTTCCACATTATCAAACCTTCATAAAATCAGTGTAACTGAAAATTTCTTTATGTAACTTGAGCATACATATTTTTTACTTAACACTCCAATCTATTGATGTAAGCATGCAATTCATCTGTTTCGGTGACAATTTTTGGTCTTATTAATATTATGTTTTCAATTTCCTCTAGACAGCAAAAGTATGAAACTAATGAATTAAGAGTCTCGAGAGAGTTAATGGATGAACAACAGTTTCATCCTAAAGACTCCATTTCGATGAAAATGAAGTACATGGTCCCAACTGCCAAGGTATCACATTCTCAAATTTAAGACGTAGCCGTTTGTGCCCGTACATTAATTTTTCAGTTGCTCACTACAAGTTATCAGAACTAAGGGAATACACCATTTTTGAGGAGGTGGTGAATGGAGTGAATTTCATTGAATTAAGATTTAATTTTGACGGAAATGAAATGTATACTCTTAACCACTAAGGTATACCATTTTACGAATTTGAACATGGTAAAACATAACAACCGTTCATGCTCACATTTTTTTCAGTTGTCCTATTAAGGTGGGAACAATTTGTTTGACAAGGCGGCATATGGGGAGTCTTGACTGCCGAAACATCACATTGATCAAATTTGTTTAACACGAGGATGAAAACTTGAAAAGAAATATGTAGTCCTGGAGTCTTGACTGCCGAAACATCACATTGATCAAATTTCCAATGCAATGCCGTAGCCATTCGTACTCACACAGCAATCATCGTTCCATGACATTTAATTTCGATCAACAAGAAGAAAACATCCAAACACACATTTGAAATTTTGAACTCGCACTAGTAGTACAACCATGACCAAGTTCCCAATTGTAATTAAACATAGTATAGTTAAGTAACCTGACACATATCACCACCTCCATGAGTTAACACATGCATGCGCCTCCCACTACATGCAAAACTACCAACTACACACGACGATTAACTTGAAACTCTTAAATTGGGAAGAAAAAAAAGACCATGTAAAACCCCAACACATGATTTGATCACCATCCTAATTGAAGAACACAACGACTGTGATCAGTCTCCAAACCACATAAACCCTAGAACTAATTTACGGCTGATGGAGCACTTGAGCTAGTTCAGCAGCATCCATGCATGCATCTTGCCATCTGGACGGACAGACACATGCAACAACTCACAACACATTGCCCGAGGACGACGAGCTGAACCCCGACAGGAACTCCATCGGCCACCCGCCGCCGCCGGTGCTGCCGGGCCAGTAGGACGCCTGCTCATGCGCCGCTCCTCCACCTCCTCCGCCGCCGCCATTGTGCTCCTCCATCTTAACCGCCGCGAGCTGCGCGAGCAGCCCGGAAGCGACGACGCCCCTCGGGAACCCGCCGTCAGCGGCGAGGACGCCGCTGCCATCATCAGCGAAGTGGTACCCGTGCAGGCCAGCCGCCGCTTGCTGCAAGAACTGCTGCGGCTGCATCTGGAGCGGCGCCAGGTAGTGGTGGTACCCCTCCAGCGACGCCTCGAGCGCGGCGGCGGCGGCGGCCGGCTGGAGCCCGAGGTGTGGCCCAAGCTGCGCCTGCATGCTGGCAATCGCCTCGGCCGCCGCCATGGCCGCGGCGGTGCTCGTGGTGGCCGTGGTTGTTGTCGCCGTGGTGGAGGTGGAGGTCGTGGAGGACGATGACGTGGCTGCCGCGGCGCCGTTACCGCCGGAGCTGCGGGAGGACTTCTTGGTGGAGCGCTTGGTGTTGCGGCGGCATCCGCCGCCGACGGGGACGTTGCGGAGCGCGCCGCCGCGGGTCCAGTAGCGGCGGCAGGCCTTGCAGAAGTGGCGCGGCTGGGAGAGGGAGTAGTTGTTGAAGTAGCAGAACTTGGTGTTGGCGGAGTCGCACCGGGGGCACCGGAGAGTGCCGGGCTCCGGCAGCGGCACGCGGGCGAGGCGGGCGCGCTCCGCCATCGACACCACCGGGCGCGGCTGCTGCTGCGCCGCCGCCTGCATCGAGGTGGACGAGCCGCCGCCGGACGGAGCGCTCGCAGCCGTGTCGGCGGGGCCGCCGCCCGGCAGTGGAGCCAGGCCGGATGGTGGAGGCATCAGGTGGTGGTGGTCGCTGCCGCCGCCGCCGCCGAGGAGACACTGGAGTGGTGGCTGCTGCTGCTGCATCTGCATCTGCGTATAGCAATTCAAAGGAGCGGAGGAGATTAACAAGGACTGAAATAATCCAAAGCATCGGTGTATATTCAGGAACATGCCTAGAATAAATGATGCCCCCCTTTTCTTTTGTGCGTACCCTCAATTGGACATGAACAAAGGCAGTAAACAGAAGTGGATCAAATCAACAAAAACCCCAGGATTATATTATTTACTCTCAGAAAAGAAAAGGTTGAACAGAGATGATGCAAGGAAAGATGCACCAGTTAGTTCATCTTGTTTTGTGATACACATATGTATATGATATTATGATGTGAAACTAAAAGTAAGGTGGTGAGAGGACACGGGCAATAGATTAAATCAATTACCTGGCCCCAATTGGGAGGGTCTAGGAAGATCGGCAGCGAGGAGAACACCATGATGATCGATCAATCGACGCGGTGGAGAAGAAGCTCTTGCCCTCTTCCTCTCCTTCCACTGACCGTGACTCTTCAAGGAAGAAGGCACGAAGAAGAACAAGAAGAAGAAGAAGAACAACAAGAAGAAACCACAACTTTCCTTTGGCCCTGGCCCTCAAGTGGTGCCTTTTATAATTTATGTGGCCTTCCTTAGCTGCTAAGAGAGAACGATCGAGCCGGAGCTACACCAGCAACAGACAGAGGGAGAGAGAGACGATAATAGAGGCTGAGAGAGAGAGGGTGCTGATGAGGATGGCTAGAGAGCTAGTGGGGATGGATGTGTGTCATGAGTCACCAGAGAGAGTAAAAGGTGATGGCTCAAAAAAGGAGAAGGGCCATGGGCAGGGGCAGGGCAAACCCTAGCTGCTAGGCGCTAACAGTAGGAGAGAGAGAAAGAGACAGGGGGAAGAAGCTAGAGGAGAGCTCAATCAGTGTGCAGGAGGAGGAGACATGGACGGCGCCACCAGCGAAAGCGAGGAGGGCTCCAGCACGCAATGGAATGAGATGAAGGCCCCCTGTGCTGTGCTACGGCCCTGTATTTATACACCTCCGAAAGCGAGAGAGAGAGAGAGAGAGGAAAAAAAAAAATCAAAGCGAAAGCGAGCTGGTCTGTCTGATCTCTGCCTGCCTGCCTGCCTGGCTGCGGCCTGAGCTTGACGACCCAGTGTTTGTTCGCTGGGGCCCACCCGCGAGCTGGTAGCATGGTAGTACAGTAGAATTATATTCGTATACGTGTACGGGCGTGCTGATGCTTACGTGATTATGCAGGAAGAATTTGCCTCTGGTAATTAGATTAATTAATATTGCTTTTCGGATGAACCATCCGCTAGAATTGAGCTAGATTCAGAGAATTCTAGTTGTCAATTTGGCCTGGGTTGTGAGTCCGTGTGTGACATGCGCACTTAGCATGCATCTCAAACTTTTTTTTTATTGAATCGGCATCTCAAACAATTGAGTAAAGAAAGATATTGATGTAGAGGTTTAATTGTGTGCGTCATGCACACTTAACTAAAACAATTGAGGAAAAAACTGGCACGAGGTGTCAAAGAATCACGAGAAAGCTGTGACATAGCCATGTATTTGGGAGGTCTTAGGCACTAAAATTTTCTCCTCATTTTCAACTCATTCTCTCCGTCTCACAGGACTTTAATTTGTTGGGGTTTTGGATTTAAGGTTATAGAGTTTTTTTTAGTCCAGTAGTAGGTCCAGGTAAAAGCCTGCTGCATACGTACAATCAAAGAATTAACTATGCTGATCAGTGGTAAAAAATAATTCTTTTTGCTCCACAAAATTGTGTGATTTGTTTTGAGCGTATAATCGTTTTGTTCTGTACTAACCGTTTTCCCCGCTACTACATACTTATCAAGCCGAAACGGCAGGATGCGGGGTGCATGCGAACTTTTGTTCCTCAATATTGCACGATTTATAGTACATATGTTGCGTATATTCATTTAATGTTTAGTTCCTTCAAATTTTACAAAGTTTGCAAAAAGTTTATGTATTGGGAAGCATGCTCGAGAGAGGGGAACATGTTCCCAATGCAAAAACTTTTTGCATATTTAAACACCCCCATAATTTTAAAATTATCTCCCACAAGAGAAAAGCAGAATGTATGCCGCCGAATGTAGTTCTTTATACTAAGGATATGAATCGGTTGTAGAGTGATCGCCGCTCTTTAGTTTCATTCATTGAATTATTTCTTTCCTTCAAAATATGTTATAGTGCGGGAAAAAAGTAGCTAAATTAATTGAACAAAATAGTAGTAGCTAAAAAATATGAGTCATTCATTGATTATAGTGTAAAAAAACTAGCTAAACTAATTGAACTAATAAATAGATTTGACAGTGGCCCACAGGCGACCCATCTGTAAAAGAAAGCCGTGACTGGACTAGTTAGCTACAGTATAAGTAACATAGCAGTATAACACGCATAGTGGCGCAGTGTCTGCTGCTGCATATATGCTTCTTTGGCCATCCCTGTGCAGAGCCTACCTTTTTTTTCTCTAATACGCAGGAGAGCTACGCATTTTTGTATTAAGAAGAGAAAAATTGATGTACAAGAAGCATCCTCCGCGGAGCTTGACTCACGTAAAACATTAGGCGCCCATGGCACTCTTAAGAAAGACATCCTCCCTCTAAGCTATCCCTACTACTCTCGTTCTAAGTCTCCAAGACGCCATGCTCCGGCCGAAATCCAGAGCCTTGCTTCCCTTCTCATCACTTGAAGGAGCTCGCTAACTGACGAGTAGCGGCTCTCAAACAGACGAGCGTTCCTTTCTTTCCACAAACTCCAAACGGTAAGCATGATCAACGTGTCGACGCCACGCCTCCTTGTTCTGTGCTGCAGTCCCCTGATGTGCATCCACCAGTCCTGCAGTGTTGTTGCCGATGGCGGGAAGCTGCACGCACACCTCAAATGGGACAAGGTTGCCCACCATATCTCCTTGGCGTATGGGCAGGTGACTAGCAGGTGGTCTGCCGTTTCGTTCTCTTGATCACAAAGCCAGCATGAGTCATGTGCCTCTAGGTTGTGTCTTCTTCGCCGATCTGAAGTCCAAAGTCTTCCTTTGACCGCAAGCCAGGTAAAGAACTTCACTTTCGGCGGCGCCCAGCTCTTCCAGATGTGGTTCGTGTTGTTTAGCCTGACATATCCCTCATGCATCATACGATACGCTGATGATGATGTGTATCGTCCGTCCGGGGTCCATTGCCATCTCCACTTATCTTCGCCGTCACCAAGCGTGACTGCTGAGAGTCGGCGCCAGAGGTGAATGTACTCCACAATTGCCTGCACAGAGAGACCACCTCGAATGTCCGTTGTCCATCGACGATTCAGCAGACTGTTGGCACGCCAAACGCGCACCAAGATCCACCGGAAGCGCACGGATCGTTGTAGCTCTTCCCTTAAGAGAGTATTCCCCCAAGGTTTATCAATCCGTGGAACTAAAGACTCAAGATCCAATCTAACTAGCAAAGAAACACTTGTGACTTGAATCAATCTAAACTACTAAAGATCAATCTGAAGAACGTCAGAGGTAGCAAGAGAAAGCATAGAGATAACCAATCTAGATCGCCTAGATCATGCAAACGTTGTAGTTCTGAGCAAGGTAGTGAAGCAAGCAAGATGAGAATCTCATTGAAAGCATCTTTAAATCATAGCCTCCGGTCAAACTCTCGAGGATCATACCCGTACACGAGTAACGCCCTGTCACGACGCTCTCTATCTGTGAGATGAATCACAAGGGCACGTTCTACGAACGTGTTGAACATCCTTGGTAGATCCGGTATGAACCCCTAGCCACCACGGCTAAAAGAACATCCTGATCGATCTATCTCGATAATAGATCTTAGAAGAAGCAAACCTAAGAACGAGCAAAATCATAGAGAGAGGCACTTGATCGCTAAGAACAATCGAAAACTCAAATAGACTTCACTATGAATGATTGAATGTACATCATGATCACCACCGGGATCCTACCTCGATCTTGATGAACTAGCTCCAGAACTCCGACGTGGTCTTCCGCGCAGGGTTTCCACGTCGGCTAGGGCAAACCCTAGACAACTAGCACGACCCTCAGCTCTCCGAGAGGTGTCCCTCTAGCTTCTCTGCTCCTTCGGCGTCAAACTGAAAAATGAATTGATAGCTCCTGAATGAAATGAGAGATATATATAGCCCTGGAAACCCTAGGTCAAAGGGGAAGTCGAGGGGCCACGGGAATGGCCTGGGCTGGCGCGGCCAGGGTGGGCCTGGGCCGCGCGGCCTGGCCCATTCCTAGGCCGCCTCGGCTTCATCTTTTTCCCAAGCTTCCTCGTTGGTTCTGGAATGTTCCTCTCTATGCATGTGGGCCCTGGAAGTCGTTTACTTCGGGATAAAATTATCTCTTGATGACTTTCCATTTGAACTTGCCTTCATCTCGAAGTAACTTGATCTTATCTTCGTTTGCTTAAACCTTAAGCAATCTTGGAGTTTGGTGGGCTGGATCTGGGCATGAGTGGGCTTCTAGTCCATGTCTTGGGCGCCTGGGCCCAGTAGGCCTTCTTCTCGTGGGCTTCCGACCTTCGCTTTACGCTTGTCTCGAATTTAGCCCAAATCCGTCTTAATTTTATCATTTATCCTGCATAAACCAAAATACTCCAAAAACACACGCATATACGAATATGTCCCGATTATAGAGTACGATCATTAGTTTAGACATTAAATTCATGCAATTATCGAAGTTAAACAGGGGTAAAAGTGTGTCATTTAACAATGCCAACACAGACCTTGCTCTACAGTTCTTGCCTTGCTTGTTCTAGCACATACTAGTGGAAGTAGGCTCAGGGCAAGTTGCTGTATTGATTTTCCATCGATCCAGTTGTCCTGCCAGAACAACGCTCCCTTCCCATTGCCAATTTGCACTGTAACCGAAGCAGCGAAGAAGGCCTGGACTTCTGGCTCAACCTTGAGTTGCATTGTCGACCAGGCTCTATTAGTTTCCGTCTTCTGTAGCCACAGCCATCGTGTGCGTAATGCGAAACCGCTCAGTCTCAGATCAATTACTCCCAGCCCTCCCATCTCCTTGGGTGTACAAACCGTTGGCCAAGCCACCGCGTTCTTACCCCGAACTGCCTTGTCCGTGCCCGTCCAGAGAAAGTTCCTTCTGATTGCGTCAAGGTCTTTGATCACCCATATAGGCAGTCTGTCACACATGGTCAGGTAGATAGGCATGTTTGTTAGTGTTGACTTGACAAGCGTCAGTCGTCGTCCACTCTTGTTCATCAAACTTCCCTGCCACGCTGGTAGTCTAGCTGCCGTCTTCTCAATGAGCGGCCGAAATTGTGATTTTGGTAGCGCTCTTGTCGATAGCGGTGCCCCCAGGTACTTGATCGGAAAATGCTGCACCGCGCATGGCAACACGGACAGGAAGGCATTGAGGCCCTCCTCTGACCCGTAGATCGGAGTAACGGAGCACTTGTCCCAGCTCACCTGCAGGCCTGAGGCGTTACCAAACATCTGCAAGATGGATTGCACCGTTCTTGCTTCATTCTCTGTTGGCGCCACCGGTAGGATGGCATCATCAGCGTACAAACTGCAGTGGTGCGCAATCTCCGGTCTCCCCATGTCAGCTAGCACTCCGTTCTCCACCGCTTTCCTGAACAATCTGCTTAGCCCGTCCATCGCGATGACGAAGAGCATCGGCGACAGCGGATCTCCCTGGCGGAGGCCCCTTCGGTGCTCGATCTGCGCTCCAGGCTGCCCATTCACCATCACTCTCGTGGACGCAGTGGACAGTAGGAGAGACATCCAGTCCCTCCAACGCGGTGGGAATCCCCAGGCTTGAAGAATTTCCAACAGGAACTGCCAGGAGAGGGTGTCGAATGCCTTGAAAATGTCGAGCTTGAGCAGAATTTTTGGAATTTTATGCTTCCTCAGTAGCACCGCCGCTCGCTGCACGTATTTGAAATTGTCCAAGATGGACCGGCCACTGATGAAGGCACTTTGGTTGCACAGTACCATCGATCCAATATGTAGACAAGGTGCCTGGATCGACAAGGTACGTTCTACTGTATTTTTTCATGCACGCAGGCTCGCTTCAACATCGGGTTCTGCAGTACTGAATTTGGCGCCTGAAATCTTGAAGAAGAAGAAAAAAACATTTCATTTTTTATTTTAAAAAAATCTGAAAAAGCATAAGAAAGAACAAGAAATGGCGCCTGAGAAGCTCGAGTTCCCCGCTTGCAGGCTGCGCGCGTAGGCTGGGGACGTGGTCAAGGATGGCAAACAAACGTCGCTAGCGCTTGTACAGTTGCACTGTACGACACAACCCGGCCAGCGTCTAGCGTGTTCAGACTTTTGGACCGTGCATCACGTTGATGCTTTAGCTGCGACCGGGAAGCATTTTAACCCCGGTAAGCAAACCTTGAGCAGATGATGATTGGGTGGGTGGGTGGTTAAGAAAAGCAAACAAAACAAACGTCGCATCAGACAAAGACGAGATATCAGCGTCACAGATATTCCCTCCGCGCCGAATCAGCAGCCATTTGCCCTGCAGCGTTATGCCTTGGCTTGGCCCTGAAGACTCTTCTTCTTCTTCTCCCGTCAGTCATCAGATTTATATATGCGCAGTCAAAGACGAGACGAAGAAAAGCGCACCCATGTGACGCCGACGCGATGCGGCGACGGCCGAGGCGGAGGAGAGATTCCTTCGTCTCTGAGATGAGGGCGCGACGGCAACAGGACAGCACGAGGCGCCCCCGGCTTCGGCACGTCTGTGCGACCCGGAACCGGACCCCGAGGAGAGGGGACGGGCGGCTTTGGCGAGTGCCGGGGCTAATCCGGCTAAAGCCCCCGCCGGCCAGGGAAAGGAAAGCGCGAGCCGAGCAGCTCGAAACCGGCAGAGAGCGAGCAACAGACCGCGGCAGACGACCGCCACTCGCCGCGCATGCTTCGAGGCCAAGCAAAAGCGTCTAGCCACGACAAGATTTCGAAGCGGCACTACTCGTAGTCTAGTACAGTGAAAACAGTAAAAATGGAAAAAAAAAACAGGAGATACCGAACTAGAATAATACCGTATTACTTAAACGCCTGACTGATCAAACACAATCAGGCCACCGATAAACATAGTTCAACCGACCGACCGACCGACCATCACGAGGTCCAAAAATTACCACCACAAAGTACCAACCGACCGACCATACTTAAGTGCGATACAGCAGAGCAACTGATAATAAATCTTCAGTAGCGGCAGGCTTCAACAGGCCACCTGCCGCCACCGGACTCGAACGAATAGCTTAGTCGACCTCCTCGATCTTGGGGCCAGGGCCGCCGCTGCCAGCCGGCGCGTCCTCGTCCATGCCCGCGGCGCCGCCCATGTCCGCGCCCGCGCCCTGGTACATCTTGGCGATGATGGGGTTGCAGAGGCTCTCCAGCTCCTTCATCTTGTCCTCGAACTCGTCCGCCTCGGCGAGCTGGTTGGCGTCCAGCCAGCTGATGGCCGCGTCGATGGCGTCCTCGATCTTCTTCTTGTCGTCCGCCGCCAGCTTGGACGCGATCTTCTCGTCGCGGATCGTGTTGCGCATGTTGTAGGCGTAGTTCTCCAGAGAGTTCTTCGACTCCACCTTCTTCTTGTGCTCCTCGTCCTCCGACTTGTACTTCTCAGCGTCCTGCACCATCTTCTCGATCTCCTCCTTGGACAGACGGCCCTTGTCGTTGGTGATGGTGATCTTGTTCTTCTGGCCGGTGGTCTTGTCCTCCGCAGAGACGTTGAGGATGCCGTTGGCGTCGATGTCGAAGCAGACGGTGATCTGGGGCACGCCGCGGGGTGCAGGGGGGATGCCGGAGAGCTCGAACTTGCCCAGGAGGTTGTTGTCGCGGGTCCTGGTCCTCTCACCCTCGTACACCTGGATCAGCACACCAGGCTGGTTGTCTGAGTAGGTGGAGAACACCTGCTCCTTCTTGGTGGGGATGGTGGTGTTCCTGGGGATCAGCACGGTCATCACACCTCCGGCAGTCTCCAGACCAAGGGACAGAGGGGTGACATCCAACAGAAGCAGGTCCTGCACCTTCTCGTTGCCCTCACCGCTCAGGATGGCAGCCTGGACAGCAGCACCATAGGCAACGGCCTCATCAGGGTTGATGTTCTTGCACAGCTCCTTGCCGTTGAAGAAGTCCTGGAGCAGCTGCTGGACCCTGGGAATCCTGGTGGAGCCACCAACAAGCACAACATCATGCACAGTGCTCTTGTCCATCTTGGCGTCCCTCAGGCACTTCTCCACTGGCTCCATGCACTTCCTGAACAGATCCATGTTGAGCTCCTCAAACCTGGCACGGGTGATGGTGGAGTAGAAGTCGATGCCCTCATACAGAGAGTCAATCTCAATGGTGGTCTGGGCAGTGGAAGACAAGGTCCTCTTCGCCCTCTCACATGCTGTCCTCAGCCTCCTCAGAGCCCTCGGGTTGCCAGTGATGTCCTTCTTGTTCTTCCTCTTGAACTCCTGGACAAAGTGGTTGACCATCCTGTTGTCAAAGTCCTCACCACCAAGATGGGTGTCACCAGCAGTGGCCTTGACCTCAAAGATGCCTTCCTCAATGGTGAGAAGGGAGACATCAAAGGTACCGCCTCCAAGGTCAAAGATGAGGACGTTCTTCTCGCCAACACTGGTAGCCTTCTTGTCAAGACCATAGGCAATAGCAGCAGCAGTGGGCTCATTGATGATACGGAGCACGTTGAGGCCAGCAATCACCCCAGCATCCTTGGTGGCCTGCCTCTGTGAGTCGTTGAAGTAGGCAGGAACTGTGACAACAGCGTTCTTGATGGTGCTGCCAAGGTACGCTTCAGCGATCTCACGCATCTTGATCAAAACCATAGAGGAGATCTCTTCAGCTGCAAACTGCTTCTCCTCACCCTTGTGCTGGACAACAATCATGGGCTTCTCCCCAGGTCCAGAGATGACCTTGAAGGGCCAGAGCTTGATGTCACTCTGGACAGAAGAGTCAGAGAACCTCCTGCCGATGAGGCGCTTGGCATCTGCAGGAGAACAACCATGTCAGAGATTACATTGAGAGAAAAATGCTGATCTACAGAAGTATCAAACATCACAATGTACATAACTGAACTACAAGAGAATTACGCATCTAAAATATCAAGTGCACTGAACTATCAAATTTATTTCACAGGAAACATTAACAAATTACAAAGGTAACTCAAATCATGAAAAAACAATGAAACTTACTAAGCAAGCATGTCACACATCAGTTTTGCTGACAAACACAAGCTTTTACCAAGAACAGACATGTTTTGGTATGCAAACATGTAAACGGCCATATAGTAACTGGATGCTCATAAATGAGTAACCAGTGTCGCAAGATCCGTTACCCCTTATTTTCTGCCACGTTTCGAGACACACAATCACAAAATTGACTGGGCATCAGATACCAAATGGCATTGACTTACATAATTCAGAAACAAATATTATTTATTAAGACAAAAGTAACTTGGACATGTGCAATCTCAGCCGAAAGATGGTGATTTTGTTGTAATAATCACAGTGATTCATGAAATGGGAATAGTTGCATCACAGATTGCACACAAAAAACATACAGGACACTTGCATCAAAAAGTTTCAGCTAACAAAAACAAAAGGTTAAAAACAATGATGTGAGATCAGATGGTAGTGCATGATGTGATCATCACAATGGATGCAGATATCTCGTGTGGATATAATCTCATCACTTCTCCTTTCACTTAAAACAAAGTGAAGACTCAAAATATCCCATTCTAGTAAACTAAACTATGCTCTATACACTTTTTCAAAATTTCTGGTTAAAAACAAATGATGAGAGATCAGATGGTAGTGCATGATGTAATCATCACAGTGAATGCAGATATCTCGTGTGGATATAGTCTCATCACTTCTCCCATTTTTCAAACCAAAGAAAAGACTAAACTGACTCAAAATATCCTATACTAGTAAACTTGACCTACAACATCAAAGTCAAAGAAGAAACTAAAAAGCAAGCTTAAACTGCAGATTTTTCAGATTGAAAACCACAAAAGCTATGAAAACATAGCTTTCCATCACACTGGAATCAGTGGAATAAAGCGCTTGGGGTTGTTGTATCATCATCAATCTGACAGCTCAAGAAGTCATGTAAAAATGCTACTCTACAAACATTTGATCAAAATCTTTAGAAAACAACGGTCTACCTATGAACTCAGTGAAATGCAACAAATCAATGTCTTAGACGGTATAGGATACAAATCATCAGACAGGATCTACCAATTATGTCTACACAGCAAGCATAACTGAGACAAACAATTGATAAAGTATCAAGCTACACAGAAAATTGCACATATCCAAAAGTATTATCAGATCTAGTATTAAGAGCAACAGAAGCTGAAGTTTTAAAGTGTCCTTTGTACTATAAACAAGTTACAGATATTTGAGACACAGGACGAGACTGAGAGCTACATACTAACGGATCTCGATGCGGACACCATATTGCACAAGTTAAGACAACTAGTGACAGATCAAAGTCAATCAACAATTAAAATAACTATGCTTTATAGAAGGACCCGAGGACAAATACAGCTACAACTAGCTTGGATCTGACCAACTATCCAAGCTCGAAGGACCAAGCGGACAAATACAGCTACAACTAGTCTGGATCTGACCACTATCCAAGCTCGCAACAAGCCACATGGCACAAACCGCTTATCACTAACGCAGATCCGGCCAACCGGGGACAGATCGGCCAGATCGAAGTACTAGTCACGCCTAAAAAAAGAGATCTGAACAGTGGGGACGAGAAGTAGCGAGGAGATCGGGGATGTGCTCACCAAAGACGGTGTTGATGGGGTTCATGGCGACCTGGTTCTTGGCGGCATCTCCGATGAGGCGCTCGGAGTCGGTGAAGGCGACGTACGAGGGGGTGGTGCGGTTCCCCTGGTCGTTGGCGATGATCTCGACACGGTCGTGCTGCCACACGCCGACGCACGAGTAGGTGGTGCCGAGGTCGATGCCGATCGCCGGCCCGTCGCCCTTCCCGGCCATCTCTTCTTCTCGCTCACTTGCGGCGCGGCGGCGCTCCGCGTTGGGGGAGGAGACGACTCGGGAGTTGCGGCGGCGGCTGCGAGGGGGTGGAGGAGGACTAGGGTTTCGAGAGGGGGAGAGACGGACGCGGGGGAAGGAGATTTTATAGCTGGGAGACTGCGCGTCAGCGCGTGGGCAGTGGCGTTCTAGAATGTTCCTGGCCGCGGCGCGGGAAGATCCTGGCCGTTGAGATGTGATCGTGGGGTGGGGAGAGCGTGGCGGTGTCCTTTCCGCGGGCGCCCTTTCGGTTGAGCTGGTTCAAACGGCTCTTTTTTCCGATTGGGTCTCTTTCAGATGCCCAAAAAAAGAATCTTTGACGGAGGAAGGATGGGCTGTGATCAGATCTCGAGCCCGTCTTCGAGGCCCGTCTAAAACTAGCCCACAGATATAGACTTCCAAAAACATACTCCGATTTGGACCAACTGCACATGCCAGTTTCTGGCCCAATCTGTTCGAAATTCCAACAAATCCCACATCCTTCTTTTTGTGTGTCCACATCTTTCCCTTTTGTCCTCGCAAGCTAATCGCAATTTTTTTCCCATGTTTCCACGGCATTACCTGTTATTATAGTGAAATAAAAAAATGATTGGTTTACAGTGAAATAAAAAGGTATTGGTGTACTGTGACAATACCTAGAGACTAAAAGAATTTACATGCAGCACGATATACCTAAGACTAAGATCAGAGGGATCTACATAGCAGCACATATACCATTAGATATATGGCCTGGTAGACCTATGCTTGCTTGAATATTTTTTTCCCTATGATACCATTTTTTACTTGGCAAGGCGTCACCCGCCCCCGGCACACCCTGGATACGCCCCTACCTATATAGGATATATAAAGGCCTTGTTTAGTTCCCATTCAAACTTTTCACAAAAATGTACAATTTTACATTTATGGAGTATAAAATTTTACATGCGAGACGAATCTAATTAGCTTATTTAATTCATGATTTGCAGCTATAATGATATAGTAATCATCTGCTAATTATTGATTAATTACTCTTAATTACCCTCTTGCGATTTTCTAGCTAGATCTGTAATTTGTTTTATTAGTAATTTATCGTTTACTTACTCCTAAATGATACATTTTCTTTGACGTGACATTTTCATTTCTTTGATGTGACATTTTTATGAAAAGTTTTCCAACCATCTGACACCCCCTAAATAAACACAACCGGGCCATATGCCTTTTGGTTTTCTGATGAACATGTACGCATGTGTACTTGTAAGAAATAATTGGTGCACTAGTTACGTCTTTGAACTTAAGTAGGCTATAGACATATATCTCCACTTCTACCGATTATGGCTACTAGCCGAGTATATTTTCTATTTATTAGTTGATTTTTCTTAATTAAAGAGAAACACAAATCTTGATAAAAGGACCAAGTTCCACCTACCTAGGCTACTTCTTGGTCGTAGATAGTTGCAGCTGAAAAGCCACTTGTTCATTACATAGTGGATAGTGCTCCTTTTGCTCTTAGAATTTGTAGAGATTCCTTCGATACCATCAAAATTCTTCTCTTCCCTTCACTACCACGGTTCTAAATTTGCATTTCCACGGTTGTCATTCCCTAAAATCTAGTAAGTTGCACTCACTGACAGCTTGGCCCCACAATAGCTGAGAGCCAAAGACGGTTCTGGCAAAGACCGCGGCCGGGCGATTTCTCATCCTAGTGCAGACAGTGGCGGAGCCAGGGGCTGATAGAGGCCATGTGCCCCCTCCCCAAATGTTAGAGAAAATCTTCTATAACCCTTACTTAGCTTCGGTGAATGATATCGTCTCAAACATGAATTAACATTTACATGGATCTTGTTAACTTGTCTAGCTAATTTGCTATTGATATGTCTATATATGAAGGTTATATTAGAGCTAATTCTAAGCATATTGTATTAAATTCTGATTATTCTGTTGTATTACCGCAACCAATTCATAGCTAGGTGAGAAAATAAATATTCATTTCTTATTCTTCAATTTGGTTTATAACATATGAATAAATACACTTATTAACAACCCGTAGGCAATAAAGACATGGGAAACCCTATAACCAAAACAATGAGGAATTGCTTCTTTAGTCACTGTGCATACAATATATTTGTTGAACATGTTTGGTCGGCCCCTTCTATGTACTGAGTGCAGCACGGGCACAAGGAGGCAAAGCAGCTTTCTTTTTCTTCCTCTTACCATAAATCTAATGAAATGGCAGATACGGGAACAGAAACTAGAAACAATGGCAACGAATAAATATGAGAATTTTGATGGTATTGAGAAAAACTCTAAAACATTCTAATGGCATTGAGAGAATTCACTCGCATAAATTTGTGTGTTATAGTCACCGCACCTTGATCAAATTTCGTATCATTCTCTTTAGTTTTAGTGCCGTGTATTGTAGGGCGTTGGCTACGAGAGTTCTGCTTTTGATATGTCAGGACAAAGATGCGATTTGCTACAATATTTGTTTGTAACCATGGCTTAGCAGATACCATACCTGAAACACATAAGAGTTTGTCCAAATCTCTTACGAAAACTTATATGCAAGTATTGCTCAGGGGAACACATTGGCTCCGGTTGTGGAGTCAAATGCAGCGGCATGAGAAGCACAAACATTTAATAAAAGATGTGTGCCAGCGTCTTGAAGCAGTAGTCAAGCAGATTTTCGCACACCATGGATGGATGTTTAATAATAGAATCTTAAACCCTGTTTGGACTTGATTGTGTTTTTCTTTGTCCAGTTTATATCCCCTTAATTTTGAGCAGACGGATGTGTTGCAACTCTTGTAATAAGGTGTTGTAGCCTTCTTTGAAGGTTAAAGCCGAATTCTTATTCATTACCTAAAAATAAGAGTTTGTCCAAGCTCTACTTAGATATAGGATAATGGGTTGTTTCTTGATTTTCTTTGTTTTCTTGTCTGCACTATTTATTCTTCTCTGCCTTAGTTTGTGTTGACTGAAGAAATTAGCGACGATTCTTCATGTAAATGGGCCCATGTAAATTGGATCCGTGGCCCTTGCAAATGGGCAGGGCTTTTGTTTTTTGCTCTCTCGAGTTTTCCTTCCTCTTTTTTTGGATGGAGACAGTTTGGACTATGTTGGGCCATATTCGTAGTCGGGTCGGCCCATTATATTCTGAGACCGAGACGGCCTTTCTGCCTGGCTGCCGGCTGCCTTTCCGTGGGGGCTTGATGCCGGAAAACTAAGTCAGGTAGGAGGTGTTTAGTTGCCCTGTAAAATTTTTTCACCCATCACATTAAAGAGAATTTTACATGCATGAAGTACCTAAATGTAGACGAAAAAATAATTCATTACATGGATGGAGTGTATGTCGCGAGACGAGTCTAACGAGCCTACTTAATCCACGATTTGCAACAGTAATGCTACAATAACCGTCAGCTAATTCTTAATTAATTACCCTCTAATTACCCGTCATTAGATTTGTCTCGCGATTTGCTGGCTAGATCTGTAATTAGTTTTACCAATAGTTTACGTTTACTACTTCTGAATGGTAAATTTCCTTTGATGTGACATCCAAAAAAATTCCACTCTCCCATCAAACACGGCCTCGAGTCAGGACTATTCAGGAATTGAGGGCGAATCGAGAGCGAGATCGAGCGCAAGAAGACCCGATCCAAGAAGATGGCGGCGGCGGCGGCGGCGAAGGTGCTTCGCGGTGGGTGCTCTGTCCACTCCTCCCGGCCGCTACTTCCAGCGATCCTCCAGCATCTCGGATCGTCCCCGGCCGGCCCCGTTGCCGGCGCGGCTCGTCTGATGCACACGGTTAGCTCTTCCCTTCTCGGCTACATAGGTTATATATATCGCTCACTTTTCAGTCTCTAGTCGTGTTAGGGTTTTGACTGCAACAACGATATTTAATTTCGTGTGCCTATGACTGTATTACTATGTTTGAAAAACTAAAACTTCACGTTTTTTATGTTGTGCTTTCATCAATTACTCAATATCGATGCAAGCCTTGGAATGTAAATTACTATCATTTTCCTTTTCTTAAGCTGCACAAATTTTGCATACAGAACTTTGATTCAATTGAATCATGTGAATATGCTAGTCTCTTCCTTCTATGTTGTAGATAAGGAAAATATTGAACCGAGACGAAATTAAAAAAAAAGACTATCATGCAATTGCGGGAGAGAAGTCACCAGGACAAGACGGATTCATCGGCCTTTTCTACAAAAAAAAAGTGTTGGACCATCATTGGTACCGACCTAGTGGAAGCGATACAGGCCGACCTTCTACTCCCTAAGAACCAGGCGACTTGAACTGTTTAGTAAAGGGGAGGAACCACAAAAGGTCAGTGGTGGTCACTGTTTAGTAAATTGGCCGACGGTGTGCACACCAAGAGATCTGGGGGGAGGGGGGCTCGGTATCATCGACTTTGAACGCTTGACTCGAGCCCTACGCTTTAGATGGTACCGGTACAAATGGAAAGATGATGGGCGACCATGGGAAGGCATGGACATTCCGACTTATTATGGGGACAAAGCTCTTTTTTAAATGCCTCAACTATAGTTACAATTGGAAAAGGGAACAAAGCACAATTCTGGCATTCTAGTTGGCTCGCGGAGAAGCGCCAAAAAATATAGGGCACAACCTATTCCAAAAGGTTAAACGGTAGAACATCACAATAGCCAAGGCGATGCACAATAATGCATGGATTGCTTATATCTCCCCTTTCCAATCCGGCACAGAAGTCCACGAATATGTAGCGCTATGGGACAGGATCAACTCAACCGACAGAGACAATTCAATGGAGGACCAAATCATTTGGCCATGGACAAATGATGGAGAGTACACGGCAAAAAGCGCTTACCAAATACAATTCAAAGGACGGTTCAAAAAGAGGGCAATCACACCGATCTGGCGGGCTAAAGCTGAGCCTAAATGTAAAACATTTGCTTGGATTCTTCTACAAAGAAAGATCCTCATAGCCAACAATCTAGCAAAACGGGGCTGGCCGCATGATCTGATCTGCAAGTTATGTCATTGCGCATCAGAAACACTGACACACTTATGTAAAAACTGCTCGTACACCGCTATTGTTTGGGATCAAATAACCCATTGGTTCGATTTACAGATCCTTCCACCCATCATCGGAACAAGTTCAATCTACAGTTGGTGGAAAAAGTGTCGTCGCCCTTTTGACAAGAACCAAAAGTCTGATTTGATGGCATCGTGCTCCAATTTTGGTGGAATATTTGGAAATAACGTAATTGACGCATGTTTCAACAAGTTGCAAAGACACACTTGGAAGTAGCCTACCTCATCAAAGAAGACATCCAACTATCTCAGTTCGCAAGAGGCGATGGAAGCCCAGGTGCCTAGTTGGCCCATTTTTTCCTTTTATTTTCTCATCTTTCTCGACGCACGGACGAGGGGGAGGTCTTTGCATTTAGTGGTTCTCGTAGTAGTTTACCCCCAGTCGTCCATGACCTTTTAGTTGTTCTGTTGTTAATCTTTTTATCCGTCTAATAAAAATTACGGCAAATCTCTTGCTGTACCGTTCAGAAAACTTATATATGATATTGATTGTGTGGCACTAACCCGATGTTTTCTATATATATGATTCAAACCAAACTGTGGAGACCCACCTCATGTCCCAATTCACACCAAACTTCCCTCCGCCTGTATATTTTTGCTCTCGATTATGTGACTACATGTCTGTATCCTTGATCGACACCGAGCCTTGATGATTCCTATCTTGTCCGTGGCGAAGGCAAAGATTTAAAGTTAGAGGGGTTGGCTGCTTCTTCCTCCATCTTCACCCATCTTCTCCTTTTCTTCTTCCTTTTGGTCTCTCCTCCTCTTCCTTTAGTTCCAATGGTGTTTTTGGATTTTTGTGTGTGGGTGTGGTGTGTGTGGGGGGGGGGGGGGGGGGGGGGGGGGTGCGCTCAACGTTTGGGTGCTTCAAATCCTAGAGTAGGTTGTTTATTTTTTTGGTAAACAAAGTGCTTTATTAATTAGATAAAAAGTCGTACAATCATTTTTATAAGATCACAGACACATTTTAGGTGCCTATACCAGCCAAACTGCGCATTGAGTGAACATTGCATCTACTTAATATTGTCACTAACCCATTTCCCACTCTCTCTTTACCTTGATTGTCCTCCGTTCATCAAGAAGCTGCATGTACCTCCATCCCTTCCGCTAAATATGATGACCTCTAATATGTCTGCCTTTTGCTCATATAAGATTGAAGGACCCTCGTACGGTCCAATTTCTCTGCCGCGCTTCATCAATGTCTCCACTAGAGTCGATCATTATCCTTTGTGGCCTCTTCATGATCAGTTGCTCCTTGTTAAGTCCAACCACAGACTTTGGTTTCTCATTAGTGTGTCACAAGAGGCAGACCCTATTATGGTTGACCGAGGGCACATGCCCCCACTTAGATTTTGATCTGTAAATTTGGACAAATTTCATAAAGTCACGATGAGCCCTCCATCATATTTTAGGCTAGGTCCGTCCCTGTGTCACTAGGGATGCAACTCGAATGGAAACACCTAAAATGCTGAAGAAATTACATGCAAACATATCCAACATACTCATTACAACTCTGTTGTACATCCACTCGAACGTAGAGTTAGACTCGATTCTATTTGCAGAATGTAAAAGAACAAATTATATGCACACAATAGCGTGCTACAAGTTGACATTTGTATTTGGGTGCACCGGGGTTCATTTTTCTACATTTTGTAAGAGGTTTGAAATTTTTGCATGGATGTGTGGAACATTGTATCACCCAGATCCGTATGGGGTTTAGTTCTTTTAGAACATGTATGTATGGTTTTTGGTGAATTTAGACTAACCCAAACTCCGACTAATCAGTCGTCATTAAAATCATTCGCGCGTATTATCGACATGGTTGCTCCATCTTTGAAGGCAAATTATGAGTTTGTCTTTCTTACTTTTCTTACTTTACTCCGCTGCTCCTACTATTTGCCAAATGTCTACTTCTTTGCTCTTCTTAGACTACCCACAGCGGTTGCTCATGCCGATGCCTGAACGATGAGAGAGAACGTTCAAGCATCGAATCAACTACTGTGAGTGCCGATGCTGAAATGAAAAATGGAGCTTGCGAGTAACCTTCGTGCATCGATGCCCAGAGAATAAAAAATCAGTTTCACGGCTAGCTGTTTGGCTCACAAGTGTTGAAAGCAAAACTAAGTACCGAAGGATGTGACTTTAGGACTTTAGGCCCACGTTACTTGGCATCGATGCCGCTGTGCGTCCTAAGGTTTCCTCAGCATCGATGCTGGATAGCAGGGTAATTATTATCCGGGCACCGGTACCGCTGTGGGTAGTCTTAGAACACGGGGCTCCTAAGAAACACTTTGCCTCCCTAATGACCAAACATGTTTTCCTCTGCCTTTTGCTGCCAATGCTATGGAGACTCCTTGACATCACGAGAAGTCGAACACAAGCTATGCTTAGCAATAAACGACAACATTTCCCCTACCCCACGTTTTCAGTCACGCCCATACTCTTCAATCTCACGCGCCCATGCCATGCCTGCCTGCTTCCGTGCTCGCACGTAGCAGTCGACGCTACCGGCCAGAACACACATGAGAGACACGACGCATTTCACAAGGCACAAGCTCAGGCAGGAAAACAAGAGGCTACATGCATGAAAAACATGACGCGCACGCGTGTGCCAAACGCATTATTCACTTGGCACGGCCGGCCGGACACTTGGCAAGGCAAGTAAGTTAAGCCAGCGACAACTGCCACACCCACTCCACTCACACTACAGTCTACACACAGTCTTACTACGACAGTAAGAACGCGCTTAATTACCTCCTTAATCTACCATTATTACGCAATACGCACTAATCACTCAGCGGCCACCTCCTCCGGCCAACTACCCGGCGGCCGTCGACGCTCTAGTTGTCGGCGACGACGGTGCGGATGCCCCCGGCCTCGCCGCCGTCGCCGGCGGCGGCGGCGTTCACCATGGCAGATTGGCAGAAGACGATCTTGAGCTCGCCGGGGCCAAAGCACCGCTGCGGTACGGGCTCAACATCCGCCGGCGTGGTACGCGTCAGCGGGCACCGGTCCTTGAAGTAGCCGGCAGGTCCCCTGCACGCCACGGCCGCGCCGCCGGCGCCGGCCACCCGCTGCGCGCGGGGGCAGCCGGCGTTGAGGTCGGCGGCGCACCCGAGCGCCGGGCACTGCCCTCCGCCGACCGCCTGCGGGCTCACCACGGCGGGCACGTTGAACCCGTCGACGAGGCTCACGCTGTACGCCGCCAGGTCCTGCCCTTCCGCGTGCACCGCCAGCTGCACCACCGTCGCCGGCGGCGAGACGCCGGTCTCGCAGCGGGATGCCCCGGAGGAGCAGCCGGTGCGCGCCACCACGCGGCCCGCCCAGAAGCTGGGAGGGGAGTGGAAGGAGACGAGCCCGCGGCCGCCGCCGTCGAGGCGGCCCGTGTTGTCGGAGATGGAGGGGAAGCCGGTGTTCGGGGTGATGAGTGGCCATACCGGGTACGGGCAGAGGTTGTGGAGCGTCAGCGTGGTGGCGGACGCCGGCGTCGAGGACGACGCCGCGAGAGCGAGAAGGATGCCGAGGAAGAGAAGCTTGGTCGTGGCCGGCGCCATGGCGTGCTTGTTGGTTTCTTTGGCTTTGCCTTGGAGTAAAGAATGCGTCTGTGGAGACTGAGGAGTGAAGAGCGGTGGACAAGCTTGGTTAATTTTATAGGCAAAAAAGTGGCCAAAAAGTGTGGTGGTGGCTGAAACGTCTGCCTTTGTGTGCGTAGTCTCATGGTGTCCAAGAGGACAACCAGGGCAAAAGACTCATGGGGTGATATCAAAATTTAAAACCATAGGCTTCATTTGATTTTTTTTACTTTGATTTGTATTTCTATTTGTGAAAAGTGACCAACTTATTTGTAGATGTATATGCTAGAGCGATTCAAAATTTCGCGCATATATTTGCGTCATCTGGTGTCATCGAGTAACAAGGACAATGGCCGTATTGTTGTAGTTCTCTCTCTTTTTTAGAACACTTGCTCAGGTAAGTTCAGAAAAAGAAAAAACAAGTTGGTGAAGCTTGATTTGCATTGTGTTGATTAAAAGGTGTGGAGAGGCAACCAATGGCAATTTGGATAGGCTCGGACCTTGTGGACAGTAACGGTACGAGATATCCAAACATAAACCAACTTCGCCGGCCAACATAGAGGCAAGAGAATAAGTAGAGTTTGTGAAACTTGAAAGCCGGTGCGGTAGAGTTTTTTTTCTTTGCATTCTCTCACCTCCACGTCGGCCAAAATCTTACATCATCATTCAGTGATGTCTATACCTCCCTTAGATCTTGCTAATTTAACATGATCAGCATATCGACATAGACCTACCACATGATCATTTTACTTAATGTGGTATTCTCAGGATGAACATTACCGTCCATATGAGCCCCTAAGTTGTTGTCGTCGAAGTGGTTGACGTAGACATGATGAAGCATGTCTTCTCGAGGAGTAAGGGCTCTTGATCAAGGGAGTGTGTCAAGAAGCGGCGGTCTTATTGACACTAACGTCATTAGTCTGAATGGAGACTTGATCTTGTGCACCCCTCGAGCACCCTTAGCCATAGATGTAGTGCTAGGAAATAGCAATGGCAATGTGTGGTTTTTGTTTCAAAAAAAAAATGGCAATGTGTGGCTTATGTTTTGGATATGAAGTTTTGCAATGTTGACCTCTTCATTATAAAGCTCTATGCATGGGCTAGGGCAGTCATCCTACTAGAATATGTTAGATGCATGGGGTATGGCAGGTGTCCTAATATGATATGTTAGGATGCCTCGCACTACAACACGAAATAAAATTCATGATGTTTTTCTATTCTATAAAAACTTGTAGTCTTGTAGGTACGCCAAGTTTAGGAACTCGTTGTTTGTTGAGAACTTGAGATCACACTTAAATATTCAACGTTCTTGGAGCAGCGGGCTCTAAGTATATATGCGTAGAGCCGATGTTGCGAGGGAAATAACCTCACTATCTTGGCACCTTAGCTTAGCCGCCACCTCCATTCGTACCCGGCGTGCAAGCTAGCGCATCAATCGGCAATAATCAGCCCTGTCCGAGTCCTATACCGTGGATGCACTGCTGTTGCTGCAGCGGTATTGATCGGTGACAAAAACATGAGGAGGATACGATCGGTTCATAAAACTTTCTTCACAAACCACGGTGGCTGCTAGACGTTATCTTTTTGGAAGACAAATCACTACAGGACGTGGGGAGACGAACTTCAGTCTATGGAACCCACGCAACACGCATACTGCTGGTTGCGGACTCCAATTGGTGTGCGAGCGTGCTTCACGTGCTAGTTTTTCAGACTGGCTTGACTGCCTGGGGCTGAGGCATCATATCGTGCCTGGTTGCGGACTCCAATTGGCGTGCTTGCAGTTGCAGCCTCTGGCGGCTAGTCTTTGCAGAAATCAGTGTGCTGCGGCTGCGCGTACACGCGTGCCTGTCTCTGGTTTGCCCAGTGATTTTTTCCCCCAAGATAACGTGAGAGGATAAGGAGGAGGATGACTTACTGTGAGAGTGGATATGCCAAGGAATCTGCAAAAAACTACGAATCCAAAGCTCACTGTACACGGAGCCTAGCAAAAGGTCCAGTAATGAGTGTCGAATCGATCTCTCCTTTAATTTGGCAAAGTGAAAAAAATGCGGTTTGATGATGACTACATTTTGCCACCTCGGCCAAATTAACCTTCACTTAATCACTTTAGTTGTTGGCAAACTATATGTCGCCTACACCTTGTTTTTCTTCGCTTTCGTTCTGCAACACTTCCATCGAAGTAAGCATATCTAATAAGCCCCGTGCTGCGTTGTTGTTAGTTCAAGATGTGTGACATGAGAGCCCTCTGCTTGGGTAAGTGCAGTGTTATAAAAAGGAACACTGCTGTAGATAATAAAGCTAACTTAGTTGATTAAGATTTCTTTATGGAACATGTTCATCAGGATTAAATATCGGGATCTTCATGAATTGCCTTATTTTCTGTTAATTGTTCTTTTAGTGGTAGGGTTGATGATTTGTCCATCGCTTCGTCGACTAAATGTCTATTGGCATAATTCCTCAAAACTGTTGATGATAAAGATGATTATGTGTGCATGCATGTGATGTGTCTAAAATAAACTCGAGGTTATACGTGTTATTGGGGCCACATGCTCCCGATAAACTTGAGGTTCACACATTTCTAATACTGCATACCGTATTAGAAACATTTTTCACCTGCATATTCCTACCAACTCGAGCTTGATTCCTTTGAATTTCTAACATATCTCGCCACCTCGGGAAAAAGCATGCTCGAGGAAAATGTTTACTTATTACTAATTATTATTGTTTTGGAATGAAAACTTTTTTTCGAGCGAATGAAGGCATTGCAATTCTTTTTTTTCGATGTTTTAAATAGCCGGCTATACACACCGCTATAGCCGGCTATAGCGTCTGGGAACGAGCAGCTAGGATAGTCTCCTTTTAACGCTAAGCTTTCAATTCCGCTAATAGCGGCGATTAGCCCGTCAAATACGCTAAATGAGGAGTAATTTTAGCAGCTAAGCAGCGCACGTGGGCCGAAAAGAGCATGGCCGTGGGCCTAAATTGCATCGTGAGGGTCTCCCAGCCCACAACGACTTCACATTGGCCTCACCTGGCCGGTCCTTCCTCATCGTGCTAAAGAAAAGTGGTGGCGTCTCTGGCGACCTGCAGCCGCGGCGGCGGCACTTGACACCTGCGGTGGCGGCAGATTCAGTAGCGACTGCCTGCAGAGGCAGTAGATCTGACCGGATGCTGCTTACTCCGAGGTTGTGGCAGCTGCAGCGGCGGCCGGGCTTAAGGCACCGGCGGTCTGTGACCTTGCCACCTTGGCGATTACAAGTGCCAGCTGCTAAGGAAGACGAAGACCAGCACGTCTCGATTGCTCGATTTGACACCATATGTTCCAAGCGAAGCACAGGCAGGCACCCCTCTATTCTAGTGCTCTTTCTTTTGCTTGATTCAAAAATTGAACCTTGTGTGTTGATTCAGGATGTAACGAAGGCATAGTCATTTCTCATTTGACTTGTACTAGATATTTTACAAAACCGCTAAATGCTGTTAGCGGAAGCTATATCCCGATATAGCGTTCTTAGCCTCTGCAAACACGTGCCGCTAAGTGGCTTAGCCGGCAATTTTAAACATTGTTTTTTTAGACTCGTTGCAAATATTTGATTTTTGGGTAGAAGAATGTGGACCTCTCTGGTCTTTGGTGATGGGCCTTAAGCACACCGCAAACCTTACGCAAACTCGGCCCAAGCCCAAACCCAAACTTATATTGTTTCTCGTGGACCCATGTTTGACTGGTCAAAATCGATATGGATATTCTTATGCATGCATGCTAAATGATGATGAATCCACGGTAATAGTAACAGCCAACAGGTATGCATGAATGTTTTTTTTATTTTTTTCCATAAATATCGATTTTCCCAGAAATATATAACTTTGCGATACATTACCAACTGACTTCCAAAAGGCAAACACGCATGATGCCTACACACTTGACACACGATCCATTATTTTGCGATGCACGGCTGACTGGCTCACGGCTCATATCGATTTCAGACAAGCATGACCAAAACTTAAGTAGCATATGCAGCTAAATGAGCAAGCTACTGATAAGATTTATTAAACAACTGGCTAATCCAATCCAACAACGACGATCTTGAGCACTACGCACATACGGGGGTTCTAGCGAAACAACAACAACAATTAACACCAAATTAAACAAGCGAAGTTGGCGAAGGTCACTGGTGGTCAAAATAGATGATCTTGAGCTCGTCGACGTTGCGGCAATCGCTGCCCGCCGCCGTCTCCCGCGCGCACCGCCCGTGCCCGGCAGCGCAGCCGACGGCGGGGCAGTGTCCCAACAGCCGGCCACCGCCGCGTGCCGGGTCCGCGTGCGGCGCGACGGTGACGGTGACGAGCTCCAGCTGGATGAAGGTCGCGCGCTGTACCACGCGGCGCCGCTGAGGCGGAGCTCCGCCGGCGGCGCGCCGGCCGCGGCGAGCCGCCCTGCCCACGAGCACACCGGGAACGACGCGTGCGTGCCGCGGCGGAGCACGAAGCTGGGGCCGAAGAGCTCGTGGCTGCCCGCCTCCGGGGACAGCGTCAGTTGCACAGGTCGTGGTTGCACAGATTCTGCACCGTGATCTTTCGGACCTGACCGCACGCTGGGACGCCGCCGGCGGCCGATGCCGGCGTGACCGCCATGGCGGCGAGCACGTCCAGGAGTGTGTTCTACCGTCGATTCTACCGAGGGGTATCCCGAGGTAGTAGAGTTTCAGGTGGGTTTCGTCGAGATCAGGAACGCAAAGGCCAAGAGACTCAGGATTTAGACAGGTTCGGGCCGCTTAGAAGGTGTAATACCCTACGTCCTGTGTGGTGTTTAGTATTGATGAGATCGTGTTGTTTGGAGTGGATCCCTGCCCAGCCTTATATACACGGTGGGCAGGGTTACAAGGTCGGTTTCGGATAGAATCCTAACCAATTACTACTCGGAGAGTGCTTTACAAGGCAATCCGAGTAGTTTACAAGTCATACGACTAGTTTCCATATCGAGAAGAGTCCTTGCAGTACTCTACTCGAGTTCTTCACGCCTGGTACGACTCTGTCTGGAGACAATCCATGTGTCCCTGTGGGCCCATGGTCGTACCTCCAACAAGCTCCCAAGCGCTTCATCGTCGAGTATCGTCAACCGAGTGCTTACCAATCCAATCGAGTGCTTTTTCGAGTTCTTCGAGTGCTTGACCAGTCTTGGACAGGTCTTGGTTGTCACGAGGCCATGAGGTGATTAAGCCCCGTTTATCTTGATCAAATCAGTAGTCTTCAAAATATTATATAGTGTGCGATGAAAATCGCACTCCATATGGAGTAGCCCCCGAGCCTTAAGTTGAATCGAAGAATCAGGTTGAGGGTCCTCAGAATCTTTAATCTTCATCTTGTGCTTGAAATGTGCAATTTTGGAAAAATTGCACTTGATATCAAGTAGCCCCCGAGCCTTGGTTTGAATCAAAGAATCAAGCCGAGGGTCTTGATTTAAGTCTTCAGTCTTCAGAAAAAATAAAATCAACAGTCGATGTATATCGCCTATCAGCGCCCGAGCCTTGAAACGATTCAGAATGATCAATTCAAGGGTCCAGCGAGCGTATTGTTCATCGAATCATCTTAGAGATTATCATCCGAGTGGTAATTTGCGCCCAGAAATAGTAGTCATATTGAATCATCTTGGAGATCATCATCCGAGTGGTTTTCTTGCACCCAGCCCCCGAGCATCGGAGCCAACGGAGAGGCATCGAGTAATATGTAGTCGAAATAGCCACCATCAATAGAGTAGCAGAACAGAGGAGGTCGTGGTTGACTTGTCACGCCGCGATCTCCCCAGAATCAGGAGTCAGGTGCCAATGTAGTTGAGGCTCCATCATTGGTACTTGGCGACTCAAATATGCTGGAGAAAGACAACTAGGTAAGCCTGATGGCGAACCGAGTTGTAATTTAGAGTCAGCTCCCGAGTCTGGAAGCTGGCGAAGATATGATAGCACGCTGTGCAGCCTAGAGAGTTGTCATCCAAACAAAGTACTCGGCGCTTGGCCAATCTTGTTAGAACAAATAAAAATAATTGAAACAAGTAACTTAGCTTGTTTGTTGTCGTTTGTCGATGAAGCAGACTAGTTCAGAGTTGATTCCAACTAGTTTGAGTTCATCACGAGCATATTGACGATGCGGCAGTACCGCGGCACAAGCTGAAGTTGAACTTTGACTTGATAACTTGCAACGGGTTGAAGCGACCACCACATTGATGAATTCCATTGATCATGAGGCGCCCGAAAAGTCATCCAAATCACTCTTGCAGTGTATTCAGGAAGCCCCCGACAAGTTGTACTCATTTTG
Source organism: Urochloa ruziziensis (assembly GCA_015476505.1). Taxonomy (NCBI): domain Eukaryota; kingdom Viridiplantae; phylum Streptophyta; class Magnoliopsida; order Poales; family Poaceae; genus Urochloa; species Urochloa ruziziensis. The sequence continues at coordinate 49,889,506 of CM027121.1, read as the reverse complement.
CGAATTATTCTTCAAAGCACTTGATAACTGGTACTTAAAGATCACTACTCATACTGTGGAGTAGACTCTAGAGTACTTTTCAAATAAGTACTCAGAGATTTAAAATCACTACTCTTTTTTGTGGAGTAGACTCTGGAGTACTTTCAAATAAATACTCAGAGATTTGAAACCACTACTCTTATTGTGGAGTAGACTCTGTAGTACTTTCAAATAAGTACTCAGAGATTTGAAATTACTACTCGCCTTGTGGAGTAGACTCTGTAGTACTTTCAAATAAGTACTCAAAGATTTTGAAAACACTACTCTTATTATGGAATAGACTCTGTAGTACTTTCAAATAAGTACTCAAAGATTTGAAATCACTACTCTTCTTGCCGAGTAGACTCTTTAGTACTTTCAAATAAGTACTCAAAGATTTGAAATTACCACTTGTGGGTAGTTGCTTTATAAGGCTAGCTGGCCTCTACAGGTGTTCAACCTGGTCTTAGTTACATCTAAGTACTCAGGGATCCTGGAAAGTAGTCATGTGATCTACTCTTCGGATTTTGACCGATGTATACTTTGTTGAATCAACAAGTATCAAAGGGAACTCCGGAACTTCTGCACGAGTGTAGTTGACGCACATGCGCCACTCGTTGTTGTTCTTCTTTCTCACCAAGACTGGATTTGTCAACCAGTCGGGATGGAAGACTTTCTTGATGAATCCTGCGGCAAGTAGTTTCGCCAGCTCCTTCTTGATCGCCTCTTGCTTGTCGGTTGCGAATCATCGCAACCGTTGCCTCTTGGGTGTAGCTTTGGGATCAACGTTAAGGCTGTGCTCGATCAGGTTCCTTGGCACTCCTGGCATATCTGCAGGTTTCCACGCGAAGATGTCGCGGTTGGCTTGCAGGAACCTGACGAGCCCGCCTTTCTATTTCGGGGTTAAGCCGGCCCCAATCTTGGTGGTCTTCGACTGGTCTCCTTCCAGTAGTGGTGCGTCCTTGGTCGCCACGTCTTCAGGGACAGCCGCCTTGTGTGGTCCGGGCTCCTTGCTGGGGACTTCATACTCTGTCTGCTTCAGCTTCTGAGCCGCTGCGAAGATTTGGGCCATGGCGTTGGGTACCTGAGTGGTAGCCGCAAACTCCACAGCCTCTCTGTTGCAGTTGTATGATCGTCGCAAGTCGCCGCGGATAGAGATGACGCCTTTGGGTCCTGGCATCTTGAGGACGAGGTAGACATAGTGCGGGATAGCCATGAACTTGGCCAACGCAGGACGTCGCAGGATCGCTTGATACAGAGTCTCGAAGTCCGCCACCTCGAACTTGATTTATTCCGTCCTGTAGTTCTCCTGCGTGCCAAATGTGACTGGTAATGTGACTTGACCGAGGGAAAGACTGCCATTATCAGGGACAATGCCGTAGAACGGGGAATCGGTGGGAGTCAACATTTTTTCAATGTCGAGTCCCATCCTGTTCAGGGTGCCAGAGAATAGCACGTTCAGCCCCGCCCCGCCGTCGATGAGCACCTTGGTGAGTTGTGATCCTGCCACCGTGGGGTCCAGGACGAGTGGCAATTGCCCTGGTTCGTCGTAGCTGTTCCATTGGTCTGCCCTGGAGAAGGTGATTGGAACCTCTGAGTACTTTAGGTATCTGGGGACGGCTGGCTCAATTGCCATTATGTGTCGTAGAGCGAGCATATGCTTCCTCCGAGTGGGCAAACCATAGTCGCCCCATGATGACCATGAGTACATTCTTGGGCTTTTGGAACTTGGGCGTCTGGTCCTCGTCGTCGTCTTCATCTTCGTCGTCGGCACTTTCCTTGTTCTTGTCTTCAGGATCGAGTGGTTCCCTTGCCGTCTTCTTCTTGGCCTTGTTCTCTTGATCCTTCTCGGCGTATATGCGTTGGAGATCGTAGCATTGGCCCATAGTGTGCTTATGCTTCGGGTGCATTGGGCACGACCTGTCCATGATCTTCTCAACGTCGCTCTTGCCGGGATAGTTCTTCTTTTGGCTTTGCATGCCAGTCTCCAGAGTTGCGACTGTGTCGTCTGGCTTGCGCTTGTTGTTCTGAGAGCCCTGCTGGCCTTTGGGAGGGCCATATTTCTCGAGGTCGCGGTCTTCTTGCTCAGACCACGTCTCGACTTGGTCACGCAGGGCGTCCAGAGTCCTTGATCGATGCAGGCCAAATTGCCAGTCAAAGAACCTGTAGGTGATGCCGTTCTGGAACAAGTCGATGCAGTCGCGATCAGAGACGTCCACCACCAGAGTCTTGATTTCCATGAAGCGACGCATGTAGTCGCGCGCGCTTTCTCCTTTGTGCTGTTTGCATATGGCGAGGTCGTGTTGAGTCTTGGGGCGACTGTATGTGCCTTGGAAATTTGACACGAAGATTTCTTCAGGCGTCCCCAGTAGTCGATGGAGCGTCGTGGCAGGTTTTCAAACCATGTGAGTGGAGCGGGCTCGAGTGCCATTGGAAAGTATCTGCACTTGATGGCAGTGTTGCCACCTGCACACTCGATAGACGTAGAGTAGATGCGCAACCACGACTCAGGGGAGGTCTTGCCGTCGTACTTCTCGAAGCCGACTGGTTTGAATGGTTGTGGGTAATCTGCCATCCGGATGTCCCTGGAGAACATTGGGTACTCGTCGTCTTCTTCCTTGTATCCCGGGCTTCATCACGCCTCTTGGATTCCAGGATGGAGCGCGCGTCGCGGTTGACACTGTGTGCCGGCCCGTGGGATGATGTAGCGGCGTCGTTGCGATGAGTGCGTCCGCCTCGTTGACGGTCATCTTCTGGTCGGTGTGGGGGTGCGCCTTCTGCGCGGTTGGCTTCTCCCAGTCGGCTGGGGTTTGGGGGCGATTCTTGTCGCGGGGAGGTTGGCGTCCACTGCTTTCGACTTCTTCGCTTAGAGCTGCTCGGCCGCTGCGCGATGGTGCGGCGGCGATGGCCTTGTCGAGAGTGCGGACCATGTCGTTGATCCGTTCGAGTGCAGCTGCCATCTCTGGGGTTCTTAGCAGACTGCGGATGTGATAGGCAATCTCCATGGCGTTAGCCATAGGAGAGTCGTAGCGTGCCACTCGCGCGAACTCTTAAGCGAGGTTGCGCCCAGCCATGACGCGATTGCGAGCGTTTAGGCGGCGCTGAGCCCTCTTGTTGTTCCGGATTTCTCTATCCGTGGCCGCTTGAGTGGATTCGCCAGCGGGTGCGTCTTCATTTGCAGAGATATCTCCTTCTAGCTCAAAAGTATAGCGCGGGTCGTTGTCGACGTCGCCAGTTGCTGTTGCGCCAGCCATGAAGACTTGTCGATTGGGCTCGACAGAGTCGCTGGAACTTGGGGTGATGAGCTCTGTAGAGCTTTCCTCTTCTGGCAGCAGTGGTGTGCCGTACTGGAACGGCAGGTCGTCAGTAGCTTCAGGCCCAAAGAGTACAAAGATCTGGCGGGACTCGTAGACGTCCCGTGAGATCCTGTCTCTTTGGTACTCTGATCTTCCTTCAGTCGTGGCGTAGATCACGAGGTCGTGTTCGCCATCGTCTTGTAGTGTCTCCTCGTCCGAGTCCGAGTGGCACTCGAGAACCGCTTGGCTCAGAGAGTTGGCGTGTCCTGCCATAACTCGGACTGGGACGTCCCGCTTCGAGTCCATGACAGACTCGAACTGGCTCCGTAACGCCTCACAATATGCGTGGGTCGAATTACGGAGTCCAAATGGGTATTGGGGTGGGAGGGTTGTTTGCTTCTCCGTAGTCGTGATCGACTCGGACTCTTGCCCGCGGATGAGGTCCGCGAGCGTGATCTCGCCGAGTTGTTCGGCCAAATCTTCCACGATGGACGCTTGCTCCTGCTTCAACTCGACAGGTATCTCGAAGTAGTTGTAGAAACCACCCGAGCCGTCGGCGACGTAGACCCACGAGCCAAAGTGGAACGTTGTGCCCTCCTGAGGCGCTTCAGCTTGAATGTAGGTCACCATTGCGTTCTTCACGGGATCTTCGCGGAAAACCCCTACCTGGCGCGCCAGATATCGGTGTTCTACCGTCTATCCTACCGAGGGGTATCCCGAGGTATTAGAGTTTCATGTGGGTTTCGCCGAGATCAGGAACGCAAAGGCTAAAAGACTCAGGATTTAGACAGGTTTGGGCCGCTTAGAAGGCGTAATACCCTACGTCCTGTGTGGTGTTTGGTATTGATGAGATCGTGTTGTTTGGAGAGGATCCCTGCCCAGCCTTATATACACGGCGGGCAGGGTTACAAGATCGGTTTCGGATAGAATACTAACCAATTATACTACTCGGAGAGTGCTTTACAAGGCAATCCGAGTAGTTTACAAGTCATACGACTTGTTTCCATATCGAGAAGAGTCCTTGCAGTACTCTACTCGAGTTCTTCACGCCTGGTACGACTCTGTCTGGAGACAATCCATGTGTCTCTGTGAACCCATGGTCGTACCTCCAACATAGTGCCAGGGCCAGGTTGCTCGACGCAATGTTTAGCTTGGCCGGTTTTGTGGTTTCACTATTAGCTAACTCGCTCTTCCTGCTTAACTTGGGGTTTAGGGTGTGTCGGGTGGGTTTCTATAGACCTAATCATGGTGGCTTAAGCTTAAGCAACGAGCTTTAGGTGACTAAAAGTTACTGAAATTGTTTGGGTCACTGAGGCGTCGTTAAAAGTTAAACACTGCCACTGTGGTCTGAATGCCTGATCGAGGAGCGAGTGGCCAATTGGCCGTCTGTTAGTATCAGAGGGTGAGGCGTGGAAATGGTTCAGAGTTGAGTCGTGAATTTGTGATGTTGCCGGCCTGTTGTAGATTGGCAAAAGTAAAAAACAAGGGGGGCAGAGAGAGAAATCATTACACATTACTCCTCGTGCTGGGATAGCTTTACGGAAATCCGAGCAGTGCTGAGCTTTGAGCAGCACGGGCGCCCCTAGGATACTGTAAGCGTAAAAGGTAAAATGGTAAAAAGTACGGAAAATGGTAAAAGGTATGGAAAAGTATTGTTTAGATTAAAAAAGGTAAAAGGCATGAAAAATTATTGTTTTTACGAAAGCGTGTGTATAGAGATAGAAATGAACTGACACGGTTTTTTAGATGGATAACTTTTCGTGAAAATGGAGTGGTTTTAAAAATCTAAACAGGGCCTTAGTTTACTCCAAGTTTTTGAAACGAATGATTTTTTTTCAAACGAATAGTTACTCCAAGTTGGTGACTAGTACACCTAGTTTATGTTAACCTATATTTCGTGCTTGGGAATACATATGTAAAATATAAAATGTCTGTTCGTCGCAGGGGCCGGGCCAGCAAAATTAAAGGCCTGTACAAAACTCTAAAGCGGGCCCTATTAGTCTAGAAATATGAAGCAACAAAAGCATTTAAGTTAAAATATATTACAATAAATTTATCCATATTTTATAAGCTTTTGGCTCAAAAAACTCGGTCGGTGGGGAAAAGACCATCCCCACGGTGTTTCATTAAGAAGAGCTCAATCGGAGTCCAGCAGAAAAAAAGTCACGAAAGTAGTCTCTTTATACATGGGGATGCCACCGCCTATGGTTCCAGCCTTTACAAGTACTTTGAGGCCCAACATGATCAACCCCTTACACAAGAGTCCGCCCACCACAGGTTGATACGCCCATGATGATCAAAGGAACCGATGACTAACCTTTTTTTACCGTCTGAAATTTGCTCTCATGGGATTTCAACCTAGGATCAGGGGTGCCACTAAGGTCACTGCAAACTTTTGGCTCCCAGAATCATATTTTCTAACCAATTTGCATAAACATGGTTTCGATTATGGAACACCAGAACTCAAGTCTAATTCATATACATGTATACAATAGATATAAAGAGAATAAAATTAATAGTTAAACTATTAAAGGATGCATTATAATTGTTCAGACACTTAACGTATAGATAAAAAAGAGGCCTTTGAAATATGGGGGCCTGTACCATCGCACGGCCCGCACATGCCCATGCCCGGCCATGGCGTTGTAAGTGCATCATATACTTAGCTTAGTGCTTGTCCCAAAAAAAAAGTGGTGTGGTTAATTTGGTCAAAAGCATAAGTACTCTCTTCGGTCTTGAATATGTATTGAGTTGTTTTAATCATTTCAATACTTTTATAAGTTTTATTTTGAAAATAAAACGAGTAAATTTGTTTCTGAAATGCATTTAATCGGCTTTATCTTTTATCTAGAATATTTATGTTGATTTGAAATACATGTTGTTTAACATATTGACAAGGTTTAAAGGTGAAACTTTGATCATAATTTTTTTTGTATAGAAGTAGGATATTCTAAAAGAAGGCAATTATATTATATTATATAAAAGTCAGACATGACTTTCTATAAATGGGTTTTCACGGTTGAAGTATTTATAACTTTTAGGATTGAATAATATATAGATGAACTGACTATGAAACTGTGGAAAATTAGATTTTAATAGTATGTCAGCGGAGCTCTTTATAGATTCATGCCTCATATTTCGAAATGGATGGAGTACTCTCCAAACACACCAAGGGAGAAAACCCACGGTTATATGTTATATGCTGATCGACAATAAGAGTTTTGAGGTATTTGATTCGAAAAAAAAAGTTTTGAGGTATCTGAGTTTGCGTTTACACCTCCCCAAGAATGGCAATCTGAACCCTTGCCTTCCCCAGTCCTGCTCAAAGACTAGAACACACTGTAGTTCCAGCAGCTCTCTAACCGCCTAAAACCCATCACAAGTGCTATGTCATCGACTTCACACGGTCGACTCAATAAAGGCAACTGTTCATGTGCTTGGATTATACTCCCTCTATTCTAAAGTGTAGGTTGTTTTTTTCTGGGTAAAATGTAGGTTGTTTGGGCATTCTAAATTCATACATATTGCTACATAATGTATGTTAAAGTGCATAGCAATACCTATAAATCTAAAAATATTAAAATTATTTATATTTTGAAATGGAGGAAGCAGAGCCATGTAGGAGACCGAAGAGAAATCAAAGCTTATACCCAAATGCATATTCTCCTCCAGTCTATGTTGTTCGTTCCTCAGAAGCACCGAGCACAACACATTGCGAAAAGGGTCATGGTTGTAGTTGTTGCTAGGTCTGTACGGGCTACAATGATGTGCTGTTCTTAATGGGCCACGGTATATCTAGGCCCAGGCCCATATGTGATATGTCGTTATTCCAAAGGTCCAAACCATGTTTGCATTTACGAAGGTAATACTCGCCATGGCGTACAAAACATATGGCTACGGAACATTTTTTTAGATTAAGGAAAATATCCGGTCTTGAACATTCACATGCGAATGTCTACGACCATAAAGAAACCAAACCGGCTATATAGCCAGGAGATACATGAGTACTTAGCCTCCACACCTCAAAACGAGAAACAAAGAGATAAACAAGAAACTAAGAAAGAAAGTAGAAAGACTAAGCTTCATTCTTCTTCTATGTTCTTGCTTCAACCTTGCATTAGGCCTCATGCAGCAAAATCATCCCTCCCATCTGTTATTTTCTTAGAAACTTTAGAAGAAAGGATCATCCTGCTTGTCGACCAACTACTTCCTGGTTCACTCTTGTCGCGTAGAAACTGCACTTAGTCAATCTCTACCAAACACTCTGACCACCCAATCTAGTGCACTGAAACCACCCATGGACTTCAAAACGGCGCCTCAACAGGAAAGCAACGCCAAAGACGCTGCCGCCATTCGAACCTGCAAGTCGGTTCTTCGGTTTTCACCTGAAAAATGTCCTTGGAGGTCGGGATCCTCACCACAATGCCTTCAACAAGGAAAACGATGCATTGTGGCACCATCATAGCCGGCACCGGTCAAGACCGGCCAAGACTTTCGCCTGAGAACCTGGATGCCTGAAGACCAACGAGCATCGCTGGCCACTGCACAACGCAATGCGGACTGTGAGGCCTGCGGTCGGACCCAGGTCGACCCCGACCAGTGGTTCGCCGTCGTGCAGGGGCGGCAGCGTGCGGGTGCACTGCCGCCCGCTTTTCCACCTCGAGCAGCAGTTCGTCCGGCCGCCGCCGTCACGTGCAGCAGCAGTAGCCTGGCCGTCCCCGCGGCCGCGTACGGCCCGAGCTCCGCCCGCCTCGCGCCGAGCCAGGAGAGCCAGATCAGCCCTCCTGGGCGGCGGATCTGGCCCCTGCGCCCCGCCGCCGATCGAAACCGCCGCCGCAAATCCCGCCGGCGTCGATGCAGATGGAACGTCGCCGCCGCTCTCCTTCCCCCTCCACCTCCCAAGTCGCTCGTCCATAGCCACGCCGTGTCCCGTAGCGCCCCGCCGAGGCGGCGCCGCCACGGCCGCCGAGCGCCGTCCCTGCGCGAGCAGGGCGCCCGCGGTCCCCCAGGCGAAGGCCTCGCCACCGCCATCCTTGGAGGCCCGCGCGAGCTTCCGGCGGTCCTCCTCAGGCAGCGGCAAGGCGGCGGAGGGAGAGGGTACTGACGGCGGCGGCGCTAGGGTTTGGGTGCTTCCGGGTCGCCCGCGCGGGGGCCGACTCCGAGAGCCAAATCGGTTGGTTTAAAATTGATTTCTTGTCCATATGGCTACGGATCATACTGAGGCATGCGTGATCAAGAGTTAAAAACTGTCATGCTCATCATATGGAACGTGTGGAAGGAGCGCAACGTGCGCCTGTTCAGGCAGTGCATGGCTACTTCGCAAGAGCTGCTCGGCCAAATCAAGCAACAAGCACACCTTTGGATTTTGGCGGGAGCTAGATGTCTATTAGGTCGTTTAAAGCGCGAGTAATCACTATTGTAATAGCTTGAAAGGCAAACATTCCCTGTAAACTTTATTTCTCTTCTTCTTAATACAATGATGCGCAGCTCCTTCTGCGTATTGGAGAGAAAAAGGAAAAAAAAAAATCTGTCACTATGGACTGGATCGTGTAGCGCCATAAGTAACTCTATATCGCTGGGAGGTTTGGCGCCCTCCCAGCGATCGTGCCACTTTAGCAAAAAAAATTCTTTTTTATTTTTGTTTTTCTTTTTATTTTTTTCATTTTTTGTTTTTTTATTTTTTCCTTTTCATATATGAGTACTACTTTAATTTTGTCTCTAGCAAAAATAAGTATATCTATGTCAAAAAAGTATCGTCATCTATAGTTGGTACATCCTTACTTGCCACGTGGTTTCAAACTTTCAACGTTGCGCTTTACGTGTTGCTTCTTGGCATTGTCTTCAGAAGAAATAGGTACATCCATATCGCCGAAAGAAAGCGAGTCCACTGAGAGACAGTGCGTTCTCGCTTGCCACGTTGTTTCAGGCTTCTAGCATTGCAGGACGCACTACCACGTTATTCCAGGCTTCTAGCATTGCGTTATTACGCAATTGCTCAGTCGCCACGTATGAATAATTTTGTATTTTTTCCCTTTTTTGTTTTTCTTTCATTTTTTTCTTTTCGTATATGCGTACTACTTTAATTTTGTCTCTAACAAAAAAAAGTACACCTATGTCATAAAAAAGCGTCGCCGTCTATAGTTGGTACATCCTTGCCTGCCACGTGGTTTCAAACTTTCAACGTTGCGCTTTACATGTTGCTTCTTGGCATTGTCTTCAGAAGAAATAGGTACATCCATGTCGCCGAAAGAAAACGAGCCCACTGAGAGTCAGTGCGTTCTCGCTTGCCACGTTGTTCCAGGCTTCTAGCATTGCGTTATTACGCAATTGCTTAGTCGTCACGTATTAATATTTTGTATTCTTGGAAAATGGAATCGTGGTGCCCCTTGCACATTAGAGAGCCGTCATTGCCTCCCCCACGAAGTTGAAAAGGTGACACAAACATTGTGCTCCTCAGCTACTCATTCAATTTCTCCATCATGTGTCACAAATATTGTGCTCCTCGACCGCTCGCCCAATCTCTCGCATCACGTGTCAACTAGCCTACTCTATCCCTTCTCTCGAGTCTCAGTTTGGATCAGAGGTGGTGCCGCTACCTCGGAGGGAGATACCGTCCACCCTGGGCTCACAGGCCTCACATGTGAAACCCGCGACCACCGTTTCTTATCAGACGAGTTCGCCGAACCGTTCCTAACTCCAAATTTTCCTCTCTCCTCTCTTTATAATTTGTCGGCTAGCTGGCCAACAACATCACTTCGCGCCGCTCCAGTCCTCAGCTCTCACTACCTCTGGCGCCATAGTGGCAGAAGGCCCTCTCAGGTGCACACTCTATGTCACACACGTCCATGCTCTTCATGGTCGAGAACATCTGCCTTACTGCCATCGAGTTTGCTTACGAGTCATGCCAGCATAATACTATCACTATCCATGATCTTTTACAGAGAAGAACTCATCTGGCGCGGCGTTAGCGCCCCCCTTACCTAGTCAGTTACTGACAGAGCATGAGAAGCCGTGTAGCCGGGCTTGGTATGTGGACAGCAGGCTATACACAACGTCAGTCGCGTATACGTACACAAGCTGCCAAATTTCTAAGCTTTTATTTACCTCCAAAAAATTTAAATAAGCCAGCTTATGGGAGATCCGATCGAGCAGCAGTGCTGTTGAGCTTTGAGCTGCACGCGGACACCCACGGACGCCCCTGGGTACTCTAGCAACCTCCCAAATTGGTGATTTATGCACGTAAGTAGTTTATATTAGCCTACATCTCGTTATTTGGGACTGTTTGTTCGTAGTAATTCGCTATATACATAGTGCTAGATTAAAAAAGATATACATTGTCACTCTGGGAGTCAAGCCAAGTTTGGACACGTCTTTTGAATACAAAATAGCCAATCTATTAGCCATGGTCAAATAGCATTTTGTAGAACACTAGTTGCACTGGATGTCCATTTAAAAGTTTTTTGAGAGATGCTCACTTATGCATTGCGGCACCAAATTTCTAAATGAAATTAGTAAAGAAAGAAATGAAAATTTTATTAAGAAGAAACAAAGGAAAAATTCCATATTGTAAACATCTTAAGGTCTATAGTAGCCCTACTAGCAACTTTAAAATTTCATTCACTTCATCTCTACTCATTCTTCTTTTATCTCACGTCCTAGTAACAAGATTGAAATGTGACTTTTTGGCGCATGTTCTGCTTGGCTCATGTCAGGAAAAGTTAGCAAGGTCTCGCTAACCTAGTCATCAAAGCATATAACAGTGGCTGCGATAGCAAGTGAACGGTATTCAAATCTTAATGAAGCAGAGGGGGTGAGGAGAAGGGGCATATGCCCCCTGTTTAACTTTGCCTATGTAAAATAGACAAAGTCGTCCCTAAACTTTGTAAAAGGGTCAAGTTAGTTCTCATTTTTAGTAAAAAAATGCCCCTATACTGATATGGCAGGTATGAGATAAATGTGAATTATCATTTTTGCCTTCGGTACACGTATTCGAGAGGTACAGCTTTCCTCTCGATTTGGTTAATACCTTCCCGTTCATTCATGTACTAGCAACTGCGAGAAACAGTTGCGAACAACACTTCACCTGCATGGATTACTGTTTCTAACTTTTCATTCAAGTACTGTTCTAACACGGGTTTAATTGGACACGCACTTTGCCTATGGCCTTGTTTAGTTGCAAAACGAAATCTTTTCACCCATCACATCAAAAGAGAATCTTAGATGTATGGAGTATTAAATGTAGGCAAAAAATGTGAAAAGTTACATGGATAGACTGGAAATCGTGAGACGAATCTAATGAGCCTACTTAATCCATGATTTGCAATAGTAATGCTACAGTAACCATCCACTAATTATGAATTAATTACCCTCTAATTACCGTCGTTAGATTCGTCTCGAGATTTCCAACCTATCCATATAACTTTTCACATTTTTCGTTTACATTTACTGCTCCTAAATCGGTAAAATCAAAACCCGAAATCTTTTTACCGAAATCTTTTCGGGAACTAAACACGGCATATGTGGCCGGCCCTGCGACCTCTGCCTATATGCATGTGTATCCATGTGTGTGTCTGAACGTTCTAAAAAAAAAGCGTGTCTAGAGAGACACGTACATCACTAGTAGGAAATGGAATTAAAAGGCATTCGTGCACAGAAATACATAGGCCATGTTTAGTCGTGAAAAGATTTCGGGTTTTGATTTTATCAATTTAGAAGTAGTAAATGTAGACGAAAAAGGTGGAAAGTTATATGGATAGGTTGGAAATCTAAAGACGAATCTAACGATGGTAATTAGAGGGTAATTAATCCATAATTAGCGGATGATTACTGTAGCATTACTGTTGCAAATTATGGATTAAGTAGACTCATTAGATTCGTCTCGCGATTTACAGTCTATCCATATAACTTTTCACCTTTTTCGTTTACATTTAATACTTCATGCATAAAAAGTCCTCCTTTGACGTGATGGATGAAAATATTTCGGGTGGCAACTAAACATGACCATATATCTTCAATCCATGGGACTAAAATTATTGATGACTCGACAAACACAAAAGCAGACACGCACACGCATCGCTGCCCACAGACACATGGCAGGACACGACACACATCTGACACACGCACGCGCACGCCGCTCACTCACTCACATCGACCTGAGCATAATCCACATTCCACAGCTCCATACTAATTAATCAAGCAAACGGCCGGCTAATCCGACCCGAAACGACGACAGCAGCACTCGAACACTCGACCATGGCCGGACTTCCTCCAGCTCGGTCGCCAGCCGGCCGATGACACGCTCACACGCGCGGGCTGCAGTAGATGACCTTAATCTCCTGCACGTTCCGGCACCTCCCACTGGGCACCTGAGCAGCCGAGCACCTCCCTTCAACGGGGCACCCAACAGCAGGGCACTCCCCGAGGAGCGGCGCGCCATGTGGGGACACGATGACGGGGACGCTCTGGGCGGGGCTCCGGGTGTTGGAGGTGAGGTAGAAGGACCCGCCGTCGACGCCGACGTGGAACTCGGCGGTGGGTGCCCCCGGCGCGTGGAGCCGCCCCGTCCACCAGCACACCGGGAACTCGGCGTGGCTGTGCGGGTGCAGCACGTACTGGGGCGCCCCGTTGAAGAGGTGCGGGCTGTTGGCGAGCGGCTCCAGGGTTAGGGACACGTCGTGGGCGCACAGGTTCTGGACCGTGATCTTCTTGTTCTTCGCGCAGTTGTCGTGGGTCGTCTGGGCCGAGGCCGAGGCGGCGAGTATGGCTGCCGCTAGGAGCAGGGCCATGGGGAGCTTGGACGGCGCCATGGATGTAGCTTGGAAGCGGCTGGTTAAATCTAACGCAGTGGCTTGGGATGGATTGTTGGTGGCTAGTTGGAATGGGTGTTTGGGTTGCGGGATGTGGAGGGTATTTATAGCCGGCGGCTGTGTGCGGTGTGGGTGGAGGGCAATGGGGAATGCTTAGGGTGGACTGAGGTAAAAACATTTGAGCTGTGACAATGGGGCATGGTGAAAAGGTGAAACTTTGGTGCTCTAGACATTTCGAGGAGGGGCGAGTAGGGGCATGGCGTTGAGATGGGTTGGTGGTGGTGTCGTGTAGCCTGTGGGGCGGCCATGCATCGGATGCTGCCACTGCTCGCCTAGTGGCCTGCACGAATGCATCGATGCATGCATGCGTGCATGCGTTGCGTGCCAAGGGACGAGGTGGCAGCGCTACAGTTGCAGCCTGTTCCGGATAGGCCGGTAAAAAGTTTGGAAAGGAGCTGCTGCCTTTCGACTTTTTCACTTTATTCATCGGACACCTCGCAAAGCTGAGGAGATTGATAAAATGATAATGCCAAAGGTGCCTCAGCGTGATCCGTCGAAATGAGCATGCATTCGTTTCACGGAGAAGGCAAAAACACAATTACTCAGTAGCAGCGGCCACATTATTGCAAATAGGGAGGCACATTGCCAATTTATTACCATGTTCCGAAGCATTAGCAACGGCCATGATCGTCTCAAGTATTTGAATCATGCGTATTTCACATCAAACCACACTCAAAATCACATTTTACGGTCTTAAAGGCCGTCATTTGACAGATTATAATTATCTGATGAGGCCTGAGGGCACTAATTGTAGTTGTAGCTAGTCTTGGCCGTCCTCACTTGTCACCTCGCGTGAGAAACGTTACTCTAGCCTCTAGCCCGTGTTTAGTTCCCACCCAAAATCTTTTCACCCATCACATCAAAAGAAAATCTTAGATGCATGGAGTATTAAATGTAGACGAAAAAGGTGAAAAGTTATATAGATAGGCTGTAAATCGCGAGACGGATCTAATGAGCCTACTTAATCCATGATTTGCAATGGTAATGCTACAGTAACCATCCACTAATTATGGATTAATTACCCTCTAATTAGCATCGTTAGATTCGTCTCGAGATTTTCAACTTATCCATATAACTTTCCACCTTTTTCGTCTACATTTACTACTCCTAAATTAAGTAAAATCAATATCCGAAATCTTTTCACGAAAAGTTTTCATCAACTAAACACGGCCCTAGTAAGTGAGAAACGCTGCTAGCTACCCTATGGTCAGTCTGTGACAACGTGCATGGGGACTTTCTCTGGCAGGCTACAGACATCGAAACAGTGGCGGTGCGTTGCAGTGCCGATGCAGCGAATCTACAGTAGTTTACTGTTTACCCCCACGTAAATACAGCTTCAAAATTATTTTTTAAAAAAACTAACTTCAAAAATGAATTACCCATGCATAGTACTCACAAAAAGTTTCTTTTCCCCTGTGTCTGTGTGTGCATTGTGCAGTGCAGCTCAGTGCAGAGTTGCGCAGGAGTGCAGGATGAGATCGAGATCCGAGCAGCGCAGCATGGAGGGGCACGGGCGCCCCCAGGGCAATGCAGGAAAAGGACGAGCGAGAGAGGTTAATTTAGTCCTGTTTCAGTGTGAAGAGATGAGACGATGGATTGCTAGTTTTTTTACCGGCCCTAAGTTGCTGCCTGATAGGGATTAGTTTAAGCTAAGCTACGTTTCGTGCTTGGGGAATGTCTGTTCGTCATGATTAGCATTATTACGCGCATGGGCAAGCCGCAAGTGGTATATACGCGGATACCATGCAAACATGCCATGTTCAACTTGTTTTTTTTTTTCGGTTTCGAATTTTGAAAACTATGATGAAAATCCGCGATAAACACATAAGAGTACTTTTTGAAAAACATCACATGTACACCACTCGCACATGTATCATCTTTCTTAAAAGACATAGCCACATTAACAGTACGATGAAGACCTAGATACCAATGAGCATCCCACTCGTAAACTGGTAATTACATTGTACATTTGTACTGTCTCATGTACATGCAAAACGAGCACCTTATAAGAAGTAAAGATATGATACACATCACACATTACATTTGTAGATTAATTGTGCAAGATGGACGTATCACAACGAGTACAAGGAATCAATAGGTATTCGATGCATGAGTACCGCGGTAGGTGGCACGTTGTCGCCATGTCGGCAGTGAGATACCAACTCGATGCAGAGCGCAGCGTGTGGTCTCCAACTCGAAGTCCAGATGACTGTATCATCGTGGTAGTAAAAAAACATAGTAAAACGGTAAAAAATCATGTGTACCGCATTTTTACCTTTGCTGGGCCGGTTGGGCAGCCATTTGGTTGGGCTGATTCCTTGGGAAAAAGTCCTTCAGACCCCCCTGAACTATTGCCTGAGTTCGGTTTACCCCCTGAATCTTCAAAACCGGGTATTTCAGCCCCCCAAACTTTTAACCCGTTTATTTTACACCCCTGGCAGTTCTGAAGGCGGTATATTGCGGTGGGACCCACCTGTCAGGTAGCAAGTCCCACTTGTCATCCCTATCCTCTCCTTCCTAACCCCACTGTACCCTCCCTCGTCTCTCCTTGATGGCTGCCGCCGCATCCCAGCGGCCGAGCCCCTCCACCGCGCGTGCCGATCCGGCGCGCCCCGCCCCTCCCGCGCTGAGGCCGTCCCGCGCCGCTCCCATCCTCCCAATCAGCCCCCGCGCCGAGCTCTAGGCCAGCGACCTCGCGCTGGCGCCCTCCTCGCAGGGCCTCGTAGCCACTCCGCATGTCGTCGCTCCTCCGCGTCACGCGGCCACGGCCGGGAGGAGGAGCGTGGGGGAGGAGAAGGGGGCAGGCGCTGCCGGGAGGAGGCGCGCGGACGACACGAAGGAGAAGGGGGCGGGCGCTGCCGGGAAGAGGTGTGCGGCCGGCGCGGGGAGGAGAAGGGGACGGGCCTCTGCTGGGAGGAGGGTCGCGGCCGGCGCCAGGAGGGACGCGGCTGGCGCGGGGAAGAAGGGGCAGGCCGTGGCGAGGCGGAGGGGGCGCGGCCGGTGAGGGGAAGAAGGGCGGCGGCCTTGGCCGGTAGGGAGGACAGAGATGACAGGTGGGGCCCACGACCACCTGTTGCCTGACAGGTGGGGCCCACAGCTAAATCGCTTCCAAAACCACCTAGGGGGGTGAAATGAACGGATTCAATAGTTCGGGGGACTTAGATACCCGGTTTTCAAGATGAGGGGTGAAAATTGGACTCAGGCAATAGTTGAGAGGTTTAGAAGGACTTTTTCCTTTTGCTATTGGCTCTCAGGTCTTTTTACTTGGGCTCTCATAAGTTTCAACCCACTCATGGGCCTTGGTTCTTTGTTAGCTCACAAAAAACAGCCGCCCGGCCTGCTATTCCAGTTGAGGACAGAACCGTCCACAGGTGAAGTGCACGTGAGTTTGTATAGGGGAAAAAAATCTCCTTCATGATTTTTCAGATAAATCTCTTTCGTATTGGTTTAAAAAAAATTTAAGCCCAGGAGTTCCAAAAATGACTTGTACCGGATCTCAAACAATAGAAGTTACGCGGAGTACTATTGCCTCAGCGCCTCTTGTGGTAAAGGTCAAGCTGTCCTTTTCATATGGGCAACAAGGTCATAGAAAGAGAACAATTGGCTATTCTCCTTCACTTTTACAGCTCCATTTCTTAATGCATAAGATATATTCTCAAGTTTTAACTGCAATACCGATAGCACAAAATCATCTTTTTTTTGTTGCAGAACATCAATTATAATTTTTCTGCTGGATTTATAGGTGGCTTTTATACAAAGTTCTATGTGACCATGTAAAATTACAATTGCTTCAGAAACAATATGTTTGGCAGGAAAATATAGATCGAAAAAGTTTTGTTTTCCTTGGTCGAGGTCGAGTTTGCCGAGTAGTTTGACTAGTAGTACAATGGGCGAGACATGAGTCTTTAGGCTTTGGCACAATTCTCAGCTTTGTCAAAAGTTGAAAGGCTAATGATGACGGCACATCAGGCCCGTAATTTCTACAACTTTTGCTTTAGCTCTTTTTCCTGCCTGAAGCAAAGCATATATGCGCTTTTATTGTCCTCAAGCTCATTCTTCAGATCAATGCACCTCATGCGTGTGCAGCGTCGGTACGGTTATGGATGCCCCAGTTTCGGTTTGACTCGTCTGAATTTTGCAGAAATGCAAAGTGCCACTTCAGGATTATTACACAGAATGAAGTAGTTCGAATGAGAATCACCAATTTTGTTTGGAATTCCGGGTTATAACTAAACCAACATCAATATCTATCCTAACAACCTTACTTTGAATGGATTAATTAATCATGTATGGAGCTCAGTCATTTCCTTGAGAAATTGCACCCAGGTTCAAAGACCCAATGGCCATGGTGCTTAAGCGTACATACCAAATTACCAAGCAAAGCAAGCGTTCGGTCCTATGATCAACATGATGAAATTGCACATGTAAAGACAAAAGATGATTATATTGAGATTCAGAACTTGCATTATTATTATTTCGCTTGATTTCTACAGACACCGGGAAGAAGAGCACACGCGTCCAAGCCAAAAGCAGAGTCCCCCACTAAACACATGAACAAAATGGATTCATGACAACAACGATTCCACGAAGCAATCTTGTGCAATCGATCGAGCGGGACGCCTCGAGTGATGATCTAGCTGTCGGCGACGACGGAGCGGATGACCATCGTCTCCCCGGCATCCTCGGCGGCGGCGCCGGTGACAATGGTCGTCTGGCAGAAGACGACCTTGATCTCCCCGGGCGCGCGGCAGCTCTGCGGGACGGGCTCAACATCAGAGGGCGTGGTCCTAGTCAGCGGGCACTTATTCTTGAAGTACCCCGGCGGGCCGAGGCACGCGACGCCCTCGGCGGCGCGCTGCGCCGGCGGGCAGTCGCAGTTGAGGTCGACGTTGCACCCGAGCGCCGGGCACTGCCCACCGCCGGCGGCGTGCGGGGTGACCACGGCGGGGACGTTGAAGCCGTCGACGAGGCTCACGCTGTAGGCGGCCTGGTCGAGGCTCCCGCCGTCGTGGACGGTGACCTGCACGACGGTGGCGGGCGGCGCGGCGCCCGTCCAGCAACCCGACGCCGTGGCGGCGTCGCAGCCCGTGCGCGCCGCGACGCGGCCGGACCAGAAGGTGGGAGGGAACGAGAGGGAGAGGAGCGCGTTCGGGTCGAGCCGCGCCGTGTTGTCGGAGATGGAAGGGAGGCCCGAGTTGGGGGTGATCAGAGGCCAGACTGGGTGTGGGCAGAGGTTGTGGATCGTCAGCGTGGTCGCCGCCGTCGAGGTGGCGGCGCCGGCGGCGAGGAGGATCGCGACGAAGGCAAGGGCTCTGGCCATGGTATTGGCAAAAGTTGGCTCGATCGCTAGCTGATCGTGCTGTGAAGTTGTGATCGAGGCGTGAGTTGGGGACGAGACGTGAGATGTGTTTGGCTGGTTTTTTATAGGCGAGCTTAGGGATGTGTCAAGGCGTCCGTGATAAGGATCTAGTAATTTGACAGAAGATCTTTAACGCTTTAATGTTCTATCTAATGAAATGTATAAAAGCCACGGTGCTAAGAGTAAATTAGGGGCTATGGTTAAAGTTAAAGGCCACGGCGAGGATGACGGGCATCAGTCAAGAGGTAAACAGAAGAGATGGGGAGCATAGCAGAAGTGCAGAAGACATCTTTGGGAGAGGGCAAAGGTAAAAGGTGAGGACGGCCAAAGCGTCTCGTGTAGCCGTGTAGGTAATACAATCCCACAATACTCCAATCCTAGATCAGCACTCTCCGACACACCTGACGTGAAGGTAATACAATTTTTTTTTTTTTGTGAAAGATTGGCTGAACTGGAGGAATATCCATTGTGTTTCCAGCTTTGTTAATTGAGGACACAAGATCGCGCACTAGCAGAACCAAAACCTACACTATGCGTGTCACTGTGTCAGCTTGTCAGGGCCTCAAACTACAAGCGTGCAGCAACCATTTGCTTTCGAACGAGGCTCGTAAAGCGTAAGGGAGCAGGCGCGCACAGACGCCTCACATAGCATCACCAGGCTTTACTCCGTTTTGCCATGGACTGCCAATTATCACCAGCCAATCGATCATGCTGGCATGTGCAACTAGCACATGCTAGCAAGGTGCAGCAGGTAAATTTAAAGAGCAACCATATCACATTCCATCATGATATTCTCATATGCTCAACAAAATGATATGGTACGTTGTTGGGTAGCAGGAGGCAGAGCCCCACACCATCATAGTATACAACAATTCATAAACCAAATCCAACTCCGACCAACTACTTGTCTACCTCTGCCCCCCGCAAAAACACTCCAAAGACCTGTATAACCACCCTCTGTTTCTTCACCTGCCAGGCTTCAGAGAAACACCAATGGAGCAGCAGCATACATAACCAAAAACAAAACTGAGAATAAAACACCTGCTGCCCCGATAACACCTGAAATAAACTCATATGCATGCAGGGGCTTACTTGACTTGTACAAACAGCGTGCAGGTACCAGACCGGGCAGGACACAAGTTTTGCCCAGAAAAAAAACTCATACAAAACAGACCAAGAATGAAATGCAAGACAATGCAAGTGGACAAAGGGAAAAAGAATGCTACGAGAAAAAAAACAAGCTACTAGCAACCAGCAGGGAGGGTATGTCTTGACATAATGGACTTGACCGCCCTGATTAATACAAAATAATCCTGTGACAATGAGTTTGTGCCCGCTGCTGAGCAGCAAGCGACTGGGCCTTTTGTCCCAAGTGACCATCCGACCAGAGTTCGATGCATGAGATGAATGCAGGGGAAAATGATGGGCCACAGACCATAGGCGTGCCATGCCGGGGAAACTGTCAGCATGTCAGGCGACACTCATCTCACCTCCAATAAGGAATGAAGGCGCCAGATGCCCTTTGCAGAAGTTAGCAGGCGGCCAACTTGAACCCTCTTTCTCGCAGAGCGCGGAAAGGACGGGCTGACACATGTACTGATGCATGAGTTAGTGAGGACGCTCCGACTCTGCTGCAAGGATATTGGACTTCTCCAAATAGCAGGTCTGGACATGATGCAACCGACGACCCAGACATGATGACATGTGGATGGATGCAAGTGCAGACTCGAGACTCCTTGTGACATCAACCTGAAACTGCACGGGTGATTGCTATACTTGCCCAATCAGCTGATTCTTTCACCGAAGGATCATCTGATGCCAAGCACTCCTCCAAAAATGCCTTGCTCGAAGCGGATTGATTGATCAAAGGGCCAGCATGGACGCCCAATGTGTCTGCCAAATCTCCCAAGACACCAATTGCAGTTTTCATCACAGTATCATCCCTGGAAAGAATGCAATTACCATAATGGATTAGGTCAACAACTTATATATTACTCAAATAATGAATTAAGAAAACAGATAGTTTCAAGGACTTACATATCCTTGCCATTGTACAGAGCGTCAAGGAACTGAAGAATATGTGGGGCATACGGCATCAGAAGTTGTGTCTTAGGTGAGCTCTTGAATCCCTGAAGAATACCAGAGTAGGCTTCCAAGATGCCATTCCTTAGCTGGTTGGTGTAATCGAGCATTTCATCATCAGTAGCAGTAGTATGCGCCGACAGATCAGCGGCACTTTGCAGCATAGGCATGGCATAGATCAGATACTTCTCAAAGTTCTCCCCAATTGCCAGTGCAATATCACCAAAGCATGAAAATATTGGGGGCTTTACAGATCTGTGCAACTGGTTACTGGATAGGTCCTTCAAGAGCTGGGTCATTATACCGTCACAGAAGGGCAGAATTTTGTCCTCAAGTGCCCTGCACAAGTCACCCACAACACCTACAGTAATGGCACAGACCTGGTACTCCTCAAAGTTTTGAAGACCCATCTCCAAATACTGATAAAACTGTGGCATGTACTTTGCAAAGTTTGCACCGGCTGCATATGCCAATGCACCAATAGCAAGCATAGCCTCCTCATGCACTGTGGCATTCCTACAAGCGAATACTCTCAAAAATAGATCCATCATCTGATCTGCATACTGCAAGAAAGAGTACTTTGTTGACTCCATTCCTCCCAACTTTTGGATAATGACCTGCAAGCAGCCACAAAGGAGGCCCTGCAGTTCGCTCCTCTTCTCCCTCTCATCAGTTGACAACTTTTCGGCTTCAAGAGTCTGATGGAGTTCCATCATAATGACAGGTACCAACTGCATAACAATAGGTGCTGTCTCCTCAGTGGAGCACCTGACAACTTCATTTAGAGTTTCATAAGCTGCTGTGCGTAGCCTAGACTCTCCAGCATCCTCCCTGTGAGTAACCATAAGAAGGTTCTGAACAATATCTTGAAAGAAAGGGGATAATGGCGACGCGGATCCAGCATCAACATAGCCTTGAGCAAGGAAATAGAGGGCTCCGCATGCCTTCTCAGCCACATTCGGGACATCCTTCATGCTGTGAAGCAGCACAGTAAGTATTTGCTGGCAGTTCTCGGCCGTAATGATAGGAGGTGTTTCAAGCGCTGAACCATGAAGAAACTCGAAGATTCTTCCAAGAGTCCAAGCAGTTGTGTCCTTTACATGGTTACTTGGGTCCTTCATCAATGCAGACAGCATAAAGTTCAACGCAACATTTACAAGAGGGGCCAGTTTATCTGCTGATGGGCCCTCCAAGATAGAGCCAAAAGCATATGTTGCAGCCTCTCTTTGCCTCCAATCAGTCTTGGTTATGTTTTCCTCCACAAAAGGCATCACTAGAGGAACAATATCATCTCCAACGGTCCTCGCCACCAGGCCCAAACAAGTTCCCCCAGCCATTGCAAGATTCCAAGCACCTTCATCCAAGTCCTGGTCTTCCTCCTGCTTCAGAAGAGTCTCCAACAACATCGGCACTAAGGCAGGAAGAGCCTGCTTGATAAAATAGTAGCAAGGAACATCGGAATCAGCTGTGAATTCACTACTGTACTCATCCAGAATGTCAATTTCCTCATCGCATATGGAACTCCAGAATTCGATAGCCTGAAGTGCAACTGACTCCTCATCTCCCCTCACAGCCTTTGCAGTGATATTAAATATGTCTTGCATATAGGCGGCCAGCTTATCATAATAAGTAGACGAGATAGCCACCAAACACTCAAAGGCAGCCTGCCTTATCTTCACCTCTGGAGATTGTGTTGCTTCACAAACAACTCTCATGATGTAGTCACGCTCCATGTCATTCGAGAAGTTAACCTGAGCAAAGCCCAATGCATTATACAACGCCCGTGTAGCTGCAAGCCTCACATCAGAGTTCACCTCAGAAGCATTCATACCCTGAACAACAGCTGTAAGTATTTTGTTGACTTGGTCTTGATCAACAACATCTGGAGAAACTTCCTCACATAAATAGCCAAGCGTCTCAAGCGTTGCCTGCTTGACGTTTGGCTGGACCTGATGTATGTTTGAGAGCAATGATGCTATAAGCTCAGGCCACTGCTTCTGCGGGATCTCAATACCAGCAACCTTGGCGATAACTTGAGAAGCAGTAGATCTGGCACTAGCAACAGGAGATGTGAGAGTTTGCAGCAACAATCCTTTAATTTGCGCCTTCGCACCAGCATCCAGTGCCAGCCATCTCTGGAAAAGCTCATTCTTCCTGTGCTGCTCCTTGGCATCCAGAGCATTCTTAAGAATCAACCCAGCCAACCTGCGGCTCTCCTCAGGCTTCTCTTCATTGGCCAACTCGCTTGAGAGGGAGAGCAAGAATCCTGGAAGATTTTGCTCCTGGAACTGCTTGAGGCTTTCTTCAGCATGCTTCCTAATGGCACCATCAGCAGATTGCGCACTTAAGAGCACTTGAGTAACGTCAAGTGACATATTGACTCTGCAAATATCAAAACAGGGGAGGATTCAGATATAAGCGCACGAATGGATTCATGTCATAAAACCAAATGCACCAGCAAAGAAAAACTACTCCCTCCAATATTAATGAGACCAATAAAGTGCTATCATTATAATTGTAAAAGCCTAACAAGGCACACCCAACTGCTGTGTGCAAAGACGAACAAGACAGACAAGATGGCTCCAAAATGCAAAGTTAGACAAACATGCATCAAAAGAGTATTAATGCTAAACAGAGAAAAAGGAACACAAACTGTATGCTAATAAATCAAGTCTAATAAGGAATCAATAAAATTGTTCATTCATATCCACACAAATTGGAGAAATAAATCATGTCAAAACAATATGATATGCTTATAGTCTAGTATATGGAACCAAGATTCCATATGATTTGAGTGAATATGTAACAAGATTGTACATAGAATTGCATAAGAGGTTACAAACATAATCAACTAGAGCATGAAACAAGAGCTTAAACTCCAATTCCAATTGCTACATAGTTTCTACTTCCTAGCCTCCAATTTAATACAGTATAACAGTGCAAAAGTAGAAAGCAATGAAGCTAGAGTTATCCAGCACAAAATCATGTGTAACTAATTGGTAGAGTAAAACTGGACCACGACAAATTAGAAGTTGCAGTTACAGCTTAACTTGAACTACCAAAGCTAGAACCAATATACTAGGCAGGGCATAACTGGTCCCTGTTCAATTTTTAGTAGCACACTTTGACTTTCACTAAGAAGGCAACACTAATACGAACTAAACTAGAAGCTATTCGTTATACACAGAACCCCAACACTAAGACAGACTGTGTGGCAGTTCATGAGTCGGCTGAACTAGAAACAATCAAACTACACGAAGACAACACGAGCACATCAGATTCATCAACGCCCAGCACAGCCCACTCCCCGCTAGCAACAATACCCACCAATGAATCTAAACTCCCCGCGCGGAGAAATCTCTAAACCAACTCTAGCCCGCGCGAACAAGCTCAGATCTAGAACCACACGGCGGGACCGATCGCGCGCGCGTCCCAGAACCCGAGCACGCAAGCCACCCGACGGATCGAGGCGGCCGGAACCACGCGCAAAAAGAGAGGACGAATCGGGGCGGAGATCCGGGAGCGGATCGAGGCCGGCCGCTAGATCCGGATAGGGGGGAGAAGACTAGGGTTTTGACCTGGGCACTTACGTCGCTGGACGCGCCGAGACGACCCCGAGGCGTACGGCCGGAGCGGAGCTGGAGCCTTCAGTGCCCCGCGGCGGGAGCGGGGAGGAGGAGCGCAGCCGCGGACCCGATCGGCGGCGCGCGGGGGAGGGGGGGCGAGGTGGGGTGGCGGCGGCGGCGGCGGAGAGGGAGAGGAGGGAGGGTAGAGAGGGGAGGGGAAATCAAATAATGCGGAGAAAAGAAAAGGAGGGCATCTTTGGTGAGGTGAGGTGGTGGGACGTGGGGAGCGGGTTGGGCGCGGGGGCGTGGAGGCGCTGGTTGCCGTCGGATTTTGAGTGGATGGTGACGATGTGGGGTGAGGGGTTTCTTTTCTGATTGGGTGCGGCGATTTTTTTTCTAATAAATTGTTTCCGTGTTGGTTTGGTTTATTGGGTTTCGACGCTACCGTGGGGGTGTGGCTTTCACGGCCCAAGTTGGTTTCGCGTCGGTCTCTCGAGTCGATTTTCTAGCGGTTTGTTCTGGGTGTGTCCCAAGGGTACACGTGCAATCCAAGCGTGTTGGGAGATGTCTTATGTGTAGTATTATGTATTAGGAGGTGTCTCCATGTCAAGCGTTTGAAAGTTATGCGGGGACATCCTGTACTGTTGAACAGAGCGCCTACCCTGCATAGATTAGGCATACAGGCCTTCCAACCCACTTTAGTAGAGGGGCGTACTATTTGTTTACATCCATTAGTATGTAAGGGTTTCAATGCGGACTTTGATGGGGATCAAATGGCTGTTCATCTACCTTTATCCTTGGAAGCTCAGGCGGAAGCCCGTTTACTTATGTTTTCTCATATGAATCTCCTGTCTCCCGCTATTGGAGATCCTATTTGCGTGCCAACCCAAGACATGCTTATCGGACTTTATGTATTAACGATTGGAAACCGTCGAGGTAACTATCTTTCAATCACTTTACTTATGTCCGTAGATTGGAGATCGAACGGCTGATGTGTGAAGTGCTGCATTTTTTTTTGGATCCGCCTACTGTTTGGCATGCTCGTTAGAAAAAGGAAAAAGTCCCTTTCACCTCCCTGGACATCAAGCCGAGTCCGCGTTTCCTCCCTAGACCGCAAAACCATTTATCTAACACCCTCAACTATCAAAACCGTCCGTTTTACCCCCCTCGGCGGTTTGGAAGGCGGTTTTGGGTGACGTGGCAGCAGGCCCCGCATGTCAGCGTGGGCCCATCTCCATTCTCTCTTTTCTTTCTCTCTCCACCTTCTCTCCTCTCCTCTGCTCACCACCGGCGCTGCCTCTCCCCCGCTGCCGGGCCTCCTCATGGGCGCGAGCCGGGCGGAGCTCCCACGGCGGAGCGCCAGGTGAAGCTCGCGGCGGCCCCCGCAGCGGCGCTCCTCTGGCCTCGCCTAGCCGGCGGTGCCTGCCTAGCCCGCCACGCCCGAGGAGATCCGCCACCCCCAGCTCGACCCGCCGGGACCTCGCCGTTGACGGGATCGACCTCCGCTGCCGAGCCCCACCCCGCCCTGCACCGCCGCCGGACGACATTCGGGCCGGGAAACGCTGTCACGCAGGGAATGGCGCCGTCGCGGGGCCGAGGAGCTCGTGCCTGCCCCGGGGATGACGCCTTCGCGCTGCTCGTCCAATTCCCCGCGAAGAGAGCTTGACCTTGAGCTCGGAGGCGAGGCCGGAGGAGGGCAGCCGGCGGCGAGCTCGCGTCCGCCGGAGAGGGAGAGGGAGGAGGCCGTGGGTGGCCGGCCACGCGCAGGCGAGATCCGCCCGCCGCGCGCGAGCTTCGCCCGGCTGCGCACGAGTCGAAGCCGCGCGGGCCTCCCTTGTCCTCCACCGCCGCGGAAGAGCGCCGCCGCGGGGGCCTGCGCCCGTGAGGAGGCCGCCGCGGGGGCCTGCGCCGCCGCGGAAGAGCGCCGCCGGTGGTGAGCAGAGGAGAGGAGAGGAGGTGGAGAGAGAAAGAAAAGAGAGAATGGAGATGGGCCCACGCTGACATGTGGGGCCCGCTGCCACGTCACCCAAAACCGCCTTCCAAACCGCCGAGGGGGGTAAAACGGACGGTTTTGATAGTTGAGGGTGTTAGATAAATGGTTTTGCGGTCTAGGGAGGAAGCGCGGACTCGGCTTGATGTCCAGGGAGGTAAAAGGGACTTTTTCCTTAGAAAAAACATTAATGGGCTCGCGGGTTTTTTTTTTAATGTATTGGGCTGGCTATTGTTGTCCGCCTGGGGTTGTTGACCGCTGCTTGGCAGTTGTTTGAACAAGATATTTTGGGCCGGCTAGTTTGAACAGGCTTTTCTTTCGGTTTTTCTGTAAACAATTTTGAAGGCCACTTTTTTGGGTTGGTTGTTGGTTGTCGGCCCAGTTCAGTACGATTCTTTTTCTGTTTCATTTTACATTTTAAAAGGTTCTTTTTGGGCCTTTTTGACATATTAAAAATAAAATAGATGGAGTGGCGGGAAAAATAGAAAAAGTTGCGCCAAAAATGAAAGTAAGTCAGATGTTTTCGACATATTAAAATAAAATATATAGTGGCGGGAAAATTTAAGAAAAAAGGCGCCAAGAATGGAGAAAATATCAGAGTTTTCCCATCCCGTACACCTCCCCGATCTATTTAAGCATAGGTGTGACGCCAGAATTACAACACAAACCCCTCCCACAAGAAAAGAAACAGATCTGCTCGTTTCCCATGCCATAGAAAAAGACATGAAGCAGGGACCGACCAAGAGCAAACGGAGACAAAGATTTGAGATGATCTGGAAGGGTCAACAGGGTACCGATCAGCAAGAGGTGTCTCCGGTGAGTTCATCATCAGCTATCTCCTCTCCCTATGTTGTGCACTGTCACCTTTTGCTCAGTAGATCCATTCTCCATTCCCTCTATGTTCCCTGTTCATAACAAACACAAATCATGTGCATGATGCTTGAGGGGAACGTAGAAGAGCTTGATAAAAGGAAACATAAAGGGGCATACAGTTTTTTTTACATGAATTCTATAAAAAAGACAGATATTTTTGGATTTTGAAAAGAAAATACATGCAATGACCTTTATTGTGTGCAAACATGTATCTGTGAGTGCGTGCAAATTTATATCCCCTTTTGATGATGCAATGTTTCTCTAGAGACACCAGAAATACTAACATATTTTAGGGAGAGGAGGTGCAGGTAGCTTTTAAGGGTGTTGGGTCTTAGCCAAATCCACTTGGCATGTTCCAGTCCTATGGAGATTACATTTCAGGTGGCATGCCACAGGCCATGGTAAGATAATTTGTTTCTTGTGTGTTGTTTCATGAGATCAT
Organism: Urochloa ruziziensis; assembly: GCA_015476505.1. Lineage (NCBI taxonomy): Eukaryota > Viridiplantae > Streptophyta > Magnoliopsida > Poales > Poaceae > Urochloa > Urochloa ruziziensis. The sequence continues at coordinate 49,862,014 of CM027121.1, read as the reverse complement.
TGCTGCAAGTTTTCTAATGTGGAAAAGCAGATAATTGTTGATGAAAATAACAAAATTGTATGTGTTTACTTGTGCCTGCAGAGAAGTAATGGTACAGCTGACTTTGTATCCAACACAAGTGCAAAAGGGGTTGAAGTTTTAGAAGGAAGAACAAGTTGTATTATGCAGGGTGGATTCACAGAGCTGCTCATGGATCAAATAAGAACACCACAAGAATTATCAAAATATCCTATATGGGTTGAGGTATACTATGTGGCTTCTGAAACCAAGAACAAAAGTTTTTCATCCAGCATCAATTGGAAAAGAAAAACATTGTATGTACCTTTTTTTTTTAATTGACTGCAGCATGAGAATATGCACAATGCCACTTCCTGTGCACAGAAAATTGTTGGGGAGTTGGAATCATGTACATCTCCTTGCACAAATAAGCAATTGTCTCAGGTTTGTGTTGTATATAGAAAATAAAAGTAAAGTACTATTGTCATTTATGGTTTCATTACATAATCATACACACTAAAATGTCAATAGTTACGGTCTGACTTTCCGTTCTCCATTTCTAAAAAAAAATTAGGTTCCATTACAGCAAGGCGGGACAGCAGCAGAGCCTATAGGTTATCATGGAGTTTCAGTGGGTTATATGGATGAGTGGAATTCAATACAATGTACACAGGTGGGGGTCTGGAAAAAAGGAAAGGCAAAGTGTACATGGAATTTTTTTTGCAGAAAATAGTAGAAATTAAAACTGCATTGACAAATGCTTTTTTTTGTTCCTGTAGCTTATGGAGCCAAAGCAAACTGCAATAGCTACTAATTCATCCAGTGTAGGAAAAGAGGCTTGTGAACCTCAAGATATGGATTCATAGGCATTGTATGAGGTAGCAGAAAACCAATTCCCCCCTCCCACCTCCTAACATTGTATGAGCATGCAGAATTCTATTGACTTGGAAAAAAAATATATACAGAAAGAAAACATTGTATGATGTTTTTTTTACTTTGGTGTTGCAGACTCCTGTGGGTTCCCTGACACACATGCTTACTGCTGACAATTTTGACCCGCGATTAGATTAGATTAGGTAAGCGCCAACCAGTGCCGCGCGGCGGCCGCCGTTCCAGCCCAGGGCGTCCGGCATGTAGGGTTCAGGCCATCGGTAAGCAAACCGCGACGACCCTCCCGGCTACCGCAGCGCGGCCCGGAGCACGCCATTGCTGCGTCGCCTACGAGGTCACAACACAAGGATCGAATAGTGCGCGTGCGCCACCGAAGGCGCCATTGCGGCAGGCCGTGTGCGTGCCTGCCCATCGCCAACAGCCCCGCGGTGTAGGCTCCGTTTGGATGCAGATATTGGAGGGTTTGGCATTGAATTGGTTTCAATATCAAATCAACCATGATATTGCATTGAGCCTCAATTCGAATTCTATTGTTTGGATGACCATGCATTGACTTTTAGATTTGTAGAATGTAGTCCAATTCAATTTATGTTTGGGCGTGCAAGTTCATGGAATTGAAATTTGGCACGGGACCCGTCGGTCAGGGGAGGCGTTGTCTACGTCGGCATACACCACGGCGCAGCCAAGGCGCCACGCGCCGGTGCTGCGGACGTCGCCGGCGCAGGCCCAGCCCACCGCGATGGTAGCCTGGAGGCACTCCCCGCATCCAGACTCGTCCGGCGCGGCAGCCCGAAGTAGAGACCATGGTTGAGGCAGTCGGGAGATGAGGAAATGGAAGGGGCGGCGCGACCATGCTCGCCAGAGAGGAGGAAGAGAGGGCGCGGTGCGCCGGAGATGGGGGGGGGGGGGGGGGGGACGCACCGCTGGAGGTGCTCCCATATCAGTAGACGGTGGAGTGGCATCTCCCTGTCGCGCTCGAGCTTACTGCCCCGGATCTCCTCCATGTCATGCTCTAGCTCCCCGTCTTCCTCGGCGTCGGTAGAGGGAGGTTAGAGAGGGATGGAGTGGCCCGTCAGAGGAGGGAGGCAAGGGAGGATGGGCAGGCCCCCTGGTAGAGGGGGCACGACGCGCGCCCCCACCGGCGGAGGGAGGGAGGAGTGGGGCGGTGAGGCCCATCGGCGGACGGAGGTGAGGGAGGACGCAGCGTGCTCACCGGAGGAGGGAGGGACAGGTAGAGTCGCGGAGAGGACGACGACTTCTGAGAAATCGGACGGATTCGTCCCAATACGGAGGGGGGAGGCTCGGTTTTGACGAGGAGTCATTTTAGTTCTGGGCCGATTCCACGGTATTGGCTCCTCGATACCGAGTCTCAATTCCACGTACATCCAAACAACGGTATTCACCTAATCCAATTCCAATTCTCAATTCTGAGCTTCAATACCAACATCCAAACGGGGCATGAGAGAACACGGCGCATAGAGAAACAAATCTGGCTTCCAGTATTCTTCGACCTACCAATCACACACTCGTATTTGAAACACTGGTGAACAGACTGAAACAGCGATGCGGGTGTGCAAAAACGAACAATAGCCAGGCTGCACAACACTGACAGAATCATCAACTCGGAACTCTGAATTCTGAACAAAGTCGTATGAGCAAGATGAGGAGCACATCAGCAGAATGCCCGGCACCAAACAGATTCTGTACCTGCCACCGGTTAGTTGTCGCAGTGGAAACTATGCTACTCCGCACTGAACAACTCTGAACACTGACAGTGAAGGGAAGGAAGTCAATACTGTCCCCAAGTTCACAAGGGGAAGGGCCCAAGTAGATAAAAAAAAGGAACATCCAGATTCGTTGGTAATTGGCAGCAAAAAGAGAATGCATTGAAACTTAAATCTAAACAAAATCAAATGAATTTAACTGCTGGTACTACTCCAACGCCTGTGTGCTTACAATGATCGTACCTGAATTCTGAACCTAAGAGTACATATACAAGTTTATCACTTGGATTGAACATTAATGAAGAAACGAACGGCAAACATTTCTAGCCTCACACGACGGATTTTTCAGTACCATAGTGTGCTGCTACTGCAAAAGAAATTGGAAAGGCACTTTTCAGATTAGAGAAGCTCAAAGACACCAGGAAATTGGTGTATTCTTCTGCAGAAACAGAACGTCATATGGAGCAATCAAAGCTCACCCCTACTGCTGCTTGAGACTAGTCAATTGGCATCATCAGTCATATACTTCTTCAGGTACGGCAACAGTATGTAGCTCCTGTTGCCATCAATCCATCATTGAACTAGAGTGCAAGAGCAATCATACGAAGCAAACAAAAGGCCATCAAAACAAGCAAACTAGGTCTCAAGGCAGGCAGCGGCAATGCAGGAGCATCAAGTGTCTCACCAACGCCAGCCCGTTTGAAGTTGTAAAGCTCCATTTAGCGTCGTTTCGTCAGTTCTGAACTTGAGTCTGCATTGCAAACAGCGACATTCTAGGCTCTGATGAAATTTCAGTTTCTTCAGTTGAATCACTGACCAAGAACGCATCACTGCCTAAGCCCCAATGTATAGAGTTGTTTGATCCGTTCCATACAGAGTAACCAGTTGGCCACCAGCTAGTTGCCGCACTGAACAACTCTGAATGCTTCGACACTGAGTCACTGAAGGAAGTCAATAGTCAATACTGTCCCCAAGTTGAGAAGGGAAGGAAGCCAAAGTAAATTCAGATGATGAAAAAGTAAACTCACAACCATTTATGCGCGGGAGAGACACAAGCACCTTGGTCAGAAACCATCCTAGATCCTACCGTGCATTGTTCTCCAGCACAGTCAACAAAGTCAGCGAACGCGAGCGGCGGCGAGGACGGCTGGCGCCCGGCGCTGCTGGGCTGCGGGTCATGCCGGAGCACGGGAGCAGCAGCTGGTTGTGTACTTGAGACGTCGCAGCAGGATGGCTGCCCGCGCGCGCATCAGCATCAGCTTGACAAGGAGGAGGCCCACTCCTCGTCCGCGTCGTACAGTGGCGAGGACACAGGCTCTCTCGATGGCGTGCTCGCGAGCTTTGGACTCGCGCTCCAGCAGGTGGCCGCGGCGAGGGGCGTGAGCGTTGAGGCCGGGGCCCACCACACGGACCTCCGTCGCCTCGTCATCGCGTGTGCAACTGCGGGAACGCGGCTTTGCCTTTCAATTTTCTTTTTTCTCTGTTTATTGTTATCTCTGGAAAAGAAAAGGTGACGCGACATGCATATTTCTGTGTAAATCGTTCTAGGAAAATTCTCGAGTCCCTTACAAAAGACTCTGTTTAACAAAGATAGCATGTTCATCATAAAAGGACTCTCGACTTTTTTCTTCCCTGTGACAAAATTTCTCCAGATTTCAGCCACTGCGCCATGTACTGCCATTTCACACTAAGGCCGTGTTTAGTTCCGCGGTGAAAAGATTTTGGAAGGGAATCTTTTCACATTTGAAGTATTAAACATAGACTAATTAAAAAACTAATTACAGATTACGTTTGGAATTCGCGAGACGAACCTAATGAACCTAATTAATCTGTCATTAGCACATGTTTACTGTAGCATTAATGTAGCAATTTAGTGTCTAATCACGTCCTAATTAGACTCATTGGATTCGTCTCGCAAATTCCAGTACATCTATATAATGCGATTTGTTTTTTACCTACATTTAGTACGCCATACATGTGTCTAAACATTCATTTTGGATTTTGGAACCTAAATACATTCTGAAACTTGACGCACCATGGCAGATTTGCACAATGAAAATGGCAGGAAAAAAAGATATAAGTAGTATAGTCTGATTCAATCCTGCGACGGATCAATGGCGTGCCACACCGTATCTAGCAGGTAGACCGCAGCGAGGTAAGCGGAGCACATGCAAAAGTTAGCCCACCCGCCGTAGCGTCCGAGCAGCAGCACCCTCACCAGCACGAAGGCAAGCACGGCCATGACAACCGCCACCAGCGCGTCGAGCTTGGCGCGGCGGGCGGCCCGGGCCCGGGCCCGCCTCCGCCGCTCACGGTAGAGCTGCACGATCGCGACGTTCTTTTCCTCCGGCCTCACGTCCCAGAACATGTCGAAGAGCCTCTGCCGCAGCGCCGCCACCTCGCCGGCCACCGGCCTGAACTCCGGCCACCCGTGCATCCCGTGCTTCCGCACCAGCTCCTTGTAGATCTTGTGCAAGGGGTCAATGTCCAGCCTGAGCTCGAAGTAGCGGTGCCGCCGGGTCTTGCGGATGTAGCGGCCGTGGCCCACGGACCAGACGCCGAGGCGGTCGCTCACCAGCAGGCTCGGGCTGCCTCGGAAGGTGAACCTTCGCCGGCGGATCCTGAAGGCGAACCGCTTCGGGCCGTTCTCCGACGAGGGGACGATCGACAATGTCCTCCCCCACTGCCGTTTCCGACGACTCGTCTGCTCGTCCATGCCCATAATTAGGCGTGTCACCCACCCTGCCTACCTACAATTGCAAGTCAAGTTTAATTGATTATCGCGTGCAGCGCAATGCATGAATCCGCTTGTACAAAGAATAGACATGTTTGGTTTTTTACCTGATGATGAGGGGAAGGGAAGGACAGCAACAGGATATACCAAGAAAGATCGACTGCCGCTTTGGAATCTTGGCTTATCAGCCAGCCAAATTTTTTCTCTTAAAAAACATTATTCAATTAGTCTGAATCACAGAATCTACCTGCCAAACGAACAAAACGTAATAATGCTTCAGCAGGTTGGACGAATCTGGCTTTCCAGGGAGTCTCGTCACCTATTTGAATTTCTGAAATTATAAAAAGGTTGTGACGACGTGTATATGTATACCCCGGCCATGGATCGGAAGGAAACGTATTTGGATTCTTGTTCTGTCTACGAATATGAACCGGAAGGAAACATATGTCCCGTTCGATTGTTAGAGTCCGAAGTGGAGCAGGGGCACAACTCTGAGCATGCGACGGCTTCGTTCGTACGGATCGACTTCAGTCTACGGGCAGCGCCACCGCCAATTAAATGCACCTTGTTTTTTTTCCAGAAAAAATACAATCTGATATCTATATTCCCACCATGCCAGTGAGAAATGCCTAAATTTCAGTAGGGGGTGAGCTTTGATTGCACCATATTTCTGCAGAAGAGTACTCAATGTCTGTCCCAGCACACAAATTCCCTGGTGTTTTTGTGATTCTCTAATCTGATAATAAGCCTCTTTTCAATTTCTTCTGCAGTAGCACTAGCAGCACACCCTGTTTGACATTCTTTTCTTCAGCAAATTTCAGAATTCAGATATAGTATTAGTATAATCTGAAGTTTTGTACAGAGCTGCGTTCACCTGTGATGTAAAATCATCTGAATGTGGTCAATAAATGGTGATTTGTTAGTTCTTGGATTAGCTATGATGTTCTGACGAAATTTACTCTGGCTTCCTTCCCTTCTGAACTTGGGGACAACATTTAGAGTTCTTCAGTGCGGTCAGTTAACCAAGTAGCATAGTTTCCACTGCGATTACTATCTGGTGGCAAGTACAGAATCTGTTTGGTGCCGTTGTATTCTGCTGATCTGCTCCTCATCTTCCTTATACGACTTTATTCAGAATTCAGAGTTTCGAGTTGCCGATTCTGTCAATGTTCTCGCAGAAATTTAGATTAATAAATTACAATGTAGTACTAAACATTCTCGCAGAAATTTAGATTAATAAATTACAATGGAGGACAACGCGGCACACAAAATGACAAAACAAGTATTACAATGTAGTACTAAACATTCTCTCGCAGAAATTTAGATTAATAAACCAGTAACCAGCCCAAAAAAAACCAATCAATCCGATTTCCAACCAATAACCATACATGACACAACGGGTTAGCGGCGCACGGGTCGAGCTTGTGGAAGTGGAACTACTACTCCCGCCGCCCTTGGGCGCCGATTCCGGCGAACGCCTCAACGAGCCGCGGCATGACATTGAGTAGCGCAAGCTTGAATCCGGCCGAGCATGGCTGCCGCTCCTTGCTCATCCCCTCCATGGCGCGCGCCTCCGCGTCGAGCGTCCCGACGGGGGAGCCGTCCAGGTACGCCTCGCACGCCCGGAGCACGTGCTGCCCTCGGCGGCGGAAGTGGTCCCTGACGAAATCCTCGAAGCCCGCCGGCGGCCGGCGCAGCAGGTGGAGCATGGTCTGCAGGGTGAGCAGGCAGGCGTTCTCGCTGTACGGGACCTCGTTGCGGCGGCCAACCGGCGTGCCGGCCTGGGCCGCGTAGCCCGCCTCGTTGTAATACGGCTGGGCATTGAGCACGAGGCCTTGGATGGAGACGACGACCTGGAGCACGCTTGAAGCCTCTGGGGACCAGAGCTCGGTTCCCTGCCCCCCAAAGGTGTTGAGAAGGCTCAGGCACACCGTGCCGGAGGGGTACAGGTTGGGGTTCACGCGGAGGCCGAACGAACGGTAGTTCACCAGCGGCGGCGCGGCGGGGTACGACGGCGGCAGCTGCAGGTCGAAGAAGAAGAGCCCGTCGTGGTAAGGCGTCCCGCTCGCGCCCACCATTACCGCTCGGAGCAGGTCCATGCGATCCTCGTACGCCCGCACGTAGATAGCATCTGCATATGCACGGGCAAACTTTTAGATATACATATACATTCATGTCAAAGGAGTTTGTGTGTTTGGTTGCATTCATTTGATACAAAGTAAGGTGAGCAACAAGTAGGAGTTGTCTCACTGTGTACCTGGCAAGTTATTCTCAAGAATTTTCCATTCTTTCTGCACCCTCTTTGCCCACTTCCTTCCACCACCAGTGCCCTGTAAGAAACGCATCAACCAATTAGCAGTCAACCACTGACAGATAGATCTGATACATGGAAATTACATAAACTGGAAAAATATGAAATATTGGAACGCTAGTAATCGAAGCAACATATATTCAATATGAAAAATCTAAAATTCTAGCTATCAGTACCGTGCTTGTAACAATGGTAGCAAGCACTCTGAGATTTAAATGCAGGAAAGTAAGTAAAGCTTCGGAATATATTTAATATTTAGGAAAATTTGTATCTGATTTTTATCTTGATATTTGCATTTTTCTTTTATGATGGGTTCTTGATGAAACTAATGGAGACAATACTGACATATATCATTAGTCAATCAAATAGATAAAAGAAATTACTCACCCGCTCCATGCTGTCAAGGTAGTGGTGATCAAGAGGGCTCTGCACAACATCAAACCGTGAGAAGCTAAATGACTTGTCATCACTGGTGGCATCCGCCTCCGCCTTCACCTTCATGGTAGAGGCCTCTTTGGCATCACCATCACCACCAGGCATGCCGTTCTCTGTGGCTGCAAGATCCGAGCTTGACCCTTCTGGGCCATTTAGTAGGTGCCTCCTGCCTTGGGCAAGCACTTTACCAGCTAGTCGGATCACTGCTTGGGTAACACACCCACCCAGCCTGCTGGCCTTCTCATCGCCGCATGACCATCTTCATCGTCACTCTCGCTGTCAGAATCGTCATCGCCTTCGCCGTCATTGCCATTGTTCTAGAATCAACATGAGCGCCATGATGTCAGTTTAATGACGACATAGAGAGATGAAAGTAAACTTATGTTTGGATAGATATATACAATGATGGCAGCGGTCTCTTGTGGTTTACTGCCAGTGGCGTTGTTCGTGTCTCCATCTTCATGCACCCAATCACCTATTTCCCGAAGCATGTCACCAACGCACAGATGTTTGACAACAGCTATCTCATGAAGCAAAACCTAAAATGAATTGGAAGGTTAACTAATTGAACGATAATGTTATTATAAAAAAAATGAACGATAATGTTCATTATAAAGTAACGTAAACCCATGAAATTTTTAAAAGCATCATAGGCGATTTTAGCACTTAATGACGATGCATACCTTTGACGTCTTGCCGTCACCCCACTTAACTTGGACGTGTGCATCATCACAACAAAGGTCAACTATGTGCCCGACCCATGAAAGATCATTGGCGGCGGTGGCGGCGGCGTCCTTCTCCTTGTTTCCGTATGCCGGCACTGGTTCTTGATCCGTGCTTCCACTAGCGTCGTCGCCGATGGCCGAGCGGCGAACCACAATGTCTCCATAAAAGGGGTCGCGGCAAGAATTCCTACGACGGAGATCGTATGCGCTTAACGTCTCGTGGCAGTCAATCTCCCCGGCGCGTTCCGCCGCCTTGAACCACGACACGCGCACCGTCTGGTCCTTGTAGCTCAGGCTCCCGACGACGCCAACACGCGCCTCCAGCCTATCTGGATCGTCCTCGCCGGCGGCGCCGCCGCCATGGGCGTCGACGGCGACGACGACCCTCTCCCCCGGGAAGAAGTCGTGTTCTCTCCGCGCCACGAAGGGGACAAGCGACGCGGACGGCACGCCGCGCTGCCGCGTCCCGTCCTGCCACACCACGTCCACCGCCGTGCGCGTGCCGGCGACGACGCACATCGGCTGCTCCAAATCCAACTCCGCCGCGCGCCTCCGATCCCGCCTCACCCCCACCAGCGGCGGCTTCCGCCGATGCCGATTCCAGTGCCTCGTCGTCCGTGCTCGAACATCGCCGGCGGCGGGTGCGCGGAAGAAGCAGCGGTCGCCGAGACCCCAGAAGCCATAGTTGGTCTCGCCGGAGCAGAAGAACGTCAGGTCGCGCGGGCTCCGCTGGTGCGGCGGCGGCGGCGGCGCGGGCGACGCCGACGACGCCAACCAGTAGACGAGCACGGCGGCCGTGTCGACCCTGGACACGGTGCCCTCGAGGTAGCTGGGCTTCCAGTCGCCCTTGAGCCACCGTGCCGCCCTCAAGTCCCGCAGGCTGCCGCCGACGCGCTGCCCCGGGTAGAACACGCTGTTGGTGTGCCGGTTCAGGGAGTCCTTGTTCAGCGTCCACAGCTTGCTGCCCGCCCGTGCCACCCTGCACACGGCGGCGCCGCCGTCACCGAACATCACGTCGACGTCGAGGGACACCTCGAAGACCCGGCCCAGCCACGGGCCTGACACGACGTAGTCGCCGAGGCAGAACTCCCTGACGCGCCGCAGGTCGCCCGGCGGCACGGCCGTGGCGACCAAGACCGCCGCCGGCGCGTGCTCCTCCTCGCCGGCGCCGGCGCCGTCTAGCCGGACGACGTCGAGTGCCGTGGCGGCGCCCGTGACGACCCCGACCTGGCCGCCGCCGAGGTCTGGTGACGCCGACGCGACGGCCATGCCCGCGCGGAGGTAGCTCCGGTCCACCACGATGACGTCGCCGGCGTTGAGGGTCACCTCGGCGCCGTCGAGGCGCTGCACGGCGACCTTATTAGGGCCCGGCTTGCGCTTGAGCGCCAGGCCGCGGTCCCAGTGCGCGCCTGCCGATGGCTTGAATATGACCAGGTCTCGCCAGCGGATGGTCTGCCCCATCGCGTCCTCCATTGTTGCTAACTCGATCGTCGACGATGGCTCTTTCAATCTCCCCCCTTGGAATACTGTTCTAGTCCTTTCCTTTCTTGGTTTGATTGGCAGGACCGACGGAACGGATCTTGTTATATTTATATCGTATATACATCCACTGCTAATAACGTCTTCCTCGGAAACGGGCTGAGAGCGAGTCCTTTCGGTCGGACGCGCGCCGTGAGTCGTGTTGGGCTTGGGCCCACCAACGAGCCCAGTTGTCACAGCACACCGAATTCCTGCTGTCATTAACTTGCACGACCTGAGTTCTGATTCTGTTGCTGTTACACGACCTGAGTCGGATCGGAGTCTCGTACACGTACCCTGCTAGGGATGTAGGCTGTGCCTGCCACATAGTACTAGTATGTGGTTGCGGGGCAGGTTACTTGAACCGGCAAATAATTAACAGCGGAGAACTTTGAGACAAGTATTCTTAGACTTGTCGGCGGCGATCGGGTTCAGGCGAGATCCGATCGACATGGCGGCGGCGCTTCGGCAGCTGCTGCGGCTCAGCAGCCGGCGAATCTCCGGCGGCAGCATCGGGTACGCCGCCGCGCGTCCAGGTGCGGCAGCGCCGCCCCCGCCGGCAGCCCGGCTTCCGGACCTACACCACCAGCAACGCAAGGCCCCGATACGGGGAGGACGACACCTCCCTGGCCGTCACTCATAACCCTGTTCGTTTTGTTATCCGATGATCCGCGTCATCTTCGGCCAACAGAAGAATCCCGCGGCGGCTGCGGGAAGCAGCACGGATCATCGTCATAATAGTGTCCGCTCAGTTTGATGCGCTCGCATCTTCTCCCGATAGCAGCACGGATCATCGTCATAATAGTTAATAGTGTCTTCCGGTTCTCTAATCTGATGAGAGCCTTTCGGTTCTCAAAGCACTCAAAGTTCTTCAATGACAAGATGATATTAAAGGCGATTTTCTAATGAAAAGTGACACTTTTCTTCATATATAATAGAAGACAAAAATCAACCCATCTTGAGGTTTACGAGTATAAAGTTGATATTTCCCCAAAAAAAGGAGTATAAAGTTAATCTAAACATTTTACTATTTGATGATGATGGGTTGTCCCATCAATTAGACACCTGGCCCTTGTTTAGGCCTTTTTTAGTTCCAAAATCCAAAATCCAAAATGAATGTTTAGACACATGTATGGCGTACTAAATGTAGGTAAAAAACAAATCGCATTATATAGATGGACTGGAATTTGCGAGACGAATCCAATGAGTCTAATTAGAACGCGATTAGACACTAAATTGCTACAGTAAACATGTGCTAATGACAGATTAATTAGGTTCGTCTCGCGAATTCCAAACGTAATCTGCAATTAGTTTTTTAATTAGTCTATGTTTAATACTTCAAATGTGAAAAGATTCCCTTCCAAAATCTTTTCACCGCGGAACTAAACACGGCCTTAATGCCGGTTGCTGTCTCTATACCTGAAACAAAGTAAAAGACGGCTTGAGTACAATGAATACTCAGCAAGTATCTAACGTTCAAAGGAAGGATTTCCTTTATAAAAAATAGTTTTATAGGAAGTTGTTTTGGCCCTGGAGGGGAACCTCTTCTCCCTGTTAGTTCCAGTAGTATTTAGGGGGTGAGGACTTGCTCCATTTCTCCTCCAATTCTTATGATAACTTAGCATAACTAATCAAAGAGAGCTTTGACCGGGTGGGTTCATAATCGAGAACCACGACTATTTGAATAGATTTCTTATCTCTACAGAGTGTGTACTTGATGATCATACAGTTAGACAGCCCATACCACGGCCTATGGTGGTACTGTCCTACGAGTTCCGTTCCCAACCGCGTTCAATTCCTTGAACAACCTTTCCTAGCTCCATCTGCAGATATTTCTGGGGCCAAACAGGGGTTACTACACATCTACCTTTCCTGGGAACGGCATGCACTTTAGACGGGCACTCTTGCCCTTCGGGTCTCTAACCCTTTCACCGTAACCCATGCCGACCAGACCTAGGACTCTGCGAAGGTCTGTCTCCAGAATATCTGTTGCCCATCGTGGCCCCTAGGGATGGTTAACTAGTTTTAGTTGGCAGGGTGTGATACAAGGCCTCACATAATTGGGCATTCCTGAAGGCTATGTCCTTTTCGTCTGTATGGTCGTACTTTACACTGGAAAGACTTGCTCCTGAACCGGTCCTTATATGACCAAGGTAAGCCTCCGAACAAAAGCTTCCTGTAAAGGTTGTTCACCTTACCCCGCGTCCTTTTATGGTTCGCTTGTTTTATTTATTATTATTTTCTTACATTGGTTACATCATGTAATTTTAGAAATTGAATATGATTAGGGGGAAAGAAACCGGGGTTAAATACTTGCCTCATTTCTGGGTCGAGGTCTCTATAAAGCAACAAGCATACATTTAATTAATTAAACAAGCTTTTAATGTCTATTAAGGAAAGTTAAAGAGGAGATTAGGGATGCCTTTGGTAGGGTAAGGCTCTATGAAGGATGTGCTCCTATGGGTGACGAAAGGGTTTTTAAAGGGGTATGGTTGGGGTTTATAAGGTTTGTATAATATTTTTTATATCAAAAGGAAGTATTAGGGTGGAGGTGTGATTCAATATTATTTGGATTTCATAGTTATAAAGATGGTTTCGGGGTACAAGCACATCAAAATGCTTGGGCTATGTCTAGGTATTTTTAAGAATTTATTGGGTGTTTAGGGCTAGGAAATAGAAAGGGGAACTTTTGGGGTATACTTATGGGGGCTTTTCATTGGCTGAAAAGGGGTTTACTTAATTTTGGGGTTTGTTGTAATGTACAAAAAAGTTGGATGATCTTATTAGATTTGTGAAGGTGCCTAATATTTTTAGGATTTTTTAAAACATTTTTGGGCAAAAGGAAATGGGCAAATTAAAACTTGTGGTGCAAAGTTCTGGGTGTACTTAGCATTTTCAGTGTGTGTGTAAGGTTGACAGGTGGGGTTAGCAGACACGGTCAGCGGGGAGGCGTGCGGGGCTACTGTGCCGTGGATTGGGTGCATGAACCCGTGGACCGAATAGTGTATGAGAGGGCGGTGCTGTGGATCGGACCAAGTGGTGGCTGATGCGGCCTGGTGGAGTGGCTGGCAGGCGGGGTCTGTGTCTGCGTGGCTGCCACCCTGGCGGCCACATGGGGCCGCCGCCCAGGCGGGGTGTCGGAGCACGGTGGCGAAACAGAGCATCTCGCCGGAGCCCTCACCGCCGGTCACCACAGTGCGACTTTTGCAACGAGAAGATACTCGGCGCGCTCAGGAGGCCACAACAGAGCGGGTAAGAATGTCTGTCAGCAGGGTGGAGGCGCGAGGCGGCGGCGGAAGCTCGCTGGAGTTGGAACGGCGGCTCGACCATAGGGAAAATGGGACAGGAGGGGTTTGGGGCCGTGTTTGGGGTACAAAATCACGTAGCTGAATGTACTGGGAGGAGTGAGAGGGTTGGATAGGGTAACGGCAAGAGCATTGCCAGTGGTTGGCCAAAGCTTGGTGGCTCAGCGGCGACATAGCATGACGGCTTGGGGAGGAAGATAGGGGCAACGATTGATGTGGGCAGCATAAACGTCTAGCTGGGGGGCTTACCAGCTTGAACAGGAGCAGCAGGACGGCCGGAGATGGCCGGCGGCAGGAAAGCGACGACGAGGTGAGTGGCGGATTGGTGGTGGACGAGGCATGGCCCTGGGCGTCACAACCTCACGGGGATGGTGAACTGGCTAAGGCCGTGCAAGACACCTTTAAACCGCCGCGAGCCGGCAGTGCTGCTCTGATGGGGCGGCGGGCCGATCCTATGCCGACGACCTGGCTGTGGTAGCGGGGAGGGAAAGAGCTCGTGCTTGGATGGGGAGGAGTGAGGTGGGGGCTATTTATAGACCGGCGGGGGCGCTTTGTAGCTTGAGCGAGCTCAAGTCGAGCTTATCCGGTCGGGGTGAGGTGGCACTGGCCATGACAGAGCGATGGACACGTGAGGGCATGGCGCAGCTAGATAAGGCCAGGGAGAGGAGGTTGGCAAGCATGAAGGTGCAGGGTGGGCGAAGCTGGTGCTAGCGCACTTGGTGCGTCTCCAATCATGACGAATCCTGGCCAGAGGAGGAAGATCGAGTGGAGGAATGTCGCGGCGGCGCGGAGGAGCGACTTGACATGGGGGGAGGGTTCATGTTTTTGTGCAATGGGAGATGCTCCGGAGGTGCGTAGGCGAGAGTGGTGATGTCGGCGAGGCGGCTGCGCTTGACACAGGGTCGAGAAAGGCGTCAGCGGGATGGGCGTAGCAGCGGCGGTGGCGGCGCGCGACGAACGGATGAGAGAGGGGGATGAATGAGAGGAGGAGGAAGACATCGGCGCGAGCTGGGCTGGACCGGGGTACTGGACCGGGTAGGTCGCCCGGAAAAGAAAGGAGGGAGGGAGGTGAAGTAGACTTGGGCCAGTGCAAAGTTGAATCCAACGGCCCATTACTGCATAGTGTTCTTCTTCTTTTGTTTAAAAGCTTTTTGTGTTTGGTTTTGAATTCAATTTTGAATATATTTCAAATTTGAAAAGTGTTTACTTGTTTTGGCTCTATTTTTAGGCATTCTTTCACACAAAGCTCAGAACATTATTTTAACCCTTTATTATCTTCTTTTTTATAAACTAATTAGTTTGAGGGTTGGTGTTTATGGAGAAAATCTTAAAAGCTCTTATTTATTGAATTTAAATTTTTGTGGTGTTACAGTTAGCCTTGGGAGTTATTGAACAGCTCTTGCATCTATATATTCCACTGCCTATTTGTCTCTTTACAAATTTTCTGTTGGAATATGTTCGTTTGTTTCATTGTATAAATTCAATTTTTGGCGATGACGGTATAAGTATCGTATGATTTTGTTTTGAGTTGGGAACCCCACGTAGTTTCATGTTTTATAAGATATAGTACTTGTCATACTGAAATTAGCCAATTGGTAATTGTAACTTCTTACCCCTTGTGCTAAGTACAGAACTCAAAGCAACAGAGTTAAAGATCAACTCTGCATTGTGTTTCTCCCCATCACTTATTTGTCTCTTTGTTTCTTCACTAATAGTTAATTCCGTTGGAAATTCAGTTTTTAGTGACATTACTCTTTTAGAGTTCAGTGGTGACGTTCCTTGCTTATGTCAGTCCATCCCTTGAATAGTGCATACGGTATTGATGGAATATCTCTCTCGAATATGCAGGAGAGCTACGCATCATTGCATTAAGAAGAAAGAGGCACAAATGGCCTTACAACCCCCCCCCCCCCCCCCCCCCCCCACCCCACACACACACACCACAAACTCACCCGTACATACAAGAAAAACAACCCTGGACCAGAGCCTGGATGTTTGCCTAACAGCAACCAGAGCAGTCAACCCTTTCGCCCCTGCCAACATCCAGAACTCAGCATCTTCCTTTGCGATATTAATGGCTTGAGAAATTCTGGGTGGCACTCCATTGAACACCATGTCATTCCGCGTCTTCCAAATTGTCCATGCTCCTAGAAATATCAGAGAATCAAAGCCACGCTAGAGCTTCTCGTGTTACATTTTCAATGTAGTGAATTTTTTTGCTTCAATATCGGTGATGTTTTTAAGACTATTTTTTATGCGTCAACATTCACCAACGTGGCCCGGTCCAACCTAACCAAACATGGAACTCTTTTTGTGGCAACTGTGCAGCACAAAACCTGCTACTAGCCTACTATTAGTCTACTACTAGAGAGATGGCATGCACAAATTGTGTGGGTAGCTAGTTTTTTTTTTCATATTAACATTTCAACTCTTTTTTTAATTAAATGAAAAATAAATTTATTCCTATAATTTTCTCTTAATTTTTATAATAATTATTTTGTTCAAATACAAACCAAATCAAGGTATATTTTTTATTATCATCTTTGTGGCATGAAACTTGTATTTAGATAAAAGGAATAAATCATGTTATAGAACACATATACTTTTATGTTTATTGAAAGCAATATATTTTTGTCTTCTAACGTGAATTTCTGTTAGAGGGTTTTAGTTGTTACAACAAATAAATCTTGTGACTTAACAAGGAGTTATGGGCGGTTTTGTGACACCCCAGTGTCACTTTTGGAATTTTTCTCTTGCACATCTAAATATGGTACAAAGTTTTTGGTGCTCATCATGTTTATGTATTGAGTATCATGTTTGAATGGACTCCCAAAAGTCAAATTACGTCTTTAAATTCTTTTGAATTCAAGCTTTGGTTAAGTTAAGCCTTTTCCTTTTAACCTTTTGGGGGCTTGTTTAAAATTAGAAATGTTTAAACAAGTGGCTTTTGACCAATTTGAAAATCCTGTAGTGAAGTATCTACTTTCAGCTAGAAGTTTTGGTTTTGAGCAAAGACATCTTTTAATTGCTCAAATTCATGGTCAAAAGTTGGTCAAACTGCTGATTTTCAGCACTTTTGAAATTGGCTAAGTCATTTCTCTGACAGCAGCCATTAGCCAACTTTAGGGCTTCATAACTTTTATTTTTCAATCCATCCAAACCAAAACAAGCTCATGGGTTGGAAGCTGGTAGTTTGAACTCTTCAAGAATCATGAACAACTCCAGGATTTCAAACTCTAGCTATTTCTTTTTCATGCTCAAAGTTAGCTAAATCCATTTCAATTCTGGGACTTAAGAAAAATTTTCTGAACTCGAGTTTTTGGCCAAAGTTTGATCAATCATATCTTACAAACCAAATCTTTTTGAACCATATGACTTTAACAAAAGTTGTTCACCTTGGTACCATCTACAACTTTTGTATAGGAGTTTTGGAAAGTTCCTACACAAAATCTCGAGTTTGAATCAAATCTTTGGAGGACGTTCGCGGGCTACTGTAGCTACCGAATCGACTTCGTCGATTCAGTAAAGCGCAGGGGCGACTTGCCGAGCTCGTGCGCTGGCGCCGTCGGTGCCACGCGCCGTGCTTCACTGCCCCTTGACGCGTGCCGTCGCTCCGCCTCGCCAAGTTGCTCCCAGTCATGCAAATCGCTTCGCTGTCGAACCACAGGGGCGACACCATCGCTGGCCGTCAGTGACCACCAAAGGAAAGGCCGCCAGAGAGGGACACGCGGAATTCACCGCTGTCATTCCGTCCTTCTCCAATTCACCATCCCAGTAACTCTCCCACCTCGCTCTCATCGTCCTCGACCACTCCGCCAGCTCCGCCGTCCCTTCCCTCGCCGGCAATCTCCAGAAAACCTGCCGCCATTGCCGCCACCCCACCTCACCGTGGAACCCCACTTTCCCATCCTCCTCCGCCTCCACAAACCGCCCAAATGGATACTCCTTAATCTCCTGAAGCCGTGCACCATCTCCTCGTGAACTCCGAAGCTCCGGTGAGCCTTAGCGCCGGCCGTTTCTCTCCGGTCGTCCGCCGCCGACCGTGGACAGGTACCATGCCGTCTCTAATCCTTGGGTTTTTCATGCCTAGGTAGTGTGGCTTGGAGTCCTGAGGCCGTGGGTCTTCTTCGGCGTGTCTCCGGCCAGTTCTCCAGCGAGTTAACGCCGGTCAAACGCGCGGCGGCGCTCTGTGCACGGCGAGTTCAGCCAGGGGTGTTCAATTAGAAGAGGCAAAAGATCTAGGGGGTTTTGTGAAAAGATGCGGGGTTTAAGTGTGAAGGTGGATTAGTTCTGGGGGGTTTGCTAAAAGATCCAGGGGCTGTTGTGTAAAGAAAGGACTGGTTGGTGAAGGATATTTCTTTCCAGGGACCCAAGTGCAAAAGAGTTTTCCGATTTTTCTTTTTAAAGAATTCCTACATGCATTTGTTTCTTGTAAAATGCATAGTAAATCATAGAAAAATGGGAAAATTGTGAAACCAATTTTGTTGAGCATCTTTGGGTACAATAGAAAAATATATAATCATGTTGTTAAGTTGTTAATTTCTGTGTTAGTGTTTTGTTTGGTTTTATAGCTTGGTGTCAAAATAAATAGTTCTGCAAATCTAAAAATTTTGAGAAAATCACAGTCGGTCTAATATGTGTTTTTGTGAGCACAGTAAATTTGTGGGATGCATATTGTCTGTGTAGTTTAAGTTAAGCTTTTTCTCCATAATCAGCTTGTTGGTGCTGTTAAAAATGCTTGTTAAACTGTTTTTGAGCTCAATAAATCATGGTAAATCTGTGTTAGTGTTTAGTCAGTGTTTCTGTGGAGTTTTGCATTTTTGTGCATAATCTTGTTGCTGTATCTTATTTTGGTAGATTTCTAGTCTTTTTGTTTTTTTCAAAATAATTAGTTTCTGTTAGAATAAAATGTTGAAAAAATTTCAGTGGTAATCTTAAGATAAAATTTACCCAGAGAAGATTTTGTGTTGTTAGTTAACCTGTGTAAGCTTGTTTAGATAATTTGTTCTTAAATAACCCATTACTTTATGTAAATAGTGGTTTTATAAATGTCTTTAAGTTAATGAAATGTTTCCTAGATAATTTTGGTGATCTCAGTTTAAGTTTGAATCTGTTGTTATCTTTTCCTTCTTAGAGATAGGTTAATCTTGCTTAAAGAGATATGCACATACTCTATAAAATTCTAATAATGGTTTTAACAACATAACTTGTGCTTTCTTATGCATATCTGTGTTTGTACTTAAGCTGTATAATCGAGTTGCTGCATTTTAATTTATGCATCTTTTCCAATTGTTGTTCTTAACTCACACATGTGCATCTTCATGTAGAGAACGTTCTAGCTTACGGTGTTTACAATCTGGTGCCCGAGTCCGAAGTTGAGCAGCAAGAGCCCGAGGTTTTAGTTGCTGAAGCTGAGCAAGACCCGACCCAAGACTTGGAAGGGCCCAAGGCCAGTGAAGGCAAGCACCGGAAGCATCCAACATTTTTAACGCAGCCGCAACTTAATTTATTTACTTTACAAAGTTTTACTTTATGCATTTAAGTTTTCATAGGAGTTGACTGAAACCCTAGTTGCATACTCCTTAGGAAACCCAGAGTTTTTACTAGTATGTGTAGGTCGATAGAATTGCTAGGCTGGTTAAACGGTAGAAGTCGAGTAATTGTCTGTTACTCGCGAGAAGCTAAGTTGGTTACTTTAAGCAAGTTTTGTTCAGCATATCAGTTAACTGGAAACAGTTTAGACCGGGCGGAGAGTTTTGGTAGGAAAAGGAATGGAATGGTGTAGCTCCGCCTGTGTCATTTAAGGCCCGTTCGTTGTTGGCTCTGGGATCAAGTTTGAATTGTACTACCTCACATGCTGGGAGTAAGAGGTAGTTGAAACTGGTAACTTATGTACTTTAGCTCGCACTAGTATGTTGAACTACGCCTGACTTCCTATTCATGTACCGGTTAGAGAAGTAACTCATGGCTGACCCGTCGTTGGTATCGGTGGGGACTGGTACTTGAGGGTCGCAGGGTAGGTCAAGTATTTAGTGTTGGCTGAAGGAACGGATGGCATGAGCGGCTCGACGGGGTTCGCTTATGCCGTGTGGGTAGGTTAACCTTGCAAGGTATAAAACCGAATCGATTCGCCGTACTCATGGTATTGAGCTCTTGATCACTGGGCAGCATCACTAGTTAATAACTTGAATATGATGATGGTTATATGCTGTTTGAATTTAATCAAGTACTTGCTCTTTTTGAAAATGTTTTACAAATGCTTACTTAGATTAAATAGCTCAACTAAAACTTGGATGCTAAAATTTGAATGTAAGGATCTACTTAGTTGCTTCTTTTTGGCAAAACAAAAACCCAGCCAAAAGCCTTGCATATTAGGGGTCTTAGTAAACCTAAAGTCGGGTAAGTCTTGCTGAATATTAAATTACTCAACCCTACCTGTGTTTCCCTTTTTCAGAGTCTGAGTCTAGTGTAGCCGAGCTGGTCGCTGAAGCTTTTCCGTTCGGTGTTCCTGAGGGCTACCAGTTGCAGTTCGTTCTGGCTTCGCAGGGTGTGGAGCCGAGGGAGTAATAATGCTGGCTGGGCTACCTGTGCATTATTATGTTATGTTTTCGTCATAGACTCGTGATGTTTTAAAACTTCCGCTGCACTTTAAAACTCTGTGTTGTAATAACTTTTTATCATGTAATGTTTTGTAATTAAATCCACGTGTACTGTGTTGTAAAATTTGTGACTCGTTAATCATCTGTGCTCATCGTGGAGTGAGACTTGCCTCGTATTGGTTTCGACAATGTGATCAGTGGTGTAATCGGGAGTTACCCGACAGGAACTACACGGTTATGTCAGTTGAAGTGCGAATGTGCTGTACTGCTTGCATTAGCTAAGGGACAATGCACTTGAGCTGACATAATTTGAGGTGGTTCTGCCACAGCTGGTACCAGAGCCGAAAATACTTGGCAGATGATTTGACTTGTCTTAAAAATGTGTTTTTGGAAATAAAAATTAACCTGGTTTGCGAAAATGCGTTGGTCACGTTAAGGAATTAATTTTTAGAACGTAAGCCCTAGAGAATTATGGGTATGTGAATCAGGTGGCTATCTAACTTTGCAGCTGACTTCCAGCATATTACTTTCTGTCAAAACTTACTTTGTTGCACAACCAACTTTTATTTATGCATCGACAGAGGGTGAGGATCTCCGGTCAATGGGGACACCTTGACACCTCGGTCGGTACGGTGAAATCCGAACGCCGTGCTCAAGCGGTGGCCTCCTTGAGCTGCAGCCAATATAACCATGCACTGTTGTGGATTATATTGGGTGTAAAGTTGCCTCTTTGTGTTGTCCATACGGCACGGGATGTATGGATACCGTTACTATAGAGAACGGTAATGCATGGGGACGCTTCATATCCGGATTTCTTTGGCACGCAACCGCCACAGTTCTTCAAGGCAAAGGAGCCTCTTGATGCTGATGTCTGGCTCAATATTATTGAGTCAAAGTTTGCACTGTTGATAAATTCATGTTCAGAAGCGAATAAAGCTCGGTTTGCAGCTCAGCAGCTTAGAGATGATGCCCGCCTGTGGTGGGATAATTATCGTGCTACACTTCCTGCTGATCATGTTGTATCCTGGAATGAATTCAAAACTGCTTTTCGCTCACATCATATTCCTGATGGTCTCATGGAGAGAAAACTTAATGAGTTCTTGGCTCTTACTCAGGGTAATCAGGGTGTGTTACAGTATTCTCAGACTTTTAATCATTTATCTCAGTATGCTGGTCATCATGTTGATACTGATGCTAAGAAGCAAGATCGTTTCCGTCGCGGGCTTAACACTAAGTTGAAGAAAAGTTTGGTCCTTATTAAGCTTGCCAGTTTTAATGAGTTGGTGAACATGGCTATCACTCAGGAGGATAGTAATCTGGCTCATCAGGCTGACAAGAAAAGGAAAGCCCCAGCTGCATCATCTAATGCTTCCGGTCAGAGGTTCCGAGTTGAGCAAAGGGCCCCATAGAAGGCTCCTCAAACTGCTCAGCAAAGGCAAGGGCAGCAAGATTATTGGGTTATCCGCCCAAATCAAGCTCAGGGACAGTCTCAAGGCCAAGGATCCCGTGCACCTCCTCCTCAACAACTGGGACGTGCCCATAATTTTCCATGTTATAATTGCGGGAAGCTGGGACATTTTGCTAAGGAATGCAGGGCACCACCCAAAGGTGGAAATAATGCACCCAGACAACAGCCTAATAATCGTCAGAATAAGAAGCAAATGGTGGTTAAGCAGGGCCGTGTGAATTTCACTACCATTGATGCTATTCCAGAGGGAACTCCAGTTATGGCGGGTACGTTTCAAGTTCAAAATCAACATGTTGTTGTTTTATTTGATTCTGGGGCATCACATAGTTTTGTCAGTATGGCATGCATAGAAAAATGTGAGTTTCAAATTGCACAGTTAAATTGTAACTATGTGATATCCAGTCCTGGTGGGAAGATAGCTACCAACCGGGTGACTAAACCAATTCCTCTCCAGATTGGAAGCAAAGTGTTTGATACTGAGCTTATATGTCTGGATAACCAGGGGATAGATATTATTTTGGGTATGAATTGGATGCAAAGACACGGAGTTGTCTTAGATATATCAGCTCGGGGTGTTGAAATAAATTCCCCTAGTCATGGTGTTTCCACACTTTATTTGCCATCCACACCTTCTCCAGATAATTGCACATTTGCTATGATCCAAGTTGAATTACAAGATATTCCGATAGTAAATGAATTTTCAGATGTTTTTCCTAATGATCTTCTGGGAATGCCACCCGATCGGGATATCGAATTTGTAATTGAGTTGCAGCCCGGTACCGCACCAATTTCAAAAAGGTCGTACCGTATGCCGCCCAATGAACTAGCAGAGCTGAAGATTCAACTACAAGAACTTCTTGACAAGGGCTATATTCGACCAAGTTCTTCTCCCTGGGTTGTCCTACACTTTTTGTGAAAAAGAAGGATCATACTTTGAGATTGTGCGTGGACAATCGGCCCCTTAATGCAGTTACCATCAAAAAATAAATACCCTCTTCCACGTATCGATCTTCTTTTTGATCAATTGGCTGGAGCAAAAGTGTTCTCAAAAATTGACCTTCGGTCGGGTTATCACCAGATTAAGATTCGACCCTGTGATATTCCCAAGACAGCTTTTTCCACTCGATATGGCTTATATGAATATTTTGTCATGTCTTTTGGACTCACCAATGCTCCTGCCTATTTCATGTATCTCATGAACTCAGTCTTTATGCCGGAGTTGGACAAGTTTGTAGTGGTATTTATTGATGACATTATTATTTATTCCAAGGAGGAAGAAGAGCACGCTGAACATCTCAGAATTGTTCTTCAACGATTAAGGGATCATAAGCTCTATGCTAAATTCAGCAAATGCGAGTTTTGGCTGAAGAGTGTAAAATTTTTGGGTCACACCGTATCCGGTGATGGTATTGCCGTTGATCCAGTGAATGTGCAAAAAGTTCTAGATTGGGAACCTCCTAAGTCTGTCCATCAAATCAGAAGTTTTCTTGGAATGGCGGGGTATTACCGTCGCTTTATTCCAGATTTATCCAAGATTGCCAAACCTATAACTGAGCTTCTGAAGAAAAGGGAAAAATTTAAATGGAGTGACAAGTGTGAGGAAGCATTCCATACTTTGAAAAGACTCCTGACATCCGCCCAGTTCTTGCTCAACCTGACACTTCCAAAGCTTTCGATGTTTATTGTGATGCATCAGACATAGGACTTGGTTGTGTTCTTATGCAAGAAAATCGAGTTAATGCTTATGCCTCCCGAGCTCTTCGACCTCATGAGAAGTATTATCCGACGCATGATCTTGAACTTGCTGCAGTGGTACATGCCTTAAAAATTTGGAGGCACCATCTTATGGGTACTCATTGCAATATTTATATAGATCACAAGAGCCTCAAGTATATTTTTACTCAAGCTGATCTAAATATGAGGCAAAGAAGATGGTTGGAGTTAATTAAAGATTATGAAATAGAAGTAAATTACCATCCAGGCAAAGCAAATGTAGTTGCAGATGCCCTCAGTCGCAGGGGTAATTGTCAGTTTATATCTTTGAGACCCATAATGCCACTCTTGCTAGAGAGATGGATAAGTTGAGTTTGGAAATTATTCCACAGGGTACTTTGAATCACCTTTTGATTCAGCCTACTTTGCAAGATCAGATTGTCGCGGCTCAGTCTAAATCTAAAGGAGTGCAGATCATTAAGCAAAAGCTAGCTGAGAATGATGGAAAGTATAAATGTTTTCGCCAAGACGATGATGGAGTTCTAAGGTTCAATAATCGTTTAGTAGTTCCTAAAGATCATGAGCTTAGGAAGAAAATTCTCAATGAAGCAAATCTTTCTAAATTCTCTATTCATATAGGAAGCAGTAAAATGTATCAAGATTTGAGAGAAAGTTTTTGGTGGACCAGAATGAAAAGGGAAATTGCTAAATTTGTAGCACAGTGTGATACTTGTCAAAGAGTGAAAGCTAGTCATTTGAAAGCCAGTGGGACTTTGCAACCATTGCCCATACCTTCATGGAAATGGGAGGACATAAGCATGGATTTTATTGTGGGTTTGCCATTGACCCCTCAGAAACATGATTCTATATGGGTCATTGTTGATAGACTCACCAAGTCAGCACATTTCATTCCTGTCAACAATGCTTTTTCAGCAACTCAATATGCTGAGATCTATTTAGATCAAATTGTACGTCTACATGGAGTTCGAAAGACTATCATTTCAGATCGAGGTTCACCATTTATAGCTCGCTTTTGGAAACAATTGCATGAGCTATTAGGCACTAAGCTCATTCGAAGTTCATCTTATCATCCTCAACCGATGGACAAACTGAAAGAGTGAATCAAATTTTGGAGGACATGCTTAGAGCTTGTGTCATTCATTACAACAAGAGTTGGGACAAAAGTTTATCCTTAGCGGAATTTTCTTACAATAACAGCTATCAATCCAGTTTGAAAATGGCACCATTTGAAGCCCTATATGGTCGAAGGTGTCGAACACCATTAAATTGGTCGGGAACTGGCGAGAGAAAAATCTTCGGTCCAGACTTGGTTAAGGAGGCCGAGGATAAAGTCAAAATTATTCAGCAAAATCTTAAGACCGCTCAGTCGCGGCAAAAGAGTTATTCTGACAAGAGAAGGAGACCTTTAGTTTTCAAGGTTGGGGATCATGTTTACCTTCGTGTATCGCCAACTAAAGGTGTTCAGAGATTTGGGGTCAAAGGAAAATTAGCTCCTCGTTTTATTGGACCTTTTGAAAAATTAAGCAATGTGGTCCAGTTGCTTATCAGATACAACTGCCGTCCAAACTTGCAGCTATTCATAATATCTTTCATGTATCTCAACTCAAGAAATGTCTTAGGTTTCCTATTGAAGGTATTGCTCATGAAGAAATTGAGTTTGAACCCGACCTATCATATGAGGAACAACCTTTCAAGATTTTGGATACTACTGAAAGAGTTACTCGGAGTCGGTCCATTAAATTTTATAAAGTTCAGTGGACTCATCACTCTGACAAAGAAGCAACATGGCAACAAGAATCTTATCTCAAATCCAAGTATCCAGAGTTTTTAGATGCTGCATTAAGGTATCCAAATTCTATACTCTCTCTCTTTACACCGGAATCTCGGGGCGAGATTCTTTTAAGGGGGAGGGCTGTGACACCCCAGTGTCACTTTTGGAATTTTTCTCTTGCACATCTAAATATGGTACAAAGTTTTTGGTTCTCATCATGTTTATGTATTGAGTATCATGTTTGAATGGACTCCCAAAAGTCAAATTTCGTCTTTAAATTCTTTTGAATTCAAGCTTTGGTTAAGTTAAGCCTTTTCCTTTTAACCTTTTGGGGGCTTGTTTAAAATTAGAAATGTTTAAACAAGTGGCTTTTGGCCAATTTGAAAATCCTTTAGTGAAGTATCTAATTTCAGCTAGAAGTTTTGGTTTTGAGCAAAGACATCTTTTAATTGCTCAAATTCATGGTCAAAAGTTGGTCAAACTGCTGATTTTCAGCACTTCTGAAATTGGCTAAGTCATTTCTCTGACAGCAGCCATTAGCCAACTTTAGGGCTTCATAACTTTTATTTTTCAATCCACCCAAACCAAAACAAGTTCATGGGTTGGAAGCTGGTAGTTTGAACTCTTCAAGAATCATAAACAACTCCAGGATTTCAAACTCTAGCTATTTCTTTTTCATGCTCAAAGTCAGCTAAATCCATTTCAATTCTGGGACTTAGAAAAATTTTCTGAACTCGAGTTTTTGGCCAAAGTTTGATCAATCATATCTTCCAAACCAAATCTTTTTGAACCATATGACTTTAACAAAAGTTGTTCACCTTGGTACCATCAACAACTTTTGTATAGGAGTTTTGGAAAGTTCCTACACGAAATCTCGAGTTTGAATCAAATCTTTGGAGGACGTTTGCGGGCTACTGTAGCTACTGAATCAACTTCGTCGATTCAGTAAAGCGCGCAGGGGCGACTTGCCGAGCTCGTGCGCTGGCACTGTCGGTGCCACGCGCCGTGCTTCACTGCCCCTTGACGCGTGCCGTCGCTCCGCCTCGCCAAGTTGCTCCCAGCCATGCAAATCGCTTCGCTGTCGAACCACGGGGGCGACACCATCGCCGGCCGTCAGTGACCACCAAAGCAAAGGCCGCCAGAGAGGGACACGCGGAATTCACCGCTGTCATTCCGTCCTTCTCCAATTCACCGTCCCAGTAACTCTCCCACCTCGCTCTCATCGTCCTCGACCACTCCGCCAGCTCCGCCGTCCCTTCCCTCGCCGGCAATCTCCAGAAAAACCGGCCGCCATTGCCGCCACCCCACCTCACCGTGGAACCCCAATTTCCCATCCTCCTCCGCCTCCACAAACCGCCCAAATGGATACTCCTTAATCTCCTGAAGCGGTGCACCATCTCCTCGTGAACTCCGAAGCTCCGGTGAGCCTTAGCGCCGGCTATTTCTCCGGTCGTCTGCCGCTGACCGTGGACAAGTACCATGCCGTCTCTAATCCTTGGGTTTTTCATGCCTAGGTAGTGCGGCTTGGAGTCCTGAGGCCGTGGGTCTTCTCTGGCGTGTCTCCGGCCAGTTCTCCGGCGAGTTAACGCCGGTCAAACGCGCGGCGGCGATCTGTCCGCGGCGAGTTCAGCCAGGGGTGTTCAATTAGAAGAGGCAAAAGATCTAGGGGGTTTTGTGAAAAGATGCGGGGTTTAAGTGTGAAGGTGGATTAGTTCTGGGGGGTTTGCTGAAAGATCCAGGGGCTGTTGTGTAAAGAAAGGATTGGTTAGAGAAGGATATTTCTTTCCAGGGACCCAAGTGCAAAAGAGTTTTCCGGTTTTTCTTTTTAAAGAATTCCTGCATGCATTTGTTTCTTGTAAAATGCATAGTAAATCATAGAAAAATGAGAAAATTGTGAAACCTATTTTGTTGAGCTTGTTGCATCTTCGGGTACAGTAGAAAATATATAATCATGTTGTTAAGTTGGTATTCCTGTGTTAGTGTTTTGTTTAGTTTTATAGCTTGGTGTCAAAATAAATAGTTCTGCAAATCTAAAAATTTTGAGAAAATAACAGTAGCTCTAATATGTGTTTTTGTGAGCACAGTAAATTTGTGGGATGCATGTTGTCTGTGTAGTTTAAGTTAAGCCTTTTCTCCATAGTCAGCTTGTTGGTGCTGTTAAAAATGCTTGTTAAACTGTTTTTGAGCTCAATAAATCATGGTAAATCTGTGTTAGTGTTTAGTCAGTGTTTCTGTCGAGTTTTGCATTTTTGTGCAAAATCTTGTTGCGGTATCTTATTTTGGTAGATTTCTAGTCTTTTTGATTTTTTCAAAATAATTAGTTTCTGTTAGAATAAAATGTTGGAAAAATTTCAGTGGTAATCTTAAGATAAAAGTTACCCAGAGAAGATTTTGTGTTGTTAGTTAACCTGTGTAAGCTTGTTTAGATAATTTGTTCTTAAATAACCCTTTACTTTATGTAAATAGTGGTTTTATAAATGTCTTTAAGTTAATGAAATGTTTCCTAGATAATTTTGGTGATCTCAGTTTAAGTTTGAATCTGTTGTTATCTTTTCCTTCTTAGAGATAGGTTAATCTTGCTTAAAGAGATATGCACATACTCTATAAAATTCTAATAATGGTTTTAACAACATAACTTGTGCTTTCTTATGCATATCTGTGTTTGTACTTAAGCTGTATAATCGAGTTGCTGCATTTTAATTTATGCATCTTTTCCAATTGTTGTTCTTAACTCACACATGTGCATCTTCATGTAGAGAACGTTCTAGCTTACGGTGTTTACAATCTGGTGCCCGAGTCCGAAGTTGAGCAGCAAGAGCCCGAGGTTTTAGTTGCTGAAGCTGAGCAAGACCCGACCCAAGACTTGGAAGGGCCCAAGGCCAGTGAAGGCAAGCACCGGAAGCATCCAACATTTTTAACGCAGCCGCAACTTAATTTATTTACTTTACAAAGTTTTACTTTATGCATTTAAGTTTTCATAGGAGTTGACTGAAACCCTAGTTGCATGCTCCTTAGGAAACCCAGAGTTTTTACTAGTATGTGTAGGTCGATAGAATTGCTAGGCTGGTTAAATGGTAGAAGTCGAGTAATTGTCTGTTACTCGCGAGAAGCTAAGTTGGTTACTTTAAGCAAGTTTTGTTCAGCATATCAGTTAACTGGAAACAGTTTAGACCGGGCGGAGAGTTTTGGTAGGAAAAGGAATGGAATGGTGTAGCTCTGCCTGTGTCATTTAAGGCCCGTTCGTTGTTGGCTCTGGGATCAAGTTTGATTTGTACTACCTCACATGCTGGGAGTAAGAGGTAGTTGAAACTGGTAACTTATGTACTTTAGCTCGCACTAGTATGTTGAACTACGCCTGACTTCCTATTCATGTACCGGTTAGAGAAGTAACTCATGGCTGACCCGTCGTTGGTATCGGTGGGGACTGGTACTTGAGGGTCGCAGGGTAGGTCAAGTATTTAGTGTTGGCTGAAGGAACGGCTGGCATGAGCGGCTCGACGGGGTTCGCTTATGCCGTGTGGGTAGGTTAACCTTGCAAGGTATAAAACCGAATCGATTCGTCGTACTCACGGTATTGAGCTCTTGATCACTGGGCAGCATCGCTAGTTAAGAACTTGAATATGATGATGGTTATATGCTGTTTGAATTTAATCAAGTACTTGCTCTTTTTGAAAAAGTTTTACAAATGCTTACTTAGATTAAATAGCTTAACTAAAATTGGATGCTAAAATTTGAAAGTAAGGATCTACTTAGTTGCTTCTTTTTGGCAAAACAAAAACCCAGCCAAAATCCTGACATATTAGGGGTCTTAGTAAACCTAAAGTCGGGTAAGTCTTGCTGAGTATTAAATTACTCAACCCTGCTTGTGTTTCCCTTTTTCAGAGTCTGAGTCTAGTGTAGCCGAGCAGGTCGCTGAAACTTTTCCGTTCGGTGTTCCTGAGGGCTACCAGTTGCAGTTCGTTCTGGCTTCGCAGGGTGTGGAGCCGAGGGAGTAATAATGCTGGCTGGGCTACCTGTGCATTATTATGTTATGTTTTCGTCGTAGACTCGTGATGTTTTAAAACTTCCGCTGCACTTTAAAACTCTGTGTTGTAATAACTTTTTATCCTGTAATGTTTTGTAATTAAATCCACGTGTACTGTGTTGTAAAATTTGTGACTCGTTAATCATCTGTGCTCATCGTGGAGTGAGACTTGCCTCGTATTGGTTTCGACAATGTGATCAGTGGTGTAATCGGGAGTTACCCGACAGTAACTACACGGTTATGTCAGTTGAAGTGCTAGTGTGCTGTACTCCTTGCATTAGCTAAGGGACAATGCACTTGAGCTGACATAATTTGAGATGGTTCTGCCACAGGTTTAGAATTTTTTATATAGCCCGCTGTTTAGAGAAGATGGTGAATGTTATCCATTACTACTCATCAACCCCATTGTTATGTATTTATGTTCACATACATGTAGACGCGGTTTAGAATTTCGTAACATTTTTTCCGAATCATAGATGTAGACGCTCACATATATGTATGCATATTGGACTTGTCACTTCAATGTTTTATTCGCTAATGCATTAATTTGCAAGTTCAACATACTTTATCTTCGAGCCACAGATGTGTTGTGTCTTCACTTATTATGTACTGGTAGTGTCAAGAGGTTGATCTTTTGTTGTTCATCCACCCTTCTGCTTCGCCAGTCGTATTGCCTTATTCATTACTTTTGTCAAAATATCTAGTTGGTTCAGATGTAATTAGTATTAGAGAAAAATAGAAAAAGAACTCAAACAATAGTGGTGAAGTTATTTTTTCTTACTTCACTGCCTTTTTGTTCATTTTAGAAATGGCTCCCGAGAGCTGTTTCACACTTTCACTGTAGTATGCGAAGAAGCTAGAGCTAAAGCTGGGAAAAACCATCCCAACACGCCCATAGACTTATCTCTCTTCTATAACATGTTTTTCTTATGCACCCTTTATTTGCATGCTGCTACATCATGATTATGCTAGCTTCTTTATGGACAACTCACTATTTTTCTATGTTTTCTTGTGCACTTGGTCTTCAGATGCTGCTACCCGGCTACGCTAGCTTCTTTATGCTGAACTTTTCTTCTCTTTTCTTTTGATCGTAGTTGTTATTGCACATGTTAAGCTATGTTTCTACATGGCCAGCCATCCTAACACTTCTCTTCGTGATGGTCGTCATGTTCCCTAAATTATGCACTATGTCATTGTATTTTAACTTCGGAACTGCATTGCAACTCCATAGAAGTCATGCCACTGCCTTTGCCCCCATTGTTAATTCACGCAAAGATGCTCCACTTTTTATCGCCACCCATGACCGTATAATCTTCCTAATTTGTTGTGCATGAAGGTCGGGCACCTGATAATGTTTTGTGTTTCTCCTCCAATGCCAAAACAACAACCTAGAATTCCACAACTCCACGGTCGTGATCATCCCTTGAATTCAACGAATTTCCCTATGTTTGTTTATACTTATAAAGGTTGAGGCTATATGAAATTTCTTTTTTTATCTTGCGGAGCAGCTGAAAAAAATGTCAATTCAAAAGAGGGTGTTTGAATTGATTTTGCTATTTTACCTCTTAGTTTGTGTTCATATGCTAATTTTCTTATTTTTATGCTGGACTTGTTGTGGGAGTAGCTGGTGAAGTTTCACTGCCCTTAACTTTCAGTTAGGGCTAGAAAATAATTTAATCATTTCACTTTCAGTCCTCTTCCATCGGTTGTCAAGCGCTAGAAAATAATTTAATTAGTTGGTAATATACTCGAGCTCTCGTCATGGTGATTTATTATTATGCATTATTGTAATGAGTTTTGCATAAGCGCACGTAGATGTTCACCAGCGCGCGTGGCTGAACCTCGAGTCCTCGATCATTCACGTGCTCAAATTTCCAGCTACTACTAGGACAGTAGGACTAATACCAAGCCAGCACTCTGCTCGCATTCTACAGCCACAGTCCGCTCTGTTCTGCCACTTGCCCCCGTTCACGCACACGACGTCGGCACGTCACGCTATAAGGGTTTGATTGGTTGGGTTCAAATATTTGTCAACCAAAATGAGGGCATGTCAAAAAAAAAATTGGCTATCAATTGGTTCATTGCCAATAAATTGTTTTTTTTTTTGAACGAACCAGCACGAGATTATGCCAATTTCATTGATAGAGAAGAGTATGCTTTACAGGGGCCGGTAAAACCCGTTATCTAATAGTAAAAGATTAATCTCGCGCTAATAGAATCGCTAATCCTTTTGCCCCTGCAATGGCCCATGTTGACGCCTCTGCCTTGATTTTCGCTAAGATGCTTATAGCTGAGCTTTCTTTTCGGCTGAACACTCTTGCATTTCGTTCTAGCCATATCTCCCAAATTAGGAGCAGTGATAGGCTCTCCAATGCTTTCCTGGGTACTGAACGGACCGTTGATATCATCGTGCACCATTCTGCTACTGTGTTTGTCTGGGGCCATGTTATTGGTCGAAGATCCGGCTGACGTAACCATGTCGCGATGTCGTTCCAGATTCTCCGGGTGAACCGGCATCCCGCTAGAAGATGGTGAGCTGTTTCCGGCGCCCTCCTGCAAAGTTGGCATAATGGCGTATGGGGCCATCCTCGCTTGGCCAGGCGATCCGCCGTCCAGACTCTGTTTTGCACTATCAGCCATGCGAAGAACTTGCATTTCGGCGGCGCCCAAGAGCGCCATAGCTTGACATTTTGTGGTTTGCGTACTGTGCCGATGAATTGTGCCTTATATGCTGATGTGGCCGAGTAGCTTCCGTCAGGTGAGAGCCTCCACGAGATGGTGTCTGGCATCTCTTGGTGCAGTTGTATTTCATTTAGTTGTCTATGTAGCTCAACAAATTCGCTAATCTGGACCACGTTAACTCCGCCTGTTAAATTGAGGTCCCGTATCCAGGAGCCATCCGGGAGCGCTTCTGCAACCGTTTTCTTCTTGCGTCTGGAGATGCTGTAGATGGTCGATGCTATGTCCTTCGGCCTGCGGCCGTGAAGCCAAGCCGAGTCCCAAAATGAAGCCGTCCTTCCATCGCCAAGTGTGATTTTTGTACACGCCGTGAAGAGGAGTCGGTCGCTCTCGTCGCAGGGAGTTCCGGTGCCCACCCAAGGCTTGTCAGGCGTTATCCACTCGTGCCAAAGCCATCGTATTCGCAGGGCTGTGGCGAACTTGTGAAGGTTAAGCACCCCCAATCCACCGTTTTCCTTAGGCAAGCAGCTCTTTGTCCAATTAACTTTACATTTGCCACCCGTCAAGGGCTGGTCGCCCGCCCAAAGAAACTTTCGCCGCAGTTTGTCAAGGTCTTCCAGGGCCTCCTTGTTTCCTCTGATTACGGTTAACATGTAGATCGCTTGTGAGGTCAATACCGTTTTGGTGAGGCAGGTGCGTCCAGCCGTGTTTAGGTTCCTTCCATGCCAGTCTGAGAGCTTTCCAGCTGCCTTGTCGATGAATGGCTGAAATCAATCCGACGCAGTCTTCGCACGGTGAGCGGCAGGCCTAAGTAGCGCAGTGGGAAGCCCACTCGCGTTGCTGGTAGGGCCGACAGGATTGCGTCGAGGTCGATCCCGTTGCAGCTGATTGGTGTTACACTGGATTTTTGCATGTTGGTTACGAGGCCTGTAGATTCGCCAAAGCGTTGTAGGAGTCGCTGAGTGTTTTGTGCATCCGTGAGGGTGGGCTTGATGAATAGGGCAGCATCATCGGCATAAAGTGACGCACGATATCGCACGGCGCGACCCCCTAATTTGCTTAGCAGACCCGCATCCGTTGCCTGGTGTAGCAAGTGATGCAAAGGGTCGATTGCAAGGACGAAGAGCAGGGGCGATAGAGGGTCTCCTTGCCGTAGTCCGCGGCGTGTAATATTGGGTCCGATGGAATTCCATTGAGAAGAATTTTAGACGTGGATGTTCTGAAGCAAGCTGAAATCCAATCGCACCATCGATCAGGGAAGCCTCTGTGCTGCATGAGGGAGAGGAGGTAGTCCCAACGCACGGAGTCGAATGCTTTAGAAATGTCCAGTTTGAGGAGCAGAGCTGGGGTCTTGTTACGATGGAATCGGCGGGCGATGTTTCTTACGTACAGGAAGTTGTCATGTATGCTGCGGCCTTTGATAAACGCGCTTTGGCAGGGTGCAATCAGTGATGACATGTGCGGCGCCAACCGCAGTGCAAGCAATTTGCTAATTAGCTTGGCGATAGCGTGAATAAGGCTGATCGGCCTGTAGTCTTGGACACATTCCGCGCCCTCTTTTTTGGGGAGAAGCACTATATTTGCCGAGTTGAGGAGGTTAAGGTCCGCGCATCGTAGGTTGTGGAAGGAGTTAATCGCAGCCATTATGTCCCCTTTGATCGTTGGCCAACACTTTTTGAAGAATAATCCGGTGAAGCCGTCTGGCCCCGGAGCTTTGTCGTGCGGCAATTGTAGAATGGATTGGTGCACCTCATCCTCGGTGAAAGGTTCAGCTAGCTGTGACAATTCTGCAGTTGGGAAATTGAAGTTATCCCAATTGAAGTCTGTGGTCCTCGGCGGTGGTTCGCCCATTGTAGCTTGGAAGTGGTCAGTGATGACGGCCTGTTTGTCTTGGTGCGAAACCGCCCAGCCGGCACCAACTTTCAGCCTCTGGATGAACTTTTTACGACGCCTGGAGTTTGCCCTTAGGTGGAAATATTTGGTGTTCGCGTCACCCTCTCGTATATTAGTTACCCTGGAGCATTGCTTTTTCCTTGCTTTTTCAACTACCGCCCAACCGAGAAGCCTTCTCTTTAGCCTGGCGCGGAGCTGAAATTCTGCATCTGAAGTGCTCTTGTGTCCTGAGCTGTGTCTAGTATGAGTATAACCTCGCGGGCGATGTGCATTTTAGCTTTGATGTCCGAGGTGAAGGACCTGCTCCACACTCGTGTGCTCGGATAAGGCAGCGGTAAATCCACTACAAGACGCGCCCAATTTCGTGTGCCCAACTACCCATCGAGATCTATCTGGGCTCATCGGCTGATCTACACAAAGTTTTGCGGAAGCTCTTCGATGCGTGGCCGCAAGAGGTGCGCCACTGTTGGTTTGCAATCTTGCATGATTGCAGTAGCAGGATCTGCTGATAAAAACCTGCAGCTGACGGGGCAAATTCAATTCCCCTTGGCAGCAGCTTCGCCGTGGGCCGCGGTCGCCGACGCAGGTGCGGCGGATGACCGGGATCCGTCGCCACGGTGGCTGGCTTTGAAGCCTGCGCCAGGATGCAGATTGGGGGCAGCATGGCTGCAACTGATTATTGCAGGCTGCACACAGGTCGATACCGAGCAGAACAACGGCTGGTGCAGGAGTGGCAGCCACTCTGTCTGAAGATGCACTGATGCAGTCCAATGGGGCCAATCCGTGATAAAAATAGGTATATGATTACAGTGCAGCCTCAGGCGTCAGTGCTATACGAGTGAAAGAGCGTTTTACTGACAGGTCAGGGTTTTGGATCTAAACCCATCATGGACATGTTTGGCTTGGACTGTGGCAGGTAGTTGCCATGAAGAATGGCTTCAAGTGGCACTCCATAGTGGAAAAACTGTGGTACCAAGTGAGTGTGCTACCTCAGAAAAAGAAAAAACGAGTGTGCTGAGATGAGATCATGAGAATACTATGTTCAAGCTTATAACAGATAGACATCTTCCATTGCATATGCACTTGGGGGCAGGGTTTCATGTCTGAACACCAAGAATGTGCCTGAGGCTGCACTGTAATTCAGAAAACTGTGGTAGCGAGTGTGCTACTTCAGAAAAAGAAAAAATGAGTGTGCTGAGATGAGATCATAAGAATACTATGTTAAAGCTTACAACAGATCGACATCTTCCATTGCATATGCACTTGGGGGCAAGGTTTCATGTCTGAACACCAAGAACATTTGCACTTACTGATACAGAGTGCAAGAGAAGTTATTTAACAAAGATTAGCACAAATTGCAAGAGTGAATGACGACGATTAGCACATGGTGGTGAATGACAAAGATACAAAATTGCATGCTCATTCACTATATGAAACTAGATTTTGAGCTTAACTAGGAAAGGAACAGGCTTACAGTGACACTTTTTTTGTGTGTGTGTGTGCTCTTGTTTCTTGATAGTGATAGCTTAAAGCGGAAGAACAAATTTTCTGTCCTAGTTTTATTAACTTTTTAAGGAAACCATGACACATCTTCCTCTTCTAATTTGTTTTTGTTTTCTTCTTGTGTTTCCATTACCCACATTAAAGCATCCCTCTAGGTTCTCACAAAAGTAAACAAGGAAGCATGAATACAAAATGCAACAAACGAACCCTTCTCTACAACACACAGTTCCGCTATCTACCTAAACCAATTAGGCAATAACCAAACATCATCACCGAACCAACAAATAGTGCATTGCCCAAGATTCTTGTAAACTGGGAAAATGCACTAACCCTGCTGCAAGTCATTTGGTTATTGCCATTTTTTTTTTTGGGGGGGGGGGGGGGGGATGAACATGGTCCATATTTCCTCTTGTTGCTTTTAATTCTCCAAAACAGCTTGGCATAACAAAACTCTTCTGAGTGGCTGATTTAGAATGACATGCTTGAAGTTGAAGCAAAAGTTTGGAAAGCGAAGCACCTGACATGAGACCAGTCATCTGCAAATCCTCCTCCTTTTGCTTGCTGATGGACCCTCATCGTGTACTATAGGAGCTCCTGCAGTTATGCCCTCAATTTGTTGCCTCTCGCATGCAGCTACATCCAGCACACCAATGGGACTATGCTGCTCGATGAAAACTGAAGAGCCAATTGATTTGAGAATAATGTTTCCCATGACAATCTTTTCTTGAATCATTTCATAGCATCCCAATATACTCTCCTACAATGTTTGAGTGCACACAAAAAATTAGGAAGCATCAAAGTAGTATACTTGAAATCAGGCATAAGCAAACTGTAAGATCCTAAATTTTAATGATCCAACAAACAACATTGCATTTCTGGATAGTGGGGACGTATATGCAATACCTTTCTTAATTGTTTGCGACAAGTCGCCACCCTCTCAAGTACTGAACTGTCATGTTTCCTCAATGCCACAAGAGCCACACTTGCAGCAATCTCTGACGGTTTGAAAACCATGAATTCAGCAGCTGCAGACCCAAAATTGCCCATCATCAGGAATTCGTCACCACCACATTCTACTAAACAGGTGCTAAAGGATACACGCACTTGTACTACGAACAATACATTTAGTTGCGCTCAAGATAAGTTCAATTGAGCGAGCAAGTATGATTTCTGGTACTGCATCACCATAACTGAACTTGTGAAGATAGTAGTCAATAAATGAGCAAGCAGTCACAACATGCACCCTATAATTCAGGGTGTTGAGCACTAAACGCTCCATTCTGTGCACAGTTGGAGGATCAAACATAGGCTCCACATCGACCACCTATCAATCCATTGTTCAATTACTTGAGAAAACACATGTTTTGCACAACATATACATATCTGTTGTATGCAGTGTGATGATCTATAACTGAACTTGCCTGCGAGTCTGAGGGATTTAGGACAATTGTTTCCTCCATTTTTGCAGCCAAGGACAAGCAAGCAACTGCTAAGAGTAGAGTGATCCAAGCTTCCCATAGCTGCAATCAGAAAGCAATTGCACGATGACTTGGCATTTATCTCAGCGAAGTACCAAATCAAGTAATTGAAGATATGTATATGTCCGGACGGTAAAAAAAATCATGCAGAGAGTCCTTACAGCAAAATCGCACAAAGAGAGGAACCGGTCCAGGTAGTTCACATACAAGACCATCGTCAAAGGTCCAGAGTTATAATGCTCATGGACCTATTCACCGCATATTACAAATAACAAATTCGATCAATCACGAAGCTGAGGACAAGTAAATCAACAAGTACCAAATCAAGAACAAGATAACACAATGAAGCACTAAAGGAGACATTTTTGCCTAGATTATCCGCATCGCATCTCATCCTGAACAACACGAATCAGTAAAATAAGCAGGGAATGGCTCACCTTGCACATCCAGTCAATGGTCGCGCTCCTGACGCCCATCAAATCCGAGCCGCCAGGCTCCTCTTGCAGGCGCTGGGCGTAGCCCTCCATTGGCAGGTGGTGCTTCTCCCTCTCCAGGAGCTCCTCAATGTAGCTCTCCGACTGGAGGGGGAAGTCAATCAACAAGGCCTCTGAAGAAGAGTCGTCATGGCGCGATGGTGACCGAAGAACCCACGAAATCTCCTTGCTCTCCTCCTCCTCCTCACCAAGGTCGAGGATGGTGGTGCTATTCTCTGAGCAGAGGAGCATGGATGCAGCAACGTCGAATCTAGGCGTCATTCTGTTGTGCCCAAGAATCGCACTACTAGGTAGTACAAGCAAATGCAACAGGATTGCAGCTAAGTAATCTACTAATCCTTCTCTATTCTTTTGTGGCTGAGTGCTCCTATGCTTTTTCGATTTGTATCTCCTCCGCCCCTCCCAACTATCTTCTCATCTACTCAGTTTTATGCTCGACATTAAAAAAGAATCTCTGTTATTTTCCTTGTGTTCTTGGCAAGAGAAGGGGAAGAAGACGAAGGGGAGGAAAAGGCTACTGTAGTAGAGAGGAGTAGTGAGGGAGAGGCAGGGTTTTGTAGGACCTCTGTGAGGGTGAGATGGGTGCATTATGAATTTTGCCATGTCAAAGGTCCCCTTTGAGAACTATTTTGCATAGAACTTTGAAGTGCAAGCGGAAATAGGAGAACGATCAGGGGTTGAACACGAAGAAAATTTTGGGGTGTTGTTTTGTTTTGTATTCTTCCTGAGGTGAGCCTATGACACCCTAGAAGGGGGCTTTGTTGGCCCGGACCGGATCCTCTGCGCGCCCGCGTGTTGCGTGTGTTCGTGTCTCGCGTTTGCTTGATCGCGTGCAGCACCAGTACGGCCTGTGTCGACGTATGGTCAGTGTGATTGTGTGGCTGTACTCCGTATACCAAGAAAAAGTACGTACATTCATACAATGGATTTTTTTCCTGCTGATTTATACTCCGTGTTGAATTCATGAACAAAGAATCTTTGCTTCGGTTTGCATCGTCCGTTTCCCTGGCAAAGGACACTGCACCTCGTTGCACTCGGCTGTTGCAATTGCAACTCGCCAGGGCATTTATTGGAGCTGAGGTATGAGCAGCAAGCTAGGCATTGACCCAAATCGTCATGGCACATGCTATAAGGCAATGGGGATGTGTTCTTCTTCAGGAATTCAACGTGCAAACAAATCCTCTCCTACATCACGCCCATCAATTCAACTCCTACTCGTCGTTCAATCAATAGTAGTAGCAGAAAAAATCCACTCCTAGTAGTAGGTGATCTCTAGAAACGGTAGAAACTGATGCGTATGCGTGAATTCAAGTAAAAAAGATTTTACAGTATGTCATAGTAGAAACTATGATTTTTCGTTTTTGAAGTAGAAGATGTGAATTTGCAGGAGCCAATAGGAAGCCGAAGCGGGCAGTTTGGTCATTGCGTCGCGTTGTCTCCATGTGGCACACGGACATGCCACAGCACGGGCTGCAGGGGGCTAGCGGCGCACTCGTCTGCGAGGGCGTACATCTCTTTTCCGCTGCGCGCGCGGTCAAAGTAAGCAGTTTCATGCTTTCCTCTGTTCGCGACGTCATCGATCTCAGTCATCTGACTGGGGAAAAAAACAAAAGCGAGGAATCCCTTCGCTTGGAGCATTTTCTTTTAGTAATTTCTAGAGCGACAGCTTAGACTTGGCTAATCACGACAAGATTACGGTCTCCAGGTAGTCAATGTGACAATGGCCGTGTTTGGATTGAGGGGGTAATATTACCTCAAGGCAAATGTTTTGCCTCTTTTATTTGTCCTTAACAAATTTGCCTCATGAGATGTTTGGATTGAGGGGTAAATAGTTGCCCCAATTGACACTCTTTAGGGGCAAAACATTTGCCCCACCCCATTTACCTCTACATGTTTGACACCTTTGGAGTAAATTGAGGCAAATTTGTCCCATTTACCCTATTTACCCCACCATCCAAACATGCCCAATGATCTGGCGAGAACACGTAGAAAGTAGAAAACTGAGCA
This sequence comes from Urochloa ruziziensis, assembly GCA_015476505.1. Taxonomy (NCBI): domain Eukaryota; kingdom Viridiplantae; phylum Streptophyta; class Magnoliopsida; order Poales; family Poaceae; genus Urochloa; species Urochloa ruziziensis. Next base: position 49,822,724 of record CM027121.1, on the reverse strand, counting down.
AGGCCGCACTTCTGTCGCTAAAACATTATACAATTTCAGACAAATAAAATAACTAAAAACAAGGGCGAAAAGATTTTGCCAAAATTGCGTGATGCAGAGAACAAGATGTTCTTCTTCATGTCCAAAACATCATCTTTTTTTTTTGGGTAAAAGCTCGTAAAATCCATCTCGAGACCACTCTCTCTAAGAGGCACTTCATTTTGGTTAGGATAAAAAGATTTGAGAATTTTATCCTCCTCCTTGTTAGGATAAAATTTTGATCTGCATTTATTCAATCAATTTTATTTATGTGGCATAAAACTATAATCATAAAATATTTTTAAATATCAATTTCATAGCTCAATTTTCTCATGGAAGCTACGTAATAATAGAGTAAGTGTTGATCAAAGGCTTGCTTAACAAGTGAAATAAGCTTTATAATCTGGAACGGGCTAGAGTAATCATGTAGTGGTGTTTAGTTGAATTCCTAATTATGTGCTTCTTGAGTTTCATTTCGCTATATGCTTGTATTTTAACTCTTCACGATCAATGAAATATAAGCTTGATTTTCAACCATAATTACATGTTCAAAATGCAGCGATGGCGACTTTATCTGCAGCACGGTTAAATTTATTGGCAGATATTCATGTGTTGTATACATTGGCGCTGTTGCTGAATCCTTGATGGCTCAGTGTTGTATTTGAACCCTTTCTAATAGATTTGGTAGGTCTCCTACCACTTGGTCTATAGAAATAGAAAAAATTGGTAACAAGTGTCATTGAGCTTGATTAGATTGCACCAATGTTGTGACTTGTGAGAGTGCGCTTCCTTTTGGGAACAACAAAGCTGAAACGTTCTTGGGGAATCTGATACCCATGCAAAAGCCGGTGCTCACTACGGTAAGCAGTCGCCGAGTGTAACACTCGGCAAACACTTTGCCGAGCGTAACACTCGGCAAAGAGCACTCGGCGACTGTAGACTCGGTAAAGAGTTTCTTTGCCGAGTGTCATATTTCGGGCTCGGCAAAGGGTTTAGGCACTCGGCAAAATAAAGGAACATAACGGCCAGCCGCGCGCCGTCGCCGTGTGATGACGTGGCGGCGTCGGTGACGGCGCTGTTTGCCGAGTGTCGGATCGGGAAACTTGGCAAACACGCACCTCTTTGCCGAGTGTCGAATCTGGACACTCGGCAAAGCTCCGGCCATACAGCCACGTGGCCCTATGGCTTTGCCGAGTGTCATGGCAAATACACTCGGCAAAGCCTGAACCTTTACCGAGTGTCTGGGTGGCACGTGATGTTCGTCGAGAGTTTTGGGACACTCGGCAAAGAACATGTTCGCCGAGTGTCTACTATTTGCCGAGTGTCGGCACTCGGCAAAAGTGTTGTGTCGCCGAGTGTCTGGGTTCGTCGAGTGCTAGACCTTGGGCACTCAGCAAACGGCTTCTTTGCCGAGTGCCCGTAAGATTGCACTCGAACCAGTTTTAGCACTCGGTAAAGCCGGGGTTTCCCGTAGTGGCTGCACCTTTTGCAACACCAGAAAATCATCTGTTGCCCTTTTTATTCCCCTTTTGCATGGTTTCCTGATATTGATATCACGTTATACTGCTATTAATGCAATTGAAAGAACGCCCTGAAGTTTTCTGCTTTGTTTTCCGTTCTTTAGATTATTTTTTAAAGGGTTTCCCTCCATTTTGTCTCACATAATATTTTTAAAGAGAGAGTACTGTAGATACGCACTTTTGAGTTCTGACTTTTCTGATAATCCCATCGATCTCTGATGCCTAGCTTGGATCTCGCGCCCTCGCTGGATTGCTACTGTTTGGATGAACTTTGAACTGCAGATGCTACACCGGCACTGGCAAACAACTGTATATACTGTAGAGTCCTGCTGGAGCTGCAGGCTGCAAATACCCCAAGGAAAACTGTAGCGAACTAATCGAACGGTAGGTTCAGAACTGGATCCTTCATTCACTCTTGTTGTCCTATAATGATTTGTCTTTCTCCAAGGCGAGCGTCTCCGACGCACGCATGTCACATTTCTCGCTAAAATTGGTTCATGCATGTTCAGAGAGGCAGAGGTGTGCGCCGTGTCCCAATACAACTGCGACTTACGGCGATGGCAGCATCAGAGCATCTTCTCCGGATCGTATCGTCGTCATCGTGCAGCCGCTTCGCTTTGGGTGGGCTGCGCGGCTCACGGGTTCGGCTCGCAGACGCTGACACGCTGCGGCCATGGCTGCAGTCAAGAGTGCACGCCGCAACGGGAATCCTAGTGGTGATCGGAGGCAGTAGCAGTGTGTGGATTGGGTTCTGCAGCTCTGGATTATGGCCGTCAGTCCAGATCGGCAGATCCCAACCGTATTCGTACTGTAAGCCGCGATCTTATCATGCCGTACATGTATATGTATCCCTCTCCCCACGTATACAGGATCCCGCAGATGCCCCCAGGAATCGTCGTTCCAGTATATTCAGTGAGTATAGGGCTGTTGTAGAGCTGTGTGTACTGTTCATAGTTCAGCTTCAGCATTGACTGATTTGCTCGGTTCAGAGTCTGAACTTCACACAATTTCCCGGCAACGAATTTTGCCCGCCGTTCTTAACTGAAAATCTATTGGCATTAAATTAAGGGAAAAACAAACATATATACCACATGCCGTTGCTAGTTTGAGATTTCACGTAATAATACGTTTTGTTGCAGATGCTCAACCCTCTAATCCATTATTGTAAAAAAAAAACTTGCAAGCCAGCAAGCGTGAATGCAAAACCTTCACACGAATCCATTGAGCAATTCGTAAATTTCAGGGATCCATATTCTAGGAGTGAACAACTAAAGTATGGTGTCACTGTGCACTTGTGCAGTAATAAACGATAAAAAAGTACAATAAAAGTTTATTTTTAAGCAAAATAATAAAGTTTTTTCAACGAAAATAATAAAAGTTTGAATGCTAATGCACACGTTTGTCAGAGGAGACATTTCTTCGAACATTCCAGCCCAAGCCCGCAAGTCCCATGGGCCATGAGATGGATTGGGCTTCGAGAGAAGGCCCAAAACATATAAACGCCGCCCCAACGGCCCAACCAATACCAACAACATCCGTCATCGCGGCCGCCAAAGGCTCTCAAATCGGAACAGAACAAAGCAAAAGCAATGGCATCCCCCGTTTGCACCAACGCCGCCGCCGCTGCCGCCGGCAGCCGCGCGGGTCAAGGTCTCCCCGTCCCGCGCCGCGGGGCGCTTCCGTCCTCCGCGCCCGTCGCTCTCCGCCGCCGCAGCCTTCCTACGCGAGGTATCAAGGGGGGCGGGGAACACCGAACACGAATTCATCAAAATGCGCACCGATTTCACCGCCCGCTCGCCCGCTTCGGAAATGACGACGGTTTATTGTTTCGATCTGCCCGTCCAGGTCCTGGGTTGAGCTTGCGCTGCGCCGGCGCGGATTGGTCTGAGCCGGCCTTGGTGACCGTCGCGGAGAAGCTCGACGCGGCGGCGGCGGCGAGGAAGGCGCGGGCGTTCGCCGGGGCCGGCGGCGATGAGGAGAAGGGCCGGGTTGAGGCCGTCAATGGTGCGAGCAGTGTCGCAGTGGAGGAGCCCGTGGCGGTGGCGGTGCCGTTCGCGCCTTTGGAGCAGAGCTTGGTGGCTGTGGATATTGCCGGGGACGACGCGGTTAGCCAGGCGCTTGGCAGTAAGGTGAAGTATTTCTATCTCGCACGAAGGTTGTTCGTCCTATTGCGTCCGAAGTAGCGTGTGTGACGTTTTATATTGAATTGGAATGCATCGTTTACGAAATGTAAGTGATAAGTGGTTACTAGTTCAGTAACGAAGTCCGTAGGAAAATCAGCTGACTGATAACGAACCGATTGAAGAACTGTACCATACCATGCTCAACTAGTCAGCTAGAAACAGCAGACGGTGGAATTCATATTCATCACCCGAAATGCCACTGCAAAATATTAAATCAGTTTGCAAATTTGACATGTGGGGATTGCTTTGGCCTGTGGTGTCTTGTGTACAGAAGGATTTTAATCAGCCTTATTAATACAGATATTCAGGACTGAGCTGTATAGGCATTGCTACATCATTTTAGCCAATGGGGGAAAACCAATGTGGCTAAGTCGTTCTGAGGTGATTAATGTTGGAATGGCAGCTCTAGACGTCCCAGTATGTTACATAGCTTGTAAACTTTAGTTGAAAGAGGTGAACAGGATAACTGCTATAGCTTTGACATTGTTGTTTTGTGCTTTGCAACTTAAGTTGAGAAATAATCTTTGAATTTATCAACCAGTATAAACATATGGCATGAAATAATACATAGATTGATTACAGTAGTACTCAACATTTCCTTTTATTCCAGTTGAAATTTTGATCTTTAGGACACATATATCTGAATGTACAAGGACTCAATACTCATTGCCCTGTTTCCATCATGTATCATTTGATTCATCATTTGTTTGTTTAGCTCATGGTTCTTTATGTACTGTTTTTCTTACTCCAGCTGGGCTTCGAGGAGATATCGACATATGTGATGTATGGAACTGGTGCTTTCTTTGCTGGGTGGATCCTGTCAGCTGTTATTTCAGCACTTGATTCCATCCCACTGGTCAGTAGTTATCAAGTTTTGCACAAACACACAATCCTTTGCTGTCTGCGCCATCCAGGTACTTTGTAACTGATTATAGTCCTGTCTGCAGCTCCCAAAGATTCTGGAAATCGTGGGCCTTGGATACACAATTTGGTTCGGTACACGGTGTCTTCTTTTCAAGGTACGCGTCTACCTGTTTATAAAACAGGGTTCTATATTGAAAATGTTGTGCAATCTACTATGTTGGGGCTTCTGAACTATGTCTTCACCATGTGCAGGAAAACAGAGATGAGCTGCTGGTGAAAGTTGAAGATTTCAAGAGGAGAATTGTTGGATCCGATGATGAATGATAAGTTAGCAGCGCGTGATTGGGCTTTAGTGTCTTCTTACAGTTAGTTAGGTTTTCCAATCTTGCAGCTGAGACAGTAACATCGACACCTTTGATGTCCACTGTAGTTCTCAACCGTTGCGTGAAGCTCTGTGCTCAATTTCCTCTGAAATCTGGAATCTGAATACGTTTACAAATCCTAGCAGGTGTTTTCATTGCTCGTATTGAAAGACGAATGCAATGCATTGTTCATGCGTCTCCCTCCCACGAAAGTTACCCGCTTTGCATTTCGGCCCAAAAGGGTGCGAGATTACGCAGAAAACTTTTACGGCCCGGCCCGAAATCCATCGTTTGCCATCACCAGTTCACCGCCTCTCCTCCTGGGCTCCTGGCTCGCTCTCCCCGGCTTTCTCCCGGTAAATGCGAGGAATTTCGATATTTGACACTAAGTTCGCACGCCTCACGCGATATGACATTCAATTCGTAAGTCTTTCAATATTTAACCCTGAGCGTGCGAATTCTTTTGATTTGAGGGATATCGAGTCATTTTTCTCCATTTCATGATTTGCATTGACTTTTCATTTTTCAGACCACCTGAAGGGACCATTCTACCCCTGCCCTTGTCTCTTATGTCACGCCCGTTTTCAGAAGAAAACGAACCATCTCATATGCAAGTCTTTAATCAAGGCAACTCACATATAATCGACAAAATAAATATCACAGCGTGCAAGAATAAATAGAGAGTAGTAAATAGCATTATTACAAGCCAAGGTTTGTCTCCATAGAATAAATAGAGTCTTTATTTAACGCTGCAAACGAAACTCCTCTAAGACCTTGAGGTTGCCTGGCAGAGACGCAGCCTAGAACTCCTGGAAATCGCCGGTGAACTCCTCAAAGCTCCCCACGTCTGAACAAATCCGGATCGGTCGTTGCAAAAATAAATGAACAAGCGTGAGCACATGCCGTACTCAACAAGCTAAAGATAACGATATGATATGCAAGGCTTAAACAAGGATAAGCTGATGGTTTAAGCATTTAGCATTTTAATTGAGCAAATTTTAGTTAAACAAGCTTAAGTATAAGTTTGTACCACCCACAATTAATGAAAGAAAATAACATAAAGATGAGAGCCTCAACATAAAGTAAATGATTTGAATAAAGTTACGATAAATTAAATATGTGAGTGTCCAGGCCGCTCATAACCGTGAGCACGGCTATCATGATAGTTTTTTTATTAACCTTGCAAGGTTTGTACAGCTTTACCCAGCAGAAGTGTCACCCTTTTTGCCCGAGGTTTGCAAGGCCCCATTAGACACTTCCTTTGGTGAATGGCCAGGGATCCACTACGAGACCGTTACGAAGCTTCCCTAACAAGTGACAATCCGCTAAGGTTCCAAGCCGAAGCAGGCATAACCCTCTCTGATGAGAGCTCCTTAGCAAAGGCCGCTCCTCAACAGGGCCGGGCTATACACCGTCAACGCTTCCCCTCTTGCTCAGTCCAGGTAAGATTGTCCCAAGCTAGAGTCACTAGTTAATAAGTCAAGGCCAGAGCCCATTAGCACTGCGGTTGTACGGTATGTCCCGGGTGGTTCTCCATGTTTCCGATTAAATAAATGATCTTGTTACCGAGGCATAACATGATAAAATCAAGATTAACATAGGGTTCAATTAAGCAGTAGAGCACTAGCAAGATCTACAACAAATTATTAACCCAAGGTAAAGGCATGATAATCAGGATAGGGTGGCTAGGCATGTCCTTAATAGGTAAACCCATCAAAATTAAATATAACATGCAACTATGGTTGGTTGAACATAAAAGTAAGTTCTTAATTTAAATAGGATAAAGCATGACCAAGGCGACTTGCCTTCAGCGAACCCTTGCTGCTGCCCGAACTCCTCGAACTCCTCTCCCGGGAAGTCCTCGAAGCGCGGATCGTCTACCGGTACACACATGCACAAGCAAAGGAAATAATAAGAAAACAGTACAACAATCATAAGAAATCAACACATGGTCCACACATAAAGATTGTACACGAAACGACGATTCCAACGATACCTTGAACGCGTAAAACGGAGTTAAGATGCAAAAGTTATGATAAAAACAAGATTAGGGACTTGCTGGTAAAGATCAGGAACTTCCAGGGGCCTAAACGTAAACAAAAGGACTAAACCGAAAGATCTTTGAACTGCGCGAAATAAATAAGTAAATAAGAAGAAAGCCAGGGGCTTTTCTGCAAAACAGCCGACGGCGACGGCGGCTTGACGGCCGGCTGACGCCAGCATGACGTCAGCGCTAACGCCGGCGCTGACGTCGGCGCGGCCGGCACCGTGGACCACGCCGTGGACGAGGTCCCCGGGTCCACGGTGGACCGAGGCGAAGGGGTGCGCCAGGATCTAATCCTGGCCGCTCGTTTCAAATCGACGGCTGGCGGCGGCTCCGGCGGGACGGCGGCGACGGCGACGGCGGCGCCATGGCCGGCGAGCGGCGGCTCATGCGGACAAACGCGAGAGGGCACAGAAGAGCGCGCCAAACGCACCAAAACGACGCGGAGCACCTCGCGAACCTTACCCAAGCGTCGGCGGCGACCGGGAGCGGCGGGAGGCGGCGGCTCGAGCGGCCGGGGCGGCGGCGCTAGGGTTTCACGCGGCGGCGGCGCGCAGAGGCTTGCGGCGGCTAGGGTTTAGGGTGGAGGGGCGCGCGAGGCGAGGCGGCGCGCAATAAATAGGCCGGCGGCCTGCCTTGGCGTGCGGGCCAAGGCGACGGCGGCGGAGTCGGACTCGAGCTCGAGTCCGGCTCGAGCACGGAGGCGCGGCGGGGATGACAGGTGGGCCCCGCCGGTCAGCGGCTCGGCGAAGGCGGACGGAGGCGCGGGCGCAAACGCGAGAGGGAAGCGGAAAATCGACAAGGCGGCCGCGGGCGCGAGCGAGGGGTGAAGGCGGAAACTGCGCGGCGCCAACGACTTCAGCAAACCAGCGGTCGCGAGCGGGGAGTTGGGCCGCGGCTGCTGGGCCGCGCTGCGAGCTGGGCCGGCTGAGCTGCGAAGCTAAAGGCGCGAGGGGCGAAGCTGAGCGGGCCGAAGAGCTCAAGGGGCAAAACTGGACTTGCTGAAATTAAACAAAACAACATTCAAACTAAAATTTGAATTCAAACAAACTTGAACCCAAACACAATAAAATAAATATGCAGCAGCATGAATGCAACAATGCAACCTACTTTAATTTAATTTGAGAAAATGTTTTCCAACTCACATTTAATTCGAATAAATTCTAGAAAATCCTTAAAAACCTTAACTGAGCTTGAATAAATTCTAGAAAATTTTATTAATTGCAAAAGTTGAAATTTAGGGTGTTACAAACCTCCCCCCCTTAAGAAGAATCTCGTCCTCGAGATTCGGATAGATTATCGAAGAGATCTGGAAATTCTGCCTTTAACTCATCCTCTCTTTCCCAAGTTGCCTCATCCTCTGAATGGTGACTCCACTGCACCTTGCACATGGTAACTGACTTGTTCCGCGTAACTCTCTGTAGTGTCTCTAAAATTCTGATAGGTCGCTCATCATAAGTCAGATCATCGGACACAGTTCAACTCTTCCAAGACAACTGCTCCTCTGGTACCCTGAGACACCGTTTCAGCTGAGAGATATGGAACACATCATGCACATCTGAGAGTCTGGCTGGCAATTCTAACCGATAAGCAACTTCTCCCATCCTCTCTAGTATCTTGTATGGGCCAATAAAGCGGGGTGACAACTTCCCTTTTACTTTAAACCGGCGCATGCCTCTGACGGGTGACACCTTCAAATATACAAAATCACCTTCCTCAAAGGTCAAAGCTCTGCGGCGTGTATCAGCATAACTTTTCTGCCTTGATTGCGCTGATCTCAGATTTTCCCTTATCAACTGCACTTGCTTCTCAGCCTCTTGCAGAACCTCTGGCCCAAACACTTGACTTTCTCCAGCCTCATTCCAGAAGAGGGGCGTTCTACACCTTCTCCCGTACAAAGCTTCGAACGGTGCCATCTTGAGACTCGCCTGATAGCTGTTATTGTAAGAGAACTCCGCATAGGGTAAACTTTTCTCCCAGCTGCTTCCGTGCTTTAAGGCACAAGCCCTCAGCATATCCTCCAATATCTGATTAACTCGCTCTGTCTGGCCATCTGTCTGAGGATGGTATGCTGAACTGAAATTCAACTTTGTATCCATGGATTCATGCAGCTTCTGCCAGAACCGTGACGTAAACTGAGTACCCCGATCAGAAACTATTTTCTTAGGCACGCCATGCAGACACACGATCCTGGACATGTATAACTTCTGCCAACCTAGGCGCTGGTGTACTCGATCCTCACAGGTATGAAATGAGCTACCTTAGTAAGCCGATCCACGATAACCCATATAGAATCATGACCGTTCCGAGAGCGAGGTAACCCCACTATAAAATCCATGCTGATTTCTTCCCACTTCCATTCTGGTACTTTCAATGGTTGGAGTAGCCCTGCTGGCCTCTGATGCTCTGCCTTGACCCTCTGACACGTGTCACACACAGCCACATATTCAGCCACATCCCTTTTCATACCATACCACCAGTACATCTGCTTTAGATCTTGATACATCTTAGTGCTTCCAGGGTGAATAGAATAGGCAGAGTCATGAGCTTCTCTGAGAATAGTCTTTCTAATATGATCGATGTCAGGCACACAAATCCTCTTACCAAGCCAAAGTGTTCCTTGTTCATCGAGTCGGTAGTCAGGTGCCTTCCCTTCACTCATCAGCTCCTTGATTTCCTTCACCTTAGCATCCTCTAGCTGACCATCACGGATTTCCTGCTCCAAGGTAGACGCTAATTCTAGCAGTGACTCCTTCAGTGTGAGCTACCATCCCAAGGTTCAATTTCTCAAAATCTTTAAACAACTCTTCGGGCAGCTCGTGTGCCAGCACCATGTTCAACTGGTCCTTCCTACTCAGAGCATCCGCAACGACATTTGCCTTGCCCGGATGGTAATGTATCTCCAGATCATAGTCATTAATCAGCTCCAACCAACGGCGCTGCCTGAGATTGAGATCCCTCTGGGTGAAAATGTACTTCAAGCTCTTGTGGTCTGTATAGATGTTACACTTATTCCCCACTAGGTAGTGCCTCCAAATCTTCAGAGCGTGTACCACAGCTGCCAACTCCAAGTCGTGGGTAGGATAATTCTGCTCATGCTTCCTCAACTGCCTCGATGCATATGCCACCACATGTCCTTCCTGCATAAGCACACACCCCAATCCCAGCTTAGATGCATCACAATAGACGTCAAAACCTTTGCTGATATCCGGCATCACAAGAACAGGGGCAGTAGTCAACAGCTGCTTTAGCTTCTCAAAACTGGCCTGACAAGCTTCGGTCCACTTGAAGTCTGCATCCTTCTCCAAAAGTGAAGTAAGAGGCTTCGCTATCTTAGAGAATCCCTCAATGAACCGACGATAGTAACCTGCCATTCCCAAGAAACTTCTTACCTGCTTCACAGAAGTAGGTGGCTTCCAGTTCAACACATCATTAACCTTCCCTTGGTCAACTGCTACGCCACCATCAGTAATGACATGACCCAGAAAAGAAACTTCCTTCATCCAGAACTCACACTTGCTGAACTTGGCATACAGCTGGTTCTCCCTCAACTTCTGCAACACCAACCTCAGATGCTCTTCATGCTCTTCCTCGTTCTTGGAGAATACCAGGATATCATCAATGAACACCACCACGAACTTATCCAGATATTCCATAAACACCTTATTCATCAGATACATGAAGTAAGCGGGGGCATTAGTCAAACCAAAGGACATTACCGTGTACTCATAAAGGCCATATCTGGTGGAGAAAGCTGTCTTGGGAATATCACAAGGCCTGATCTTCATCTGATGATAACCGGAACGCAGATCAATCTTAGAAAACACTCTGGCTCCTCTCATCTGGTCAAAAAGGTCATCAATCCTGGGCAACGGATACTTATTCTTGATAGTGACATCATTAAGTAACCTGTAATCCACACACATCCTTTCTGTGCCATCCTTCTTCTTTACAAAGATAATCGGTGAACCCCACGGTGAAGAACTAGGACGGATAAAGCGTTTACTTAAAAGTTCCTTTAATTGTTGTTTCAGTTCTTCTAAATGTTTAGCAGAGAGTCTATATGGTCTTTGCGAGATGGGTGCAGTACCAGGAATAAGATCAATGAGAAATTCGACATCTCGGTCAGGTGGCATACCTGGCAGCTCGTCTGGAAAAACATCTGGGAAATCACACACCACCTTAATATCTCCTAGCGACACACCATCCATTTGATTAACTGTACCATTGGTTGCACCTTCTGCTGTGGAGGGTAGAACAACGGCATATTCAATCCTTTCCCCTTGCGGTGAAGTGAGCCATACTGACCTCTTCGCACACTGAATGACTGCATCATGCTTTGCCATCCAACCCATACCAAGGATAACATCAATTCCTTGTGATTCAAGAACTATCGGATCGGTCCGGAAATCTTTCCCCATTATATTAATGTTAACATCACGACACCTGTAAGCTCCCTTCATCTGCCCCCCCGGTGAGGATACTAACATAGGTCTAGGCATGATGCACATGGGAATGCTATGTTGGGCTACGAATTGGGTAGTAATAAAAGAATGGGATGCTCCAGAATCGAATAGAACTGATGCAGGAGCTGAGTTGACAAGGAACATACCAAGCAGAACTTCTGGGTGCTCCTGAGCTGTCTCAGCTGCAACGTGATTTACCCGGCCTTGCATGTAGTTCTGGCGTCCCCTGCCACTCTGTGGTGTAGGATTCCCGGTCCTGGCCTGCTGAGTTTGCTGGTTCTGTCCCTGTGGGGTCTGGGTCTGCTTCCGGGGACAGTTGTTGGCAAAGTGATTAGGATCACCACACTTGAAACAAGCACGAGGGGTAGTAGTGCTGCCTGGAGCTGGTGTCTTCACTGGTGTCTGAGCTGGAGTAGTCTGGCGGTTCTGCTGGAAGTTCTGTTGGGTATTCTGCTGGGATGCGGGACGTTGCGGTGTAGGTGCGGAGCGCTGACCCTGGTTCTGCCCATATCCACCATTGTAACCTCCAAAGCGGAACGGTGCGCTCTGCTGAGGTGGGGTGAAGCGAGGGCGAGAGATGTTGCTAGACTGTCCGGACCCACTGAACTTCCTCTTCTCACCCAGCTCCTGGCGTTTGTGTTCCAGACCAATTGCCTTGTCTATCAGTTCCTGAAAGGTGGGGAAGGTGTGAGAGTACAACTGATAGTTTAACGGCCCAATCAAACCGTTCAGGAACCGTTCCTGCTTCTTCTCATCATCAGACACCTCTTCTGGAGCATAACGGGACAACTGGATGAACTTGTCCCGATACTCACTCACGGACATTCCTCCCTGCTTAAGAGCAAGGAACTCTGCTTTCTTCAGCTTCATAAGACCTGTCGGAATGTGATACTTCCTGAAGTTGTTCTTGAACTCATCCCAAGTGATAGCATCAGCATCCTCATGAGCGGCCGTGAACGAGTCCCACCAATCTGCAGCAGTTCCCTCCAGGCGTCCAGAAGCATAAAGGACCTTCTCCCGGTCAGTACACTGAGTAATTTCCAGCATCCTTCCCACAGTCTTCAGCCAGTCGTCAGCCTGAAGCGGATCCGCGGAATGAGAGAACGTCGGGGGCCTGTGGCTCATGAACTCCCTATGCTTGTCCCTGGGCGGCGGGTTCTGGTTGTTGTTCCCCTGGTTGTTGTTCCCCTGGTTGACTTGAGCCTGGAGTCCAGCCACAGTGTTAGTCAATGTCTGGAGGAACACCATCTGCGCCTCAAGAAACGGCTCCATCTCTGACGGCAGTGTTGGTTCTGGCTGAAGGTTCGGGTTGGGGTTGACGTTCCTTGACGGACGAACTGTTGGTGGTTGATCAACTCCTGCACCAGACCTGGTGTTCACCATCTGAGTGTTAGAGATACAGGTTTCAGATTGTGACTGACAAAGATATAATAGAAAGATTGTGCTCAACAGCGTAATTAGATAATAACAGACAATTTCAGGATAGGACAGGATTCTGATTAGACGAAAAGACCAGATATAAGTCATGAACAGGACTTCCAAAAATTATGAGAAAATTACAGGATAAAGGTTACTAAATTCCAGAACCAACCCATCTTGAATAATATAAATCGGAGTTATAAAACTCGAGATATAAAATAAACAAGCTGCATACGTCAGATCATTGTAACAGATTCATGTTCTGAGAAAAGCAGACGCATATCTCCCTGTCCGTAAGTCCAAAAATCATGAAAAATTACCAGGATTTCACCCAATAAATTCTGAATCTAACCCCCTTGGTTTCACTTGAAACCGATCTCTGTAGCTTCTGAATAAATTCGAACAGTACCGAAAGGTCATGCAGTGACGCGAACCGATTTGCGTTGAACAAGATTTACAAGATAGATAAAGCGAGATAGATAAAGGATTAAATTATGAGACAAAAATTAAAACCCCAAACTAAACTTTATTAAACTGATGTCGCTGTGGTAAACTCCACAACACACCACACTCATTACAAAGACCCAAATCATCCATAAGCAAAATGACAAGCACACGTTCACTCTTAACAAAAGGCGCAACTCGAAACGACGATCGTTTAACGCTAACGATTACAAGAACTCTAAGCTCTTAAACTTAAGGACTCCGAAACTCCTAACTCCTAAGCTCCTAAGCTTCCTTAAAGCTAGTTGATGTAGGTAATGGCTCCTCCATATCTTGTCTTGCGGCGAGGGGGTGAACGTGCTGGACAAACTTCTTTATCTTCCTCCACCTCCGCTGGATCCTCTCCACGGAGTGCAGCTCGAAGCTTCTTGTTCTTCAACCTTTCAGCAGCTAGCATATCATAGGCATGGTTCAACTCATCGGTGGTGCCCACAGCATAGGTGTGAACCGCTGCGGTGTACTTGGCATGGTCCCTCAGGTCCTCATTCAGTTGATTCTGGATGTCCAGGATTATGCTGCTCACGGCCTCCGGTGCTGTCCGAGGGAAGAACTTCCAAATGGTGCCTTGCAGCTCACCATTTTCTTGATAAAGCACCCTTCCAAAGGCCTGAAGCGCAGCATCATCCCTTCCAGCTGCAAAACTGCCTCTGAATGCTATGGCTTGAAACTTGGCGGCCTCCAGAGTCCCTCCATGCACATAATCAGCGACGCGAATCTGCACGGACACCTTCCACTCTGCCGGATACCTGGGGTGACGCCATTGATTACCCTTGTACATAATCTCTACCGGCAGTTGGAGACGCTCAAACAGCTCCTTGAGTAGCGCGGGAAGACGGGCATTGCCACCATCGTGATAGTGGCGAGTCAGAGTCCAGAACTCAGGCGGAGGCGGCTGGGCATTCTCTGAATTCTCAGATGAAGACTGATCTGGAGACTGGATAGCCTCCTCGTAGTATTCTCCTTCGCCCAGGTACTCCTCTACCTCCTCAGGATCCTCCTCTTCGTCTTGAACTTCATGATGCTCTTCTCCTGCAGGAGCTTCAGCTTGGGCTTCCTGTTGCTCCTCCACTCCAATGGCGGCTGGAGGCACTGGCTGGTCAACATCAACCGCTGGAGCACCATCTTCACCCTCTTCAACGTCTTCAATCTCGATCACCTCCACCTCCTGCAGCGGCGGCGTGTGCACCTCCACATCGGGGCCTTCCACCACCAGCTGAGCATCAACCTCTTCATCACTGTCTTCCTCCCACTCACGGACACGCTGAAGCATAGCACTCTTACGAGCGGACTCCCGAGTCATCACCATCTTCTGAGATAAGGAAAATTTTCAACAAGTAAGATATGTAATAAAATGAATAGAAATAGCTCCAAGGGTGAGATAAAATCAACGACAAGAAGAGATAAAATAAAGATAAAAATAAAAATGGAATAAAATAGTTTTATATCAGAGTCAAGCGGAAATAAAAGGCTTCTAAGCTTTAGTATCCTTAATTCGACCATTTTCTAACTAGGCTAACGTTCCTAGAGGCAACACGGCTCTGATACCACTTTTGTCACGCCCGTTTTCAGAAGAAAACGAACCATCTCATATGCAAGTCTTTAACCAAGGCAACTCACATATAATCGACAAAAATAAATATCACAGCGTGCAAGAATAAATAGAGAGTAGTAAATAGCATTATTACAAGCCAAGGTTTGTCTCCATAGAATAAATAGAGTCTTTATTTAACGCTGCAAACGAAACTCCTCTAAGACCTTGAGGTTGCCTGGCAGAGACGCAGCCTAGAACTCCTGGAAATCGCCGGTGAACTCCTCAAAGCTCCCCACGTCTGAACAAATCCGGATCGGTCGTTGCAAAAATAAATGAACAAGCGTGAGCACATGCCGTACTCAACAAGCTAAAGATAACGATATGATATGCAAGGCTTAAACAAGGATAGGCTGAAGGTTTAAGCATTTAGCATTTTAATTGATCAAATTTTTAATTAAGCAAGCTTAAGTATAAGTTTATACCACCCACAATTAATGAAATAAAATAACATAAAGATGAGAGCCTCAACATAAAGTAAATGATTTGAATAAAATTCCGATAAATTAAATATGTGAGTGTCCAGGCCGCTCGTAACCGTGAGCACGGCTATCATGATAGTTTTTTATTAACCTTGCAAGGTTTGTACAGCTTTACCCAGCAGAAGTGTCACCCTTTTTGCCCGAGGTTTGCAAAGCCCCATTAGACACTTCCTTTGGTGAATGGCCAGGGATCCACTACGAGACCGTTACGAAGCTTCCCTAACAAGTGACAACCCGCTAAGGTTCCAAGCCGAAGCAGGCATAACCCTCTCTGATGAGTGCTCCTTAGCAAAGGCCGCTCCTCAACAGGGCCGGGCTATACACCGTCAACGCTTCCCCTCTTGCCCAGTCCAGGTAAGATTGTCCCAAGCTAGAGTCACTAGTTAATAAGTCAAGGCCAGAGCCCATTAGCACTGCGGTTGTACGGTATGTCCCGGGTGGTTCTCCATGTTTCCGATTAAATAAATGATCTTGTTACCGAGGCATAACATGATAAACTCAAGATTAACATAGGGTTCAATTAAACAGTAGAGCACTAGCAAGATCTACAACAAATTATTAACCCAAGGCAAAGGCATGATAATCAGGATAGGGTGGCTAGGCATGTCCTTAATAGGTAAACCCATCAAAATTAAATATAACATGCAACTATGATTGGTTGAACATAAAAGTAAGTTTTTAATTTAAATAGGACAAAGCATGACCAAGGCGACTTGCCTTCAGCGAACCCTTGCTGCTGCCCGAACTCCTCGAACTCCTCAAACTCCTCTCCCGGGAAGTCCTCGAAGCGCGGATCGTCTACCGGTACACACATGCACAAGCAAAGGAAATAATAAGAAAACAGTACAACAATCATAAGAAACCAACACATGGTCCACACATAAAGATTGTACACGAAACGACGATTCCAACGGTATATAGAACGCGTAAAACGGAGCTAAGATGCAAAAGTTATGATGAAAACAAGATTAGGGACTTGCTGGTAAAGATCAGAAACTTCCAGGGGCCTAATCGTAAACAAAAGGACTAAACTGAAAGGATTTTTGAACTGCGCGAAATAAATAAGTAAATAAGAAGAAAGCCAGGGGCTTTTCTGCAAAACAGCCGACGGCGACGGCGGCTTAACGGCCGGCTGACGCCAGCCTGACGTCAGCGCTAACGCCGGCGCTGACGTCGGCGCGGCCGGCACCGTGGACCACGCCGTGGACGAGGTCCACGGGTCCACGGTGGACCGAGGCGAAAGGGTACGCCAGGATTTAATCCTGGCCGCTCGCTTCAAATCAACGGCTGGCGGCGGCTCCGGCGGAACGGCGGCGACGGCGACGGCGGCGCCATGGCCGGCGAGCGGCGGCTCACGCGAACAGGCGCGGGAGGGCACGGAGGCGCGTGCCAAATGCACCAAAACGACGCGGAGCGCCTCGCGAACCTTACCCAAGAGACGGCGGCGACCGGAAGCGGCGGGAGGCGGCGGCTCGAGCGACCGGGGGGCGGCGGCGCTAGGGTTTCACGCGGCGGCGGCGCACCGAGGCTTGCGGCGGCTAGGGTTTCGGGTGGGGGCGCGCGAGGCGAGGCGGCGCGCAATAAATAGGCCGGGGAAAGGCCTTGGCGTGCGTGCCACGCCACGGGCGACGCGGCGGAGTCGGACTCGAGCTCGAGTCCGGCTCGGGCACGGCTGCCCGGCGGGGATGACAAGCGGGCCCCACCGGTCAGCGACTGAGCGAAGGCGGGCGGAGGCGCGGGCGCAAGCGCGAGAGGGAAACGGAAAATCGACAAGGCGGCCGCGGGCGCGAGCGAGGTGTGAAAGCGGAAATCCACGCGGCGCCAACGACGTCAGCAACCAGCGGCCGCGCGCGGGGAGCTGGGCCGCGGCTGCTGGGCCGCGCTGCGAGCTGGGCCGGCTGGGCTGCGATGCGAAGAGCGCGAGGGCGAAACTGAGCGGGCCGAAAAGCTCAAGGGGCAAAACTGGACTTAGCTGAAATTAAACAAAACAACATTCAAACTAAAATTTGAATTCAAACAAACTTGAATCCAAACACAATAAAATAAATATGCAGCAGCATGAATGCAACAATGCAACCTACTTTAATTTAATTTGAGAAAATGTTTTCCAACTCACATTTAATTCGAATAAATTCTAGAAAATCCTTAAAAACCTTAACTGAGCTTGAATAAATTCTAGAAAATTTTATTAATTGCAAAAGTTGAAATTTAGGGTGTTACAACACGCAAACTATGCAGTTCAATGGGTCAGTTTCTGAAAGACTACACGTAGTCTCATCACGGCAGGTCGTGTTTCGGCAGTTTTTTTTTTCTTTCAACAGGATTTAGAAAAAAAAACACATGCTGCTTTGTTAGGAAAAAAAATCATGGGAGCGATGTAGTACGTACGTGCAGCCAAAGCTGGCCGTGACGGCGTGATCACAGTAGTAGAGCGTAGAGCTTTGGCACTGGTCTTGTCATCTGCGAGGGGCAAGCATGAATGTTTTTTCGATCCAATCGTAGTTAATCCTGCCAACACGTAACGGCATTTTGGGAGATGTATGTATACCGGTAGATGTACACAAAAATATCATTAATACAAGAAAAAGATTGCAAATAATCATGCAAATCTTTTCACATTTGGAAAATGATTGGTTTCGGAGGAGGAAACAAGTCAGCCAGGAAGAATATCCCGAGGAATTCTTCATCCTCACGCTTACCACACTTTTCAACGACTCTTGCCAACCCCTCTGATTTGACATACCTTAGCAACAAAATAAAGATAACAAAGAGAAGGATTACAGCTTGCATTCGCGTGATTATTTCAAAAGGGGAATAAGTGCCTTCACGGTGGTTAGGCGAAACCGACGAAACCAACCTTGGATTTATTTGTTGTTGGACAAACCTTGCTAGCTGATTAGCGTGGAAAAATCAGGAGCAAAAAGTGTGTAATCGGAAGCATCTGACTCGGTCAGAAAAGGAGGCGAGGCCAACGGAACCACAAGCGTTTAGAGAAAGAAAGCACTCGCAGTCGCAGCTTGCTAAGCTTATTCACATGATGAACAATTTCGAAAACCATCTAAATTTAAATCCACAGAGAACACCTACCCTACCCTGCAAAACAACACTACCTCGACATTCCAAGCCGCAACAAATCAATCCCTGACACTCACAGGTCTTCATCTTGGAATCTTTCAGGTTAAACAATTCTCTAATCACCAACACTCGAGCGCTTGTTTATCCGATTCCCCTGTCCACTCCACGGCCTGCCTGTCTGACTGTCGAGTCGAATCGAACGAAAACCTCTGGTCCGTGCCCGGAGGCCCGGACCCAGTCAAACACTCAAACTCCCCGGCGACCGTGGGACCCACCCACTCCCGACGCCCAGCAAACTAACCAGATTCCACTCCGGGCCCGCATCCCAGTGACCCATCGGGTTCTCGAGAGAGGTGAGAACAGCACGACGTGGGAGCGCCGACGGGCCCCACGGCGCCCTGCTACGCGTACCCGAGAGCCCATCCCACACGCCTCGTCCTTACCGTTAGTACCCGACACAGGTCTCGCTGGTAGCCTGGCCTCGTCTCGTCCCGTCTCGGCCTCGCTCTCGCTTCGCCCTCTCTCTCTACCTGCTTCTCTCTCTAGCCCCCCTTCCTTCCTTCCTCCTCTCCTCCTCCCCCACCCGCACAGTGCCCAATGCCGCGCAAACCCTAGTGCCCCCACTCCCGATCTCGCGCGGCAGCCATGGGCAACTGCTGCCGCTCGCCGGCCGCCGCGGCGCGGGAGGATGTCAAGTCGTCGCACTTCCCGGCCTCCACCGGTGGGAAGAAGAAGCCCCACCAGGCGCGGAACGGCGCCGGCGCCGGCGCGGGCGGCGCCGGGGAGAAGAAGCGGCTGTCGGTGCTCGGGGAGGAGGGGCGCGACGTGGGCGCCGGGATCGAGGAGAAGTACGCGCTGGACCGGGAGCTCGGGCGCGGCGAGTTCGGGGTGACGTACCTGTGCATGGACAGGGGCACGCGGGAGCTGCTGGCCTGCAAGTCGATCTCGAAGCGGAAGCTCAGGACGCCCGTGGACGTGGAGGACGTGCGGCGGGAGGTTGCCATCATGCGCCACCTGCCCAAGAGCCCCAGCATCGTGTCGCTGCGGGAGGCGTGCGAGGACGAAGGCGCCGTGCACCTCGTCATGGAGCTCTGCGAGGGCGGGGAGCTCTTCGACCGCATCGTCGCCAGGGGCCACTACACGGAGCGCGCGGCGGCCGCGGTCACGCGCACCATCGTCGAGGTCGTGCAGCTCTGCCACCGCCACGGCGTGATCCACCGGGACCTCAAGCCCGAGAACTTCCTCTTCGCTAATAAGAAGGAGAACTCGCCGCTCAAGGCCATCGACTTCGGCCTCTCCATCTTCTTCAAGCCCGGTAAGCTCCCGCCACCGAGATCCGCCCCTGATTTGGGCGAACTCCCGGCCGCAATTTTGGACTTCTTTTCGTGGACTCTGGCTGGATCCATGGGTTTGGTCGCCGGTAGTGGTCGCTGCTGTAGCTAATTGCTTTTCTCGTGCTTGCGTAATCTGAGGCGGAATTGGTGTTTCTCTTCTTCTGTAAGCCTGTAACGTTAGGAGTTCCTTAGATTTACATTTTGGAACAAGTTCTGATGTTGGACATGACAGCACTTAGCAGCTTAATGTAACTTGTTGCTGTTGCTTCTGAAGGCATTTATACCTTGCAGACTATGTGGTGAGCTCAGATATTCGAATCTAGGAGTTAGGTTGACCTGTTGGCTCAGTGCCTCACTGCTATTTTTAGAATTTGGAAACAATTAGTGGGAGCATACGTCACAGTCGCTTAGCAGTTGCCCAGCATGGCTGACTTGTCTTTCAACCAGTACATAACCTTGTATGCTTATTCCGTTGCAACTGAGTTCAGTCATTTTGCGAAACTAGATTTGTGCAACAATAATACGAATTTGGACATATGTTTCAAGTAACTTCCATTAGACTTAGAAATGCACATACATAACTCTGTATCACCTAAACAAATGATCTGTTTCTTTGGCTGCAATGCAATCATCTTGGCAATTGCTGTAAATTAGCATCCACATATAGTCACAGAAACCATTTTGGTATGAACTTTCCACAGCACTGTGTGGGTGTGGTGGAAATCGATTGTGGTTTGATGATCTAACTTACCTGCTTTTGTGATGTGTGCCTTTGTTAAATGTGTGTATGCTATTTTTCTCAATTCATAAAGGCATTGTTTTCCTTTTTAGGTGAAAAGTTTTCGGAAATTGTGGGAAGTCCCTACTACATGGCTCCTGAAGTCCTCAAGAGGAACTATGGACCTGAAATAGACATATGGAGCGCTGGTGTTATCTTGTACATTTTGTTATGTGGTGTTCCTCCATTTTGGGCTGGTAAAAGGCTTTCATGTGAGAACCTTTTGTCCTTCAGTGTTACTCTTGTGCAAATGATCTTACCAGGCAAAAATTGCAGAGACTGAACAAGGAGTTGCACAAGCTATTCTTCGGGGAAATATAGATTTTAAGCGAGAACCTTGGCCCAATGTTTCAGACAATGCTAAAGATCTTGTTCGACAGATGCTCCAGCCTGATCCAAAACTCAGGTTAACAGCAAAACAAGTTCTTGGTAAGTTTTATATCGCGCTTTTTTTTTGTCACATTGCTACATTGGCACATTGCATTAGACGTGTTCAGTCGAAGTGCATATCACATCTAAATAAAACTTCTGTCTGATCTTGTCTGAATCCTTGTTCCAGTAGTTGGTCCTGGTCCAGCTATAGTTTCTGACATCTTTCTGTCTCCCAAGTGTTATCTGCCTGCTTACTGCTTAGATAATCTTGCTAAGTATAGTCGTGTAATGCCGTGATTGTAAAAGTGAGTATGGGCAATATTGAAGTAAACAGAGAAATATGTTTTTGTGTACTTAATTCAAGATAGTGTTTAAAGGCAGACTTATTTTGTTATTGTGCCTCATGGCAAGTGCCAGATGGCAGTTACTGGTAGATTATTATTTTCCAAATTAATATGGTAAAAGGTCACTGTTTGTCTAACACTATTTGCTACCCAAATGAATTAGGTGCCACCAAGTTTGTTCACTTATTGCTGTTACTTTCATGCCACCATGGAAACATTATTTCTTACACTCTTGGATAATAACCAAACCGTGAAATATTTATTTTTTTGCACTGTATAGATCTTAAATAATGTTCAAAGTCCGTCTGGCATGTGTACCATCCAATTTTGTCCCCTCTTTCTGTTCAGGCAGATATGAGGTTTTTGACTTCTTTTGATACAGCGCTCATGCGCCTTCTTTATTTTTGTTGTCGCAGAGCATCCCTGGCTTCAAAATGCTAAGAAAGCTCCAAATGTTCCTCTTGGAGATATCGTAAAGTCAAGACTGAAACAGTTTTCAAGGATGAACAGATTCAAAAGAAGAGCTCTAAGGGTTCGAAACCTTCCTTTCTCATGAAACTGACTCAGTGTGCTTTACTGTGTTCTGTCTCATGCTACCATGGAAACATTTGCTTTACTGACAAAACCCGGTACTTTACTAGGTGATTGCTGATCACTTATCTGCTGAAGAGGTTGAGGACATAAAAGAGATGTTCAAAATGATGGATACGGATAATGATGGTATAGTTTCTTATGAAGAGTTGAAGAACGGGATTGCAAAATTTGGTTCCCATCTTGCAGAATCTGAAGTGCAAATGCTCATCGAAGCTGTAAGTACTTTCTGTTTAATCGATTGAGTCACCATTTTCAGTTGTAGTTGATTGGAATCACATGGTTTCTGCTACCTTTGATGGTGTAATATGTTGGGTTGTTAGTTTCCATGAAACCAGCAAGTTAGTTATAGCTGTACCAGATGGGCAGGCGGTGCAAATGGTTTGCCTTTTCTTCAGTACTTTGTCCTAGGGACTGTGGAGGTTAACAATATGGTATTAAGGACATAATGAAACATTTAATCCTATTAATTCAACCTTTATTTTTCCCCTTAGTTGTCTGGATCCATATAAGGCCATTTTTGCATTTTGAGTGCCAGCTCGAGAACTTAGGTGAATTGGTTGGCATCATGTAGTATTTTTGAGAAGAAGATGTTGGTTGCGTATCTAATTTTGCAGCTGGAATAATAGGTGGATACAAATGGTAGAGGAGCACTAGACTATGGTGAATTTTTGGCTGTCTCGCTTCACTTACAAAGGATGGCAAATGATGAGCACCTTCGGCGGGCCTTCCTATTCTTCGACAAAGATGGCAATGGTTTCATTGAGCCTGAGGAGCTTCAGGAAGCCCTGGTGGAGGATGGAGGAGCCGATAGTATGGACGTGGTCAATGACATATTGCATGAGGTTGACACGGATAAGGTGATTATTCATAACCCTCCTGAGATAATTAGTCTTTGAATATTATTTATCACTTAAAGATGCAAAAACTTTTATTGTCTCTGCAGGATGGCAAAATTAGCTATGAAGAATTTGTCGCGATGATGAAAACTGGCACAGATTGGAGAAAGGCGTCAAGGCATTATTCAAGAGGGCGCTTCAATAGCCTTAGCATAAAGCTTATAAAAGATGGGTCCGTAAAACTGGGTAATGAGTGAGGTTGCTGCTTGCAGCCGGCGCTGCTCCATGCATTGTAGTCTGCCCCCTCTGGCCCACTAAGCAGAAACCCTCATCCACTTGCTAATTATTATTTTGTCTGGGATTTAGATAGGCAGAGCCCCCCTGATTGGTTCACTCGTGTAATTAGTAGCCTTTTCAGTACCGCTGAGGAGCATGTACTGAATGATGTGCGCCTGCTTGCTTGCTCATCTCCCCCGGTGTACCTGACGCTCAAGTGTTGTAAAATGTTTTGCTGTTGGCCTCAAATGCAATTTGCTGCTTTGGTGTACTGGTGTTGTAGATTATTTGCAATAGTAAAGAACTACTCCCTCCGTTTCAAATTATAAGCCGTTTTGGCTTTTCTAGGCTCATTGTTTTGTTATGCACCTATGTATATGTTATATAGCAAAATCTATGTACCTAGAAAAGCCAAAATGAATTATAATTTAAAACGGAGGGTGTAGATGTAGATATTAAACAAAACTGCTGACAAGGATGCCCTGTTCGTGGCTCCGCTAGGTTGAAAAGTCTGTCGATTTTGCCTGATTCTGCACTTATTCAATATTGTGCTGTCAGGGAGAAAATCTACGGGCTCATAAGCCATCAAACAGGGCGTAAATATGAAACTCTTTGGTAATTTGTTAAGAGTGAAGTTACTGAGTTGTCGATTCCTTTTCAGCTGTAGGCCTGACTTTCAAACTGTCAACTGTTTTGTTGAAGCTTAACTGAAATTTTCAAACAGCAGTTAAGATGCACCGTCCTCTAAAGAGTGAAGAGAGCATGTAACAGCGATCACGTGCGGCTTCAACTATACCATCAGCAGAAAAGAGCATAATGCAATTTGTAAGTCTGCAGTCCATATACAGTGCTATGGTATGGATGCTGTTCTCTTTGCACTAGCTGTAGGCATGTACAGTAGCTTACATGTACGGTAAAAACTTCTGGCGGTATTTTGGCATATTCCAGTAGCCCGATACCAGAAATGGACGAAGAAGTCTTCAGAAACAGAAAAGAAGATCTGGATCAGGATTCCCTGTAGTTTGGTGCGGTGGAGCTCGTGAGAGGGGCCTGTCTGATAGCATTCGCTTTTCAGGTTCAGGCAATGGCTTTGGCCTTTGGCTTTGGGAAGATACGGCAATGGTGCAATGCTACACGAGAATCAGACATCGTCTGCCACCCTTTCCCTTTCCATTTCCGTCCGATGTATTTGGCCCGTGTTTAGTTCCTTTCCGAAATTTTTTCACCCATCACATCAAAGGAGAATCTTAGATACATGGAGTATTGAATGTAGACGAAAAATGTGAAAAGCTATATAGATAGGCTGTAAATCGCGAGACGAATCTAATGGGACTACTTAATCCATGATTTGCAACAGTAGTGCTACAGTAACCGTCTGCTAATTATGGATTAATTACCTTTTAATTACCATAGTTAGATTCGTCTCGAGATTTTCAATCTATCCATATAACTTTCCACTTTTTCCGTCTACGTTTACTACTCCTAATTCGGTAAAATCAAAACCCGAAATCTTTTCACGAAATGTTTTCGGGAACTAAACACGGCCTTGGGATTGTGGAGTAGTACCTGACGCTTGCCAGATCTACCGAACTACCATTAACTGCTTTGATCATCCGATAAAGAAATCACATGACAAAAAGAGAAGATCAAGAACCGGCTGGAGATGCAAGTGTGTGAGCTCGCAGCCGTCACCGACCGTGGGACCCAGGGTGAACTGTTTGCATGTTCGTCCATCTTATTCTGATAGCTTTTCCCGCATGATCCTATGGAGACCTGTACACCCGTACCATCTATACCATTCGCCTTAAAACGAGTATAGACACGACACGACGCGTGCATAATTAAGCGTCAATCTAGTAGTTAAGTATTCGTTGACAGAGAAAGGAGCGCTTTACCCCCTTGTAGACCCTAACCACCGTGACAACGAAATTCCCTAGTCCAAAGTTCAGGGTGCGCCTAATCCTTTGCGGTGCTTCACCCAGTGACCAGATTTGTTGTGTTGTTTCAGTCTGAATGGCAAGGAAATCCATTGATTTCAGATTGAAACTCAGCGCCCGTGATCACTTCTTGTGTTCTGAATGTCAAATTGACCGGATCGATCACAAATGCAGCAATTGAAGTCGTTTAAAATTTCGAAGTGTACGTTTACAGGGCGCATGCGTCATAGCAAATCGATGCGGGTGGTATGGTACGAAGCCGCCGGCGCCTCGGCAGATCTGGTGTCCCCTTCTGCTGTTGGGATCCGACGCCAGCGCCAGCCACCGGCCCGTAGCGTCTGGCTGTCACGGGCACGCCGCCGGCCTGGCAGGCGCAGAGGATCCTCCCCCACCTCCCCAGCGAAGCAGGGGAGGAGAGGACGGCGTCCAGGTATGCTGCGGGCCCGCGCGGCAGCGACCGACAATAATGGCGGCACTCCACATCGGACTCCACTCCCCACCTCCCCGACCACCCACCGCATCGCCACGCGACAGCGACGCCCCGCCCCGCCACCGCCCCCCGATCCCCGCGAGACGCCGACGGCTGGGCCAGCCGCCCGTGCCGTCGGGGAGCGGCGGGCCCCAGCGCCCAGAGCTACGCCGCACGCTCGCTCGCTCTAGAAGAGTTGTTGCGCGGGCGCCCGGCCGCGGCGGCCGTTGGATCCCGTGCCGTGCCGCCCGCCGCCTCGCCCAGCCGCCGTCTCAGTCAATTGCCGCTGCGTCGCCTGCCTGCCCGCCCGCCTGCTTTGCTTCGCCCTCGCTTCGCTTCAAATGTCAGCGGCGGCGGAGCGGCCGCGAGCTTGACCCCCGGGCGCGCGTGGGCTCCCGAGCCAAACATGTCGGCGCCTGGCGCAGAGGGGGCCATGGCGGACTTCGTCGGAGAGAGCGGCTTCGTGCGAGCGGCCTCCTCTGCCTTCGGGGCCGCGGAGTTATCCTCTGGATTCGATGATCCCAAACTCCCGCCGCTGCGGCTGCGCGCCTCGTGCGGCGGCGCCGCGATCGCCAGTCCGTGCTCCAGCTCTTCCTCTGAGGCCTTCGTCAGCATGAGCTCCACGCCCTCAGGTACAGCTTGCTTGCGACAGTGAATTTTCCCCCCGATGCGACACCGCTCCTAATCTCGATCCTTCGGGTGATCGGATGGTGCTTGCTCTGAGTTTGTTTACTTCTGATCCTAATTTTGGTCGGTTTTGCTGGCTCGGTCGCTCCCCGTGTAAATCAGAAATGCCGAACCCGTCCGGGCTGTGGTCGCCGCCGCGCGCTCCGTCCGAGGCGTCCTCGTCGGAGATGGAGTTCGGCACGGCGCGCGAGTACGACACCACTGACCCCTTCTTCGGCGACAACTGGCTCTACGACAAGCTCCTGTTCCACAGCAAGCCGGAGAGGGACGGCAGCGAAGGGGAGGACAAGTTCATTGTTGGTCCTGACATCAGCTTGCGGCGGAGCGAGACGCGGGAGCTTGGCAATGGCTGTGGCGGCAGGAACGTACCCAGAGATGGCATTGCGGATTCTGATGGGTGCGCGGAGGTGAATGCTTGCTCATCACCGCCCTGTCGGTGCTGCTACGGGGAAAGGAAGAATGATGAAAAGTTGGTGAGAGATTCTTGCTCTGCTGTTTATGGGAGGTATCAGATCATGGACGACCATACGGAAGTGCTTGATGAGTGTGTCGCAGAAGCATTCCGGTTCAGGCTGAACGAGTTCGCTGATGCTCGTGATCCGATACTGGATTTAAAGAAAGGGGAGGGCGATGGGTTGGATCTTAGTGCTCTGGAGAAGGAGCTTCAAATGCTTAGTCCATACTTGTCTGATGCAGATGCTCTTGACAGTAAGTTTCTGACCTCTTTTCTCTGTTAAGTTTCATTTCTTGCATTTTGCAAAATTTTCTAGCAAATTAAGAAGGAGCTCACTTCATGATGTTTGTGACACCCAACCCATTTGTTTCGGCCCAGTAGTGGTCTGTTAGCGCGGTGTGCGCGTGTTTAGTTCCACATTGCTAGTTGAGCAAGGGTGGATCCAACTTATAAG
Organism: Urochloa ruziziensis; assembly: GCA_015476505.1. NCBI lineage: Eukaryota > Viridiplantae > Streptophyta > Magnoliopsida > Poales > Poaceae > Urochloa > Urochloa ruziziensis. Next base: position 49,795,664 of record CM027121.1, on the reverse strand, counting down.
CCTTTGTCCCCCAGCCATAGCACCTTCGGGTTAATACTTTTACACGAAGCGAGGACGAAAGTGTAAGCAGGGTGATATGTGTACACGTGCCCGCCCCTCGGGAGGGCTGGGCGGTGCGGCTTTGGAGGACGGGGTGTTACAAATGGTATCAGAGCCGACCCTCCCGGTTGCGCGTACGGGTCAGTGTGCGGGCATAGGGCGCATGGCGCGTGTGGGCTCGGATGGGACACACGGCATGGCATATGGCGCCAGCACTGGACGTACGGGCGTGCGCCAAGAGGGGGCGGTCTGGGACATTTTTGCCCGTGTGGGTGAGTTGGCACCGACGAGGACGGCGGGTTCTTTGAGGGTGGGTGTGTGTCACACCCAGCCCATTTGTTTCGGCCCAGTAGTGGCCTGTTAGCGCGGTGTGCGCGTGTTTAGTACCACATTGCTAGTTGAGCAAGGGTGGAGCCAACTTATAAGCCTTTGTCCCCCAGCCATAGCACCTTCGGGTTAATCCTTTTACACGAAGCGAGGACGAAAGTGTAAGCAGGGTGATATGTGTACGCGTGCCCGCTCCTCGGAAGGGCTGGGCGGTGTGGCTTTGGAGGACGGGGTGTTACAATGTTGTAACTGGATCACCTTTTATGTTAAGAGATCGGAATTTTCACTAATCCCTGGCTGCCATTCTGCTTGACACATATGCCTTTTCTCAAAATATAAACTAAACCCTACCTTTTAGGCATCGGGTTCAGGGTTAATGATGGTATATTGAATTTAGAATCACTGCTCAAATTGCACACCAGTGGATATAGTCGCAACAAAGCAAAATTGAATCTAATTCTACATGTCCATGATGTGATTTTAATTCTTGTTAGTCCAGATCTGTATGTATTTGTAACTCTGAAATTCATCCTTTACTTATCCAACCCCAAGGACTTTTTTCCTTTTTTGCTTGGAGTAAATGATTTCGTTTAAACTGTAATTACCTTTTGCAGATACTGGGCTTGGACATGACTTTAGAGGCAATGAAAAACTAGATGTTTGCATGGTGACAAACAAAGAAATTGCTGTTGAAGAAGAATTACTAAAAGATAGCTACAGCATACATCCTTTTCCTGAGAGCAGTGACCCTTTAGATGTTTATGGGGTGGAAGATTTTGTGACAGCAGATACATTTGTTCAAAACTCTAGTACTCACAAATTTCAGGAAGACCCAAAAGTTGATCCTGCACTCTCTAAGTTTCATCAGGAGTATGAGGTATTTGCCTTGAAAATTTTCCACCGGAAGAACAGGTTCACCATCAGATACCTTTCTTATTTTCTTCTGCCCCCAAATAATTCTAGGGATATTGTATGCTCATGCTATAGGTGTTCACTGCAGGACTGGCTTTGAGGAAAACAAAGAATTCCCTATTATCATAGATTCAGTTATAGCTGGAAGATATCGTGTCACTGAGTATCTTGGTTCTGCTGCATTCAGCAAGGTTGTACGGGCACACGACCTTCAAACTGGAGTTGATGTATGCCTTAAAATAATAAAAAATGACAAGGATTTCTTTGACCAGAGCTTGGATGAGATAAAGCTCCTTAAGTTTGTCAATAAGTATGACCCAGATGATGACCATCACATACTGCGTCTCTATGATTATTTCTACTATCAGGTGTGTGATTAATAGATTCAGTGAACTAAGCATTTTTCTTTGTTTTACACCATTGAATTCAATGTACATTCATATTGCTCTTAAAGAGGTTATTCATTCCAAGTCCTATGGATTCATTAAAGATACACATTTTTTTTTCTTCCAATTTCATGATGTATACTTCAATAATTTCCCCGTTTGATCTTTATCTTTGCTCATGTTTTAACTTGCGAAATGTTGATGGTGAAACAATTCAACAGGAACATCTCTTCATTGTCACTGAATTACTACGAGCGAATCTGTATGAGTTTCAGAAATATAACCAGGAGTCTGGTGATGAAATATACTTTTCATTGCCCAGAATACAGGTATGTCATATGTGTGCCTGTTTTGTGATCAAATAAATCACTCCATACAACTGTCATATGGATCAGTTAATTCTATGAATTGAGACCATTAAAATTCAAGTGATCAGAAAAAAATATATACAGTTAACCTTGTAATACCCTACTCCCTCCGTTCCAAAATGTAAGAGAATTTAGTTCTGTCCTATTTCAAACTTTTCTAACTTTGACTAACGTTATAGAAAAACATGTTAACATTATTTTTCTATAAACTTGGTCAGAGTGATAAGTTTGACCTAGGACAAAACTAAAGCCTCTTACATTTTGGAACATAGGGTGTAACTTACGTAAAGGAAAGTTCTTTCTTTGGGTCTCTGTTGACCAACTATCTCTGAATATTTTTTTTTTGGTGGAAACATAGAAGTCCTACTGCAATATGAGCCATTTGTCTTGCTTTCAGGCTATAGCTCGACAGTGCTTGGAGGCTTTGGTGTACTTGCATCATTTAAACATTGTTCACTGTGACCTGAAACCAGAGAATATCCTTCTGAAGAGCTACAGCAGATGTGAAATAAAAGTTATTGATCTTGGAAGCAGCTGCTTCTTGTCAGACAATTTAAATTTATACGTTCAATCACGTTCTTACCGATCTCCTGAGGTCATCCTGGGTATGCCATATGATCAGAAAATTGACATTTGGTCTCTTGGCTGCATCTTGGCTGAATTGTACACTGGTGAAGTAAGTTTTCATCATGACTTCCTATTCTCTGTTTTGTTTGGTATTATATTGAACTTCAACACACATTGAGATATTCTGTGCAGTGAAGCTTCAAATGGTTCAAAAAGAATAATTAAAATGACAAATAATGTTGTGCTGAGAGTTAAATCCTTGCATGTATTTTTTTAATCTTGCAACTGTTGGCGTTTTTTAAGCAATAACAGTAGAAGCCAGTACTGTGCTAAACAACTGTCAACACAACCTTGTTTGTCATTGTGTTGGCATTTGATGCTCTCGTTATGTTATGTTACTTGTTCTAGAGAAGACCAATTTACAGAACTTCTGTAGGTGCTTGACATGTTGGTAGGACCTTAGGCGGCATTGCATTAAGAAGAAATAGAGGCTCAAATTCAAGCTGAAGAAGACTCTAACCTGGATGGTGGCTTTGTTCATTCCAAAAGCTTATGATTAAACATCTGAAAAAAAATGTTTGCAATTTAAGGATGCAAATTATGGGGAATTATCTTGATATGATCTTTACCGATGTGTCTATTTAAATTTAACAGTAATAGTAGAGACCATGTTCTTCCACTTTTCAAAAGAACTGATATATGTGATTGCAACATGCAACCCCTTTGACATGTCACAGGTGCTCTTTCCTAATGAGTCAGTACCAATCATTCTTGCTCGTATGATCGGGACAATTGGTCCAATTGATATGGAAATGCTTGCGTCGGGACAGGAGACACAGAAGTACTTCACAGATGAGTATGACCTTTTCCACAAAAACGAGGTAATTAGTGGATTATATGCAATGATTATCATCATCACTTAGTTTGAATGTGCACTATGGTTCAAAATAAATCTATGATGTTGTACGTGTTATTTTTTGCATTAACCTGAAAATCCTAGTCTTTGTTTAGTTTTAAGGACCTCTGTATCACATTATTAATGCCAGCTGCAGTACAATTACTTTGTAATAGAGGCTATGATGCTGCACTTTTTCTAAATTCTATTATGCAATATACATAACCTTGGTTAGTGTAGAAGTAAAAGCTGATAGCTCAAATACCTGTGCCTGAGAAAAGTAATGTTATACCAAGTAACACTACCAATAGCAACAAGATACTGTTTTGAAGAAATCTCAATTCGCTAAATAAAAAGAGGTGTTCTCAATTGTACTTCATCCCTAAGAATCTGATCTGCAGGTGCAGGCACGATGCGTAACACTCAATCAAACAGGTTGCTGTTTACTTCTATCTGGGTCCCCTGTCGATTTGTATTAGTATCCCAGTTAGTTGTGCATGATCCCTGTACATAGTTTTGAGGCGCAGAAGAGCCCAAAAGTTTAACCCTGCACTTGTCCTAAAAGGAAATAATTGTTGTCACTGCGAAGTTTAGTTGTTTATTCTTTGCACAATTTCATTCCGCACAGAGTACTTATTTTTCCTATTCCTTTTCCTTTAAAATCAGGAAACAGACCAGTTGGAGTATTTGATCCCAGAGAAATCATCTTTGCGGCGCCACTTGCAATGCCCGGACAAGAAGTTTGTTGATTTTCTGTCTTACCTGCTGCAAATAAATCCCAGAAAGAGACCAACGGCCACTGAAGCATTGCAACACCGATGGCTTTCCGTTGTATATAGCTGAGCTTGCCGATCAAGCTCTTTCCTCACAAGTAGAGTTACAGTTTCTGAAGTTGCTCCTCTTTGCTCAGAAGTAGGGTTACAGTTTCTAAAGTTACTCGGCTCATGAACCAACACGTGTCCTTTTGGAGCAGGATTTGGCTTCGTGAGTTTTTTTTTTTCCCCAGGTCAATCCTTGGCAATGAAACCCTGTTTTGCAAGGTGAATCGATCGTTTATACACGCTAGTTCGTGCATGTAAATATGAGAAAAGCTACCTGTTGTACTTGTACAGTTGCCATGTACAGCGATGTAATTGATCCAACTCATGATAAAGCAGTTAATGTTATGTTTCAGTATTCCTTGATTTACCTTTGATATTTACTCTACTCTTTATGTGCTTTATGTGGCCTCGAGTTAACTGAATTTTGTGGTTCTGGACCTCTAATTTACTTTATTTAATTCGGCAAATAATCAACCAAAATCTCGTGTTTAAGTTTTTATAGTTGATGTGCTACGTTCCAAGGTCTGCTAAGATCACTTGGTGACAAATTTCAAAGGTGCGATAAGTATAAGAGGCCTGCCATGAAAGTTAACTTCAGGAAAGATGACGAACCGCGCAAAAACATGCATTCTCCCGTCACAAATAACCATTGCATCTATATTCTTGTACATCATTGATCATCAGTGTAGTCCTTGGTGTAAACTGTAAAGAACATACCAAACCTTCTAGAACTTTACTGCCTCGTAGGTCTGAAACAATTTGTTAGGTTATCGGAACTGTCACTGACAAAAAACTGAAAGAAGTGCTATACAAGGATAATTAAGAATCAAATCACAAATTGAGGTCTAGTGCTACATTACAGTTCATTTTTCTCTCTTTCCAACCCTTTGAACATCATTACTCTGTATTAACAATCTTCATGCTTCTATACATATTGTACAAGCGTTCTCACAGGTTGTCTATGGTTTTGAGCCTTCCAATAATCCAATGTGGTGGTTGCAATTCCTAAACTGCCTGTTCAACTTGGGGGATTCCTTGTCTTTGGAACCACTCTGGCATGTGAAACGTTTCATACAATGCAGGCCTAACATCTTCTTGCAGAGAAAGGTGCTTGAGAAGCGGAAATATTGTTCCCATAAGCTACAAATTTTAGAACAAGTCAACGGATCGGTAACATTAGAGTTTGTGAGTGTAGAGACAAAAAATTATTGATGTACCTAGTCATCTTACCTGATCATCAACAGGTTGTCCAGCTAAAAATGTAAGACAAGGTATTCCATTCAATGGTTGCAGTAAGAAACTGTATGGATTGTTATCAACAAGGACAATTCTCCGGAAATCTTTGGACAAACAAGAAAGATCTTTTACATGCTCTCTGTATTCCCTGAAATTGTGAATATATAGTATCAGAAGGCTGAACCAGTTCAATTAATGCTACAAAAGGACCTAATCGCACTGAATAAGTAACCTGTCCAGCCAAACTGGTACAAGAGCCAACAGTACAGAAGCAAATTATAATCAGCATGATACAAGGGTTAATGGAACCATCAGTAAAGCCAGATTTATGGTTTACATAAAGTGGTTATGAACCAGAAAATAACAACATAAGATAGTGATGTCAGCAGCAAATCCAAAGAAAAGATGAATCCCCGTCAGCATGAACAGAGTCCTGTCAAGTATGTTGCGGAATCACTTGTGAGTTGTAAATGTCTACTTGAAACTTAGCCTCCAATTGAATGTAGTTGAGGCCGCATCTTACTATTTTTATGAACAAGAGCCCTCAGGAACAGAACAGCCCATCACTAACAGCTTGTGGAAATGCCAATGATAACTTACGTAGTAACAGTTGATGGCCGATAGAGACGGTGAATGAACCTGTTATGAGCATCTATCCTGTCAACTAGAGGCTTTGCATATCCTGCATAAGAGCACAGATCAGTGGCGTGATGTGAAATCAACTAGGCTCTTGTCGCCAAAGATACAAAAAGTTGAGAAAATCAAACCTTCCAAACCAGCTGTAAAGAGAACAAGATCTGCAAATTCGCTAGTTCGCTGCAAAAACTCATGCAAGCCAGGACGCTCAAAGACAGTTACACGATTTACCCTCTGCCTTCCTTCAGCATCCTGTAAAGTGTAAACCATGAAGCATAACTTCCTGTAAGTCCCTATCTAAGAAATATACTGAAAACAGCAATAGATCAGCAAAAGGCACAACCAACTGCATATACTTGCCTTTTCAGATGATGTGCACTCCATGTCAAAGCAATGCAATCCTGCTTCAACAGCCTGTGTGCGCACAGTAGCAGAAAGGCTCGATGACTCGTATGCGGAAACTAGAGTCTCATCCAAGTCAAGTACCACCTGAAGATTATGCAGGGCAGGTATCATAGGAAGTTCATTCAAGCAGTCTTGATGATGAAACAGGAAAGCAGCAAATAAACTATGGAAAATCATAGCCCAAAATCATGTTGGTACACACCAGCTAGTCAGTAGTCTTGACAAACAAATCATAACACACACCAGACCACCAAATCTCAAAATTGAACTTGATGAAAAGCTGTGTAAGTAACGATCACAATTTTTTCAGTTTTTTACCATTCTACTCGATAGTGCCCTGCGCCCACAGGAGTCCAGCACTCCAGCTACAAAACCATATTCATTTACAATCCGCAGTCAATTGCTACGATTAACTTCATAATTCCATCTGATACCTTGACCTCCCCAAACTACCAAGTCACCATAATTTCGCCTGACCAGCAGACCAAAGCGTGGAGGTCCGTACCGTGAGCCGCCGGAGTGGCGGAGGCGACGCGTCGACTGGAGCCTCGGAGGGGAGCTGCACGAAGGCCACCTCAGGCGACGGCTGCGCCTGGGCGGCGACTGGGAGGAGCGGGTGGCGGAGTCCGACGAAGGAGAGGAGCTGAGCCCACGAGGAGGGCGTGCCGCGGATGATCCGGAGCAGGATCTGGAAGAGCAAGCCGAGCCACTCCGCCACCGCCCGCCAAGCCGCCGCCGCCGCATGGCCCCGCTGCTGAACTGGCGCCACCTCCGTCGCCGCCGACATCTTTCTCGAGGCGGAGACTAGCCGGGAGGTCGGAACTCGGAACGGGGAGGAAGCAATCATGGAGGGGCGCCTGCTCTGTTTTTGTGGGGCCGCTGAGGCTGAGCTGTGAAAACCTGCGACAGCCGACAAAATACCGCCTCGTCCTCGTTCTTACTTTCACGGCTGAAAATTTCAAAAAGTTTGGGGTGTGGCTAAAGGGAGGCCGGCATCTATTTAGTCTTAGAGGGAGATCCTTCCAAATTAAGTAATATTTCCATTTATGGAATATTATCAAATTGAGTAACCTTTCCGTCTTTAGAAAGTGACATAGCAATGACGAACGGGCGAGAAATGATTGCAAAATTAGCGGGAGAAAAGTGGACTAGCCCGTAAAAAGTAACAAAAAAAAGGCCCATTAACAAAATGTTGTCCAGAAAAAGTAACAAAAAAAGCCCAAAGGCTGCCGGAGAAGGGAAGAAAAAAATATCGGGCTGAAGGAGGAAGTACAAAAGTTGGGGAATGAAAAGAAGATCCAGAAACAGTCACCGCAGCGGCAAGTGACATGGAGGAAAGCCAATTATGCAAGCGGGATCAGGAATCTCCAGATAATAAAACACAAATCCACCATCGTAAAGAGGCTTACCTAGAGATTCAGCAGCTAACCTTCACAATTCGAATTTGAGAAACCTAGTTACATACTAACGGATCATGATAGATTCTTCCAGACCTTGTTTTTTGGTGTGGAACAACTAGTTACATTGCACGTAAACAAGTTCATGTCCTAATAGCATATGTCCTACTGAAAAAAGAGTGTTCATAGGAGTTTTTGTCGTCATAAATAACATGAACATCCTGGATAAACTTGATCACTTGCATCCCTGTTGCATCTTGTAGGTTAAAAAAAAGAAAACATATACTGCTTTCCCCAGCATTTATGTTTGGCACCCCTAAATGCTTGGCACCCCTGATCTTCAGATTTTGATGCTACTCCTCTTCCTAAAACAAAACAAACAAGTTGAGGATTAGAAAAATTGCACCTTGTGGACCACGATCTTTCATTGAAATGTAAAACAAATTAACAAATTCAGGTTGACAATTTGACCCAAAAAAACAAGAAATGTGGGAATGGAACATCTGTACTTCAAAAAAAAGTAACAGAACTTGATTACTGTTGTACGGAATGCGTTGCTTTTTAGATAATAGTTTCCATATGCTTATTTTAGATAACAATTTCCATATGCTTTTAAAAAACAACATGACCTAAAACGACTTACTGATGATGAGAAACTAACAGAGTCTACATCCTAAAGACGAGGACCTCAAATATACTAATAGAGTTAACTAAATCAACATGAAACTATTTAGATTTCAAAACATAAAGAATCAGTGAAAGTAGACATAAAAAACACTGGAATCAGGATATTCTCTATAAGCACAAGTAACCTAGCACCTTGCAAAAGCAGGCAAGCAACAGAGTGTCTCAGATCCAAACAAAAGCATGGGAAGCATCAGTCATATCCAAGTAGAAAATACAAAGGGCAGAGCATATACAAAGGAAAAAAGCTGTTGTATAACCGTGGGCAAACCATATCCAAAAAAAATATAACGGCAGAGCATATCCAAGGAAAAAAAAGAGTAGATGCCTACAGGGGAGAGTGGAACAGGAAGATGTACCTATGTATGGTGAGCGTATGGTGAGCTTGCTCAGGTCCTTGTGGGTGTTCTTGGTCAGGTCCTTGTCCTGAAACCCAAACAAAATCATCATGATGCACAGCCATATCAATATAGAGACAAGATTGATATGTAAAAAGTTACTTCTGATTTAATGCTGATAACTATTTGCTACTTGTAATAGAATACAAACTGGTGATTAGTTACATAATCAGGCATGCTAAACCCCCTAAACACCCTAAAATTTATCTCGACCACGCTAGCACCCTCCGCTCACCACCACGATAACCACTCCCAACAAGTAGGAATAGTATCACCTAAAAAATGAAGAAAAAAAACTGATTTAGAATGTTTAAAAGGCATAAAACAGAACATGTGCATATACACCTTGAATGTGATTCTAAGTGCTTTGAACATGTATTTCAGATTCCAGGTAATCAATACATCAAACATTATGGCAAGTTCCCGTATTGTGTGAATTACTAATTAGGTACTTCCAATCTCATGTGAAATAGTGATGATTTACTTCGTGCCATAGATTTGTACCGATAGGTTACTCCCTATCTTAAAATAGGAAAGAAAATGTGTAGCAAAGCTACTGCTACTCTAAGGGCTAAACAGATGTTGCATTACTCGCAAACTAACAGCCCAAATATCTAGTAGTATCAACATAGCATACTTGCAATGACCATAGCTGGAATGTGCTAACTACAACCTGCTGCTACTCCAAATACTTAGATGACAAATGGATGTTAAATAAAAACTCATTGACATTATATATCATAAAAAAGAGCAATGATCGGGATCCTTTAGACTGACCAAATGCAGCTGCTACATCACCTAAAATTGAAAAAAAAAACTCACGGATTTAGAATGTAAAAAAGGGATAAAAACAGTACATGTGCATATACATTGTAATTCACCTTCTAAACTAATAGCCATCATGGCTCTAAGAAACAGGACATGCTGATAAGGAGTGACTCTAACTGACTCATCTCCTAAAGACCAGGACATGTAACTAACTGACAGACTTAACTCAATCAACCTGAAACCAACTGAAAAAAACAAAACAAAAATACTGAACCTACACACAGGGCGGCAACAATAGTTAGAGGGTATTGCATTTCTAACATACCTATATGTGACAATCACTGCACTATGCACTGCTCTTTGTCTTGGACAGAACTGCAAAAATCATGAAAAGGAGAAGATAGTACCAATGTAAGGTCAACAAGACAATAGCTAGTTTCTGAAAAAACAAGTATGGCATGCCTGAAGCTGACAGTGATTATTAAGGATGGTCAAAATACCTGATGATATGCCAATGTAGAGTAAAGGGGTCAGTGAAGGATTTGAAGAAGCATGATTCAGCAAAAAAGCACCTGCAAAAAAAAATGGAGGGGCAGAAAGTAAGCCACTGGAAACATGTTTAGTTAATTTTCTATATATCAGAAGATAATAAAAGGTTACTTTTGATTTAATCTAGATAATCATTTGCTACTTTTAATACAATACAAACAGATGATTAGTTACTTAAACGTGCACATATAAATGTGTAAGAAGGAGAGAGGAGAGGAAGCAAAGAGCCCACAAGGGCAGGGTGCTGTTTGAACAGAGCTGCAGCTACTCCTTTCCATTATACACAAAAGGAGACAACAAAAGGGACCGGTACCTGTTAAAAGAGTAGTTGGTAAAGGCTTTTGAGAAACAGGGGCACAACTAGCAGCACCTGAAAAAAGAGGCAACAAAAGTAAGCTGCTGAAAGATATGATTAGTTACGTTGTATGCTATAAAAATTAAGCAATTGTTACTTTTGTTTTAATGCAGAAATTTAATCTGTTACTTCTAACCATATGTAAATAAATAATTAGTTACTTCATCATTCAAATATATATGTTTAGGGCATAAAAATGCTTATTTAGAAAGGGGGTAGCAGCAGGGGACATCTACCAGGTGTTTGAGTTTAGCTTTGCTTATAAAAAGTTGCTGTGCAAAACAAAACTTCTAGCCAGCAGCAAAACAGATGACCCTCACTTACAAACTGGTGATAAAAAAAGAGATATGTAAGTGCAGATCATGCATGGTGCAAAAAAAATTAGGGATGACGTATAGTAACTGTATCATCTACTAAGCCTTGGGCTACTAAAAGTATTTGGCAGAAGAGATAAAGCTGTATCATTCAACAAATTAATGCACAACAAAAGGAGGGGGTGCCTCGTGCCACTATTTCTATGTTTGAACTAGGTGCAAAAACTACTTCCTATATCATATGGACGCATGAGTAAATTACATAGGCAAAAATGAGAAAAAAGATGACCATGGTTATGGCATACCTGCAGATATGAACTGTACATTGATGATATGAAGGCACCACAACCTGACCCCCAATATGAGTTGTCACTGACTCACATGCACTGGTGCTGTGTTGGATGGAAACTGCAAATGTCATAAGAAGAGAGAAGAATATATACATCAATTTTGTTTAATAAACAGGGGCTGCAAAATGTCATAATGTAAACCAAAGTTTAATTACTTCATATATGTTTCATATCAAGCACTAGTTACTACCTATTGCATGTAGGTAAATTGTTAGTAACATCCAATCCCATGTAAATCAGTGGTTAGTTACTTAATCATTTGCAAAAAAAAAGATACATGTTCATTACCAGAAGAATAGTGCAATTGCAGACTTGCAGTGACACTTGCGACTTCAGATTCAAGATGGTGGATTTGTATCGGTAAAAATAGCAATGCAGAAAATAAATTGCATTCTAGACAGGATCGCACAAACCTGGGTTTACTAGTTAATGAAAATGTAAAATTCTATTGAAAACTGATACACGATCGGTCAACAACTGCCAAACATATCAAAAGAAAAGCAGTTCAGGAAAAAAACCAGTTACTCATACCAGGAAAAGTTGCTTCCTATCTAATGTGAATAAAAGACTACTTATTCCTCATATGTTTGAAAAGAGATGTCTGACAAATAATTTCTCAGTGAATAAAAGTAGCAATGTTTAGTTACTCCATTTGTGCTTCACGCTGAGGCATGTTACTTCCTAAATAATTAGAATGAATTAGTAGTTCATTCCTGTTTTGGTCAAATCAGTGACAAAAGTACATTCTACTCATGCTTAATAAATCATCAAACATGAAACAAGTGGCTGACAAAAATAATTTGTCTAATGCATGTAAGCTACCTATATTTTTCAGCCTAAAACATCAAATGGTGTTCTGGTGTGACATGCACGTAAGCTAAAACATTGCTAATGCGAAAAATACTGAACTAGTACACAGAAAAAAATCAACGCTGATTATACTTTTGTTCAATGATTTATAGATGGAACCTCTAAGAAATCCTAATTAATAAGGATATAACCAGACTCAATCTAACCGACATGAGTCGAAACTAGAGCTGTAATACCAGAAACAAGACACAAAACGCACATACTTGTTAACACAATTAAAGTGGTAATATATGCAATGAGCACCTAAAAAATGTGCGGCTGTACACCAACCTGACTAAAACAACCAAAAGACAGCCAAAAATCGGTGAGTAGTCATCAGGAAACCGCAACCCTAGATGGCGACCCATGATAGATTCGATAGTACCGAAATCTACTAAACTCTCCTGATACCAGTGAGCACGTGGATGGGCACTCCTGTGGGTAAGTGCTTACAGTTGTGTGAAAGGGGGCAGAAAAACGAAAAGCTCCTTGCACGAGCTAAAAGAGGAACTAGATGATTAATCATTATACAGAGAATTTGAAATGCTCACCACATATTTGTGACGTAGGTGTGAAGGCATGGGTTGTACAGGGTTGACATGAACATGAACCACATCACTCTGTACCATGATAAGATAGGATAATCGGAAAGGAAAAAAAACACATTAGCCTTCTTCTTCAAAAAAAAAAAAAAAAAAAAAAAAAAAAAAAAAAAAAACAGCAGTTCTGTTCAGTAAAATTCAATACAACCTTGGTCCACTTATGCTGTATGCAGTCATGCAGAAAGCGATTGTGCTGAGGGATCGATGCACTTGCAAATATGGTTTGACGACTGGAAGCTGCTGAATAAGATGTTAATATATTGCGAAGAGAGCTTACTTGCTTTGATGATCCAAAAATGAAATCAACCTGTAAAAACAAGGTTAGCCCCTTGGCAAATATACCGACACTTAATAAGCGAAAACAGAGCAAAGCCTGCATGTAATTTGGTTCAGAACTGAAGAAAATGGGGTGATGATGTTACCTCATCGATAACTAACACTCTCATGGATTGAAGGCTGAAAGCGCGCCTCTCAACCATTTGGCACAAGCTTGGCACTGTAGCTACAATTATTGCATGAGCACACCTCACAACAGGAAAACTTAAATAGCACTACCATTCACATGACAGCATTGAGAGTTTCCTTTTCATGACATTACTTCCAATACTGGAACCACATAAGCATATGTTGAATATCGAATATTATATATTCGGACCTAACTAACCATTGAATACCCATTTTTTTAATCAAAATGGTCCTAACTAATCAAGCATCGACGTCCACACAAATCCACCCAAATATGGAGAGTATTAGTGTATTACCTTGACCCAGCTCTTTTGCCTCTTGAGCATGCCACCATCAAGCAAAACCATGATGGTGCAGGCCTTGGCTGCGAGTAATCTAGCAACCTGGGTGACCTTGGAGCAGTGCAATCACAGAAGCAAACTGGGTCAGACAGAATGATATGGACAAGCGGATTCCATGGCAAGCAGCAGCAATCACCTGTATTCCAAGCTCCCTTGTGGGGACGACAATCAGTGCTTGCACTGAGGACCGGCTGAAGTCGATGGCGGAGAATACAGACAAGAGATAGGCCAGCGTCTTCCCAGAGCCTGTCTACAGTAAGCTCACAGTCGTGAAATGGGAGAACAAGCAAACCATGAACTCTTGGTACCGGAAACAAACGGATGGAGGAGAGGAACACCTGCGCATGGAGAATGCAATCCTGGCCGGACAGCAGAAGTGACAGGGATTGCTCCTGCACCTCGGTGGGCACGACATACCCAATCTCCTCAGCCCTGAAAAAACAAGAAGAATTTCAGCTGTTGACTCCACGGAGAATTTAATGGCAGCACAGTGGTGTTACGGGGTTCACCTCTGGAGGACGTGGTCCGAGACGCGGCCAGCGCAGACCTCGCGGATGGTGGGTGCCGGGGACAGGGTTGAAGGTGGGAGGCGCATAGCCGGTGGAGAAGGCCGCCGCCATGGCCATGGCTCATGGGATGGGAGGGCAATCGATCCCACCACCACCACAAGGCAGAGGCACCGCATGACAGCCGCACGAGCTCGCCGCGCCGGCCCGCTCCTCGGCGCGGCCACCTGAGCACGTCGTGCCGTCGCACACGCCCGCCGCGCGACCTCGCCGCCCCCGGTCCTCCACACCACCCCGCAACGCCACGCTGCCACGCGAGCTGTAACCCGCCCTCGCCCCCGCTCGATTCTGCCGGATCCGGCGCAAGTGAGGTCGGAAGGGGCGAGGGAGCGGCGCCTCTTGCTCTCGAGCTCCCATGGCGGCTCGATCTGGCACGGGCCCTGCTCCTCCGCGTCGCCCCCGCTCCTCCTCGCGACGCCACGCAGACCGGCCAAGGCACCCTCGCTCCTCCTTGCCCGCTCCACCACCCTGTCCTGTGAGCCGGCCGCGCCGCCGCTGGACCGCTCCTACTCCACTGCTCCGCCGCGCCAGGACGGGCCCCCCTAGATCCAGATCGAAACGGAATGGCGGAACGGGGGAAGGGCAAAGAGAGAAAATGTTCTCTCTCTCCACGGTGAAAAGGGCCAGGCGCAGGCACGTGCGAGTGGACGGCGGGGAAGAAAAGCGGCGCGCTCGGGAAAGCGTGGGATCAAAAACGGATGGAGATAGAGAGGGGCGTCGGGATAAGACTAGGTGGAGACCTGCCTCCGGATAGATTATGTGAAAAGTTTGACACCACTATAAAAAAAGAGATTCATTTCCACGAGAATAATACATCGATATATTCAAAGCGACAAGGGTTAAATGCAAAGACAATTCTTGTGATCCCGATTCACTAGCTCTGGTTTCAACAGAACTGATATACATTTGCCGATTTGCAGGACGCGGGACGCCTGCACTATATTATTGTAAGTTTGAGTTGAAGTTGGGACCGGCGTGTTTGGAAGAGCTCCGCTCCAACTCCAGTAAATCTGCTCCACAAAGTTCGTGCTAAACGAGTCCAGCTCCAAAAACTTCATATCTAAAAACTCCAAGAAAAATATGGAGTTGGAGGCTAACTCCATGTCTTTTCTGAGTACCTGAAGAGGTGCTCCAAAAATATCAGTTTCTTACCGTCTCATAGAGCTGAGATAAAATTATCCACCACTGGTTACGCAATAAAACTATTCATTCTTTCTTTTTATTTTTCAACCGACACCCTTCCCCATCGCGAGTCGCGACTCCGCCGTCGTCCCCTCCTGGTCCCCTGTCCCCGTGACCGTGACGCTGCCCCCGCCCCGCAGCTTTGCGCCGCCATCGGCCCCATCCGTCGTCCCGCGCTGCGGCGCCGTCGTGCTACCGCACGCTAGCCCTGAGTTGCCCCCCGCGCTGCCGTCTAGCACCGCTGGCCCTGTCTCTCCCGTGTTGTCCCGTGCTGCAGGTCCCATCCCGCGCAGCTCCGGCGCGCCCGAGTCCCACGCAGAAGGATGCCTCACACTAAAGATGGACGCAGTTCAATAAAGGTGGACGCAGTTCAACCGTGGAGCGAACCGGATGCGAACCACCGATCCATTAATCAGAAACAGGGCCACCATTAATCCATTTGATACCTGTCACTTGACCCACGAGAACCATTGGATAGCGTGGATCGATCCATCTTGTGCTGGCAGCGTCGTTGACCACCTCATTGAACAACTGCGCGTCGGCGCCGATTTCGTGCATGCCCTGGTGATTTAGGCCCTGTTTATTTCTCAAAACTTTGCAAAAAATTTTCACCTAGAGATCCGTGTCAGTTCATTTCTTCTCTCTGTGCACACGGCCTAATGCAAAAGGTTTTCATCACTTTTCACTCATTTAAACACCCTCGCATTCTTTTGCTCAACGAACTCCCGCGTGGCCTACTCGTCGAGGACGTCGTAGAAGTGAGTAGATTGACGGCGCAGCCATATTGCATGGGGTGTGGATCGAACCACTCGATCCTGCGTTTCAGAGCCGCTGATCCTACGCTACTTCATGGTGCAGAATAGGGGCCCATTAGGGTCATTTTTACGGCTCGGTTCGACGATCCACAGGGCCGACCCGCACCACGCCCATCCTTACTTCACACCGCCATGGCCTCGTGCTGTGCCCAACGCCGCCGTCCTGTACAAACTGACAGAGGATCAGTTCAAGTCCGTATGTGCCGTTTGTGTCCATGGAGATAGAGATCTATTAGCTGAAGATGTTGTAAATTTGTGCATTGGTACCAGGCGGCATCCAATTTGTTGTATCAACCCTGTACATGAAAATTGGAGTGAGCTTTGCGTTGTTTATTGTTTGAAAAAAAGATTTGCGTTGTTCTTTATTGGTACGTACATTTGGTAGCAGTTTAATGATTGATGTCTTCTAGTCCGGTGGTGGGCTGCAGGGGTGTCCAGCAGTGAGAGAGAGAGGGGAGAAGAGAGAGGAAGAGGAGAGGACCAAAGAGTAGAGGATGACACGTGGGTCCATTTACAATGGTAAAATAGACATTTTACAACAAGATCTCATATTTTTGGAGTTGGAGCACTGTAGTTAGCCAAACACGTATATTAACTCCATGTTTTTGTGGAGTTAGTGGAGTGGAGATGCAAAATGATAGAGTTGATGGAGCGGAGCTATTTTTTCTGGAGTGGAGCTCTCCCAAACAGGCCCGGTTCACAATTTTAGCAAGTCTTTGCAGAATGCTTTTATTTAAAGGAAATATAAATAATGTCCAAGGAAAATCCAATAATCTAACCTAACAATGACATACATCCTCGGTTTGTTCATTAGTTGCCGTCCGTGAGTCTATTGCACTAGAGTAATCTATGATTTCAAGTCTCCCAATGCAACTCTCAACAACGCATAGCTTTTCTTTTTCTAACATATATACATAAACAGTATCGTATCTACTTCCTCTATTCAAAATTACAAAATTACAGTTCATTGCCTTTTCTTGATACGTAAGTTTTGCTATGCTTTTAGACATAGCGTTGTTTTTTAGACATAGCGTTGTTTGTATAGATACGTAGCAAACTTCATGTACATAGAAAAGTTAAAAAGAATTGTAATTTGAGACAGATGGAGAGTAGCATTTAGCTTATGAAAACGGAAATATGGTGATTGTAACATTAGTTATAACTAAAAACAAAACCTATTACTTGCCGCCCCTACTTGGCAAACAGATTCTTATTTTTATTTTGAAAGTTATGAATTCAATTTTTCCTACTTGACGAGCATCAATTAAATTTCGACGTAGCTCCATTTTAAGCCTGCTTTTAACCCATTTTAAGGTACAGACCTGCCGGAAAATGCGAAGAAAATATAGCTTGCTTGATTTGTTTCACCTTTTTGCTATCCTCAATTTCTCGTAACAGCTTCTCCTCAAGAAAAAAAAACATCATTTTCATCCTCGTCACAGGAACAGTCGGATGATCACATCAAGTGGGGCCATCTGCCGTCCACATCATCTAGCTGTGCCCTACGATCAATCCCATGGATCTATGATGGAGCCACACACGTGTCCTCGGCGCACTGAACTGCATGACCAAAAACACTGCTCCTGCGTGCTGATGTTGGGTTCACTTCAGCGTCAGGATCAGGATTGAGGGATCCCCAGGAATGAACAAGCACGGCCGGCCTCTCACGAACACGTACAGCGAGCGAGCGAGCGAGCTGCCATCACCATCGATCGCAATCACGTACGGCGCAGAAATCACGGCACCGCCGCGATGGTCAGCACACAAGACCAGCGACCCCCCCTGCCTGATTGTTTCGGCAACAGTTCCAGGTTGTGCCTGTCCGTCGTCTCCTTTCTTTTCCCCCCTGTACGGCAGGCAGAACGGAAAGCCGAGCCAGCGCGGCGCCCCAACCCCGCCTTGACCGTTGGCGGCTGGGCATCCCAAATCAGACGCCTTCCCCCACCCCTCGGCAAGCGGAGCAAGCGAGGGTGGTTGATCCGCTGAGGCGAAGGGAGCGAGCATGGTGAGGGCCCTCGACAGCTATTCCTCCATCAAGGACGTCGCCTACAGGTTCGTCCCCTCCCCACGGCTGCTCTCTGGGCTAGTTGGATCGAGAACCAAACCCTAGGATTGCAGGGTAGTTTTCCAAGATCTCTGTATTTGATTAGCCCCTTTCCTTTTTCTAGGAAACGTCACTTCGCTGGTGTTTGTTCACCTGGTTTTTGGTGCCAAAGTGTAGTTTTTTGTCTGACAAATATGATCTTGGGTGTTCTATGGGATTCAATCTGGAAATCAAGTTGTTCGGTTCAGGTGATGATAGTTAGTACTCTTTTGGATTTAGTTTTGCTTGCCTGTAATTAGTGGCCTTCTTACGAATTACTAAACCTGGTTGATCAGATAAAAGAGCATATAAATTCCATTAACCACAGTGAATCCACTGCATATTCGGTATTTAGAAGAGATCATGGCCTTTTCCCAAAGAACTGTCTAGAACCAATGTGTTTGATTTTCAGTATATTATGACCGGTGAATATGACTCAGTGGAAATTGATGTTGGCTCATGAAAATTGTCTCCTGATGCTTAGTAAAGACAGACAAATGATAGGCATAATTTAGACATTCTGAAATGTGGTGTGGTACTTTCAGGTGTGAAAGCATGTAGCTCAATTTTGGTGACATCTTGAATTTGTTTCTTACTGGCAGCTGTGGATACTGCGGCTATGCATTAAACTTGAGCTCCTCCACGCGGAACACGGCGAACATCGGATCCAAGTATGGCAAGCAGATCAAGAAAGGTGTTGTTTCGTTCTTTGCAATTGATGAGAGCCGTTTTACACAAACCGATGAGGTGAGCTGCATGCCATACTTCCATTCAAGCCGTTCATGGGGCCTCTTCAGAAACAGGACGCGATTGCTCTGCCGGAAGTGCAGTGGTCATATCGGTAATGCATATGAAGATGAGGATTCCACCTCGTGCGAGGGCTCAGATGACCTGGACATGAGCTCTAAAGGCAGCAGCACATCCACTCGGAAGAAATATGTTATCAAGATCAATGCACTACAGCCCTCATCGGACGATGACTCTGGCGCTCTCTTCTCCCCGTGATGGCAATCTGAATTCTGCACTGCAGCCATGTGTGCCTCCTCTGCTTTTCATGTCTACTGAACTGCAAAGTAAATGCAGAACCAAGAAGTGCCCAATATTGGCAAGACATTTTTGTTAGAGGAATTTGTTATCTTGGTTCTGTTTCAGACTTTCAGTCATCTTCCTGCCATATTCTATAGCTCCTCCATTTCCCTTCTGCAGCAGTGTATATCTTGACAGGATTAGTGATTTTTGAGTGTGTTGATAGTTAATACTACTGTAAAATGATAGGGTTTTGTGCCTCTTCTCAGTCTTCTGTTACTTGCCTCTAGAGTATTTGCACTATGTTCTTAAAGTTGACTGCTATTATAATTTTGAGACTTCTTGTATCAGGTAACACCAATTCGATGTACATATGTTATTTTGTGTCTGAATGTGCACAGGCGTGCCGTGCACTATGTTCTTAAAGTTGACTGCTATTACAATTTTGAGACTTGTATCAGTTATCAATTCGATGTACATATGTTATTTTGTTTCTTAATGTGCACATGCGTGCCATGCGATTGTATATTTCAAAGAGTGCAACCAATGTATAGGCAGACTGTAGTCTGTCTTTTCAATTTTATCCATCTGAAGGATATGGTGATCTTCACGTATATGACAAGCAGATTTTTCATTTTTGGTTTATATTTAGAAGCTACGTCAATGAACAGATTGATCAAAATGCATGTTATTTGGCCTGTACTCTGTTTCATTCATTTTGAGCCACGCTTGCTGTATGGATTATTCAATAGGTCGTGGAGATAATAAACATCTAAATGGATGGTGATCCTGTTCATCACCACTAATGTTCCTTTTTGCTCGAGTCTGTTCCATCGTCTGGCAAGGCATCCAATTTCAGTATCTTAAGCGCCAGCCAATTGTAGGCACCCAACCTGAACATGATTTTGCTAGGATTCCAACCTCCTATTGAATCCTTGTAAGCTGTAATACTGAAACATGAAAATATTAGAATGTAAACCAAATCTACTTTTGTTCAAAGGTGGCACAGTGCACATCAATTATCAAACGAGGAGCAGGTTAATAGCCCCATCTGCTACCTTAGCAGGTTAGTAATTCAATCAAACAGAACAGCGATTTGTTGGTTTACTTTGCAATGCAAAACTGCAAACTCCACTGAATATTTCGACTGCACAAGAAATAGAACCAACGAGCATTTTGCTATCACAGAGAACTACTTGAAATCGTAAACAAGAATCACGTAGATGCACAGAGAAAGCTTGATTTGTATTGAAAAACGACACATCGCACAAGCTTGATTCACAATATCAGATAATTTCATTACTGCCTCAAGATTCAGATAAACCTACTACAGCCAGGGATGAGCTAATTAGCTAAACAACAGCCTGAAACTTTCTTGACCGCAAGACTTGTGAGCACACGGCCAGACAACGTCTGAGCTGCAGAAGGGAGACAGTGAGGGGGACGGCGGGCGCCTCAGCCTAGCCGCCGAAGCCGTAGAGGGTGCGGCCCTGGCGCTTCAGCGCGTAGACGACGTCCATGGCGGTGACGGTCTTGCGGCGGGCGTGCTCGGTGTAGGTGACGGCGTCGCGGATGACGTTCTCGAGGAAGATCTTGAGCACGCCGCGGGTCTCCTCGTAGATGAGCCCGGAGATGCGCTTCACGCCGCCCCTCCTCGCCAGCCGCCGGATGGCCGGCTTGGTGATGCCCTGGATGTTGTCGCGGAGCACCTTCCGGTGGCGCTTCGCGCCGCCCTTGCCGAGCCCCTTGCCACCCTTGCCGCGCCCAGACATGCTCGCCGACGACGAGGTGGACTCCTCGGAGGAGTGGATTTGAGTGTAGGAGAGGATTCACGGGGAGATTGGTGCTTGGAATTGGAATGGGTGATTTGGGGGAGCAGGGGGAGGGGGTTTAAAAGGAGGCGAGGGGAGGAAGGAGGGCGGCGGCTGCCGTTCGATGCGGAGGGGATGGACGGGTGGGATGGGGACGCGGGAGGGATGCCGCGGATCGCTGACGTGGCGCGAGGCGCGGATCGATGAGTTGGCGGGACGGGTCAAAATTTCATACGAGGCGGCGCCGGCTTGAAGTTTGGGGACGAAATTTCAACGCCGGGGAGGCGGTTTCGCGGGCTTTGCTTCTGGATTCTGGAACTGCAATTGGGATTTGGCGCCGTTGCACAAATGAGGAATTGTTGTCATAGGATTTTCGGATTTCTTAACTTTTTCTTCGAACTTGCAACAGCAGATTGAGAGACTCTTAAGAGAAAAGAAACTGGTGTGTTTAGTCCTAAACTCCTGATTAACGAAATTGCACTGTTTTGTTACGGTTCATAAAAAAAGAGATGTACGCATTTTTTTTCCCAATCAGTGCTTCAAATGAAAAATATTGTGGTCACGTCCATCTTTCCAAGTACTAACTTATTACTTCCTTGGAAAGTTAAATATTGAAAAACAAAATGTAATTCATACAAAATAATCGCTAGAATGTTGTGACATTGCACATAAATATGAGCAAGGTTATAGAAGGACCATAATGTTATAATTCTCATATAAAAATTGTGAATTTAAGGATGTTGAACTCAAAAATTGTCAATGACCCTCCTCGCCTACATAAATAAAGCGGAGGTCGAGTAAGTGGGATGGGTGAGAGCTGAGAATGCCATGTTTCTTTCGAAGAACCATGAACACCTAGGCTGTGTGCGGTCGCGGAGGCCGGAGACATTTCCTTTCCTAAAAAAAATGAACACGTAGGAAACTTTTTGGGTTCATTGGAAGTTGGAACATCAAGAAACAACTATTATGTTTTCTCTCTTCCTTTTTGCTTGTTCGAGGCTTTACGTTTACATGCAGAAAATGTTCTTGTTGACTTAGGAGTTTACCTGCAAAAAACGTCATATAATTTGTTGACATGGAGTTTTTCCTTATAATTAAGGTGACATATTTACATTTACAACTAGAATCGATTCGTCTTTTCAAGTCAACAAAGTAGATGCATGTTCTTTTTACTAGCATCATGCACGTGCGTTGCTACGGGACAACAAAACTTTTGCAAAACTACACGGATCGCATGACTGTAAAATTAAATACCGAGATTAAAGTGTCATTTAATCAAAAAAACAAAGTTCTTGATGTCGAACTTTACGATCTGTATGGTAGATTTGTAGGCAAAGGTGATCGTTGGGCTAGGGAGGTCGAGGTAACACAGGAGATATGCCCTCTTACGGTAGTCCGAGGATCCTTGTTGAGTTGTTTGTCACCTCGGGTACGCCCACAACTATGTTAGATGTGGGTTTGGGATGCCAGTCACCCTGTCAGTGATAGGCATAGGGGGTACCCATATCCCACACCTAATATTAACACAGTCACAAAGAGTGCGATATCACATACTGATCAACACTACTGTATTTTTTTTAAAGCGGCTAAGATAATATTTTATATCAGTAAGAAAAAATCTCTAATATCATTAATTATGTGTGCCAAATCTTCATAAATAAGTTCCACATCTCTGTACCATTCTATAAACATGTTCGAGTATGTATGTAAATATTAGTATCTGTCACATGAGTAATATTGTTTTAGAATTCATGTATTTTCACAGGTCTAAGTCTTCTTCTGGTGGTCGATCACATAGAGCACATATTTTTGAAGGTATAGCTATGCCAAACTGCAAATGAAAATAGTACATTGGAAATACGGAGAAAATTACACAACCATGACATCTGAAAAATAAAATAAAATGTTTTAGGTTCTTTCCTAGCCTGCATTCGTTGTTGCTTGCAATTGAAAAGGGAAGATTGTTTCTTAGTTTTGATAATTCTTGAAGCCCAGACATTACATGTGCAGTTTAACTTTGGAGTAAAAAAAAGGCAAACTAATAAGATAGAGCAACAGAGGTTACATTGGCAGCACTATTCATGGATTACAATTATTGACTGCAAAATAATAGGGTAGAGCAACAGGGGTTATTTTATCAGTTAACTGAGTAGGTACAAATTAGAAATTAGGAATACACGAAAAATATTGTACCTACAATCGGAACAGAGCAAGTGGGGCAGTAACAAAACCAACATACTTTCCTGGGGAACCGGTAAAAACTTCTGCCACAAAGAAGGGTTATGATTGGTTGCTCAACCCTGCCTTTAAACGCACGAAATCGAAGCAATGGAGCGGAAATCACATTGAATATCTGGTGGCCTGGAATATCTAACTCAATAAAAACCAATACAAGAATTATGCAGCAACTGTACTTATGATTGGATCAGAGAACGGTTCACTTACTGCAACACAGGATAGAGTCACAGAACACACATTTCCTAGATGAGGCATAAAAAAAAAACGCTTGGAGGGATAGTCTACTCTGTAGTCGAAGGCCAATGCAACCAATACACGTGCCTAATACCCCTATTGTTTTTGTCCATTAAGTGATTTGCATCCATCATCAGACAATTACTAAAAGCTTAGAAACGCAAGAGCACATGGCGCATCCTATCATCTGAATAAATATACGCTACAACTTAATTTGATAATGCTAATTAAACAACCGATGATTTATAATTGTAAACAACCAAAAATTCTCAGCCTGGTAAAAAAATGAGATAATAATTATATGTTGTATATCAAAAAGAAAGAATAATTATGTGTCCTACAAGAAAAAGACAGAAGAATTCTCCTCCCTCTATTTCAACAACAATCAAAATACACTATATAATTCCCAAGTCTGAACACTCCACTCAATTGAGTGCCCCTGCAGAAGAAAGCTCAATACACATAGCTGCATTTGATCATCCAAAAGATCATGGGACCAAGGTTATTTAGCTGCAGAAAATTTCCCTCTTCCCTCTATTTTAGCATCAGTCAAAATACTCTATATTTCTATGCTTGCCTGCACTTTATTGTTCCACAAAAGCAAAGATCAGTTATGTTGACATTTAGAACAGTAGAGAAATCTCAGGATGAAAGAACGATTCTACTGACCTGAAACAACGAGAAAGCACAGGATCAACACCTAACTACAAACCACAGACAAACCAAGCAACTTGCTAGAAATTTTAAGACAATCTGGGAAAAATATTATTCTGGATTGCACATAGGGAAAAGGTGGCGTCAGTAGTTGTCCTCTCTCTCTTCACACACCAGAATCAGATTGACGGAGTATCAGATGAGAAGAACCGTGTCAGGGTATCTATGCTGGGATCCAAGCAGCGCCGATATGGAGGGCACCGCGTGTCCCCAACACCTAAAACTTGTGCTCCTTAGAATCATCCCTGAATATTATAAAAGAAGCATTTTTAGAAAACTATGTATGTGCTCATCCTGAACCAAGAAAGCTAAGATATATCTACGTAACGCACCTAATTTTCAGAATATACTATAAACAAAATAACTCTGAGAAAAGGGAAACATAATATGAGGCATGTTCTATGAAAATGCAAAAGGTATTGCCCGCTTTTTCCCCTCATGAACAACTACGATTCTGAATAAAGAAAGACATTCAGTTTGACCTGAATACATGTGAATCAAATGAACAGTGGTAACAAAGAATTGCTTCTCCTGAAAGAAAACCAAAGGATTTAAGGAACAACCAAAATAAGAGAAAAGTGAAAATACAATTACACAGGTTCTCAAAGAATCACCATTCTTTTTGCTTGGCAACTGACCTAATACTATTCTGGCAGGCAGATACTACATTATATCACTTAAAAAGCATTCAGATACAAGAGTGACTCACCTTATTTTTTGATCAGTCTTAGTCGCCTTTCTTGCACCTTCTAACAGTCAAATATATCACTTGTCAAATACGTAAATGACTGCAAATAGGTTCACATAGTTAAAATGTGTCCACTGTGTAGACATCCCTCTTGGAATTGGGAAAACATCCAATTGCACACAGAAACAAAAGAACATGCATAATAATTTGAAATCTGTAACATACCCAAAATAGAGGATTCGAGGATATATACTTTGCAATGTCACCAAAGCAATTAGTGCGATTGCAAATTCTTGAAGCATACATGAATAAAGTTCGGAATAATAAGAATTAAACCACATTGATACCTGCAGAAGTGAAATGTAACAGTGAATTTTGGTTCATCCCGGTATGAAAAGTTGTACGAGTGTAGGATAATAAGAATTTAAGGCATTGATAGCTGGAACCTGGAAGGGACTTGGCACACAGAATAGGTTTCGAATGAAAAGTAAATAATCTGTATGAGCAATTGAGCAAATGAATGTATATAAAATTGCAGCTCAACAGTAATAAGCTATGGAAAAATGTTTGGTCGTACTCATATTGTCGGTGCCGGAACCCAGCGGGGGTCCAAACACCTGCAGAAAAGTGCGCTGTGTCCCGTCTCTCGATGGTTGATGCAAGGGCAACACGATGACACGAGGTTTATCCTGGTTCCGATTTTCCGATCGTACGTCCAGCAGGGTGTGCTTGCGCACTTGTATTGCCTTGCACCGGGGGGTGCTCGTAGTAGGGGGGCTACAAGCTTGGCGGGAGAGGAGGATGAGCCCCAGGTCCCTTAGAACAAGTGAGAGTTGTGTTTCTTGCAAACTGAGTGGTGAGTGTGTGGATGAGTGTGTCTGATGGCTAGAGTCCTCTCCTGTTCTATGGGGCTGCCTCCTCCTTTTATAGTTCAAAGAGGGGCAGTTACAAACAGTGAAAGTACAGTACTGGGTACAGTGGCGGCGTACGACGAGGTGTGATCGCAGGCGTGACCCTTGTCTTGGCTCGCGTTGTCGGATTATGCGACTTCCTGGCGTATGGTGCTCTGGCGCATGACGTGGCGTCCCCTGTTCATGACGCACGCTTCCTGTGCTCCTGATTTTATGGGCTGGCGTCACTTGTCATCATCGAGTACAACGGGCCGTGGACCCGTTCGAGGGTTCCCCATGTCCGTTCGAGGGGTCCCCGTACTGGAGTTGGTAGAACAGTGAAGCGTGACAGTACAGGCCTGTCACACCGCACAGGCTCGTGACGCCGCACAGGTCTGTCACGCTGCACAGTGTCGAGGATGACCGCACGGCGTCAAGAATGACCGCACGGTGTCAGGGCTGACCGCACGGTGTCAGGGTTTGGCGGAGATGACCGGGGATGGTCTAGTGATCCGTCGCTTGACTTCCTCGCCCAAGGCCGTGCAGAGCCATTAAATGCTTTCGTCCATGGGGCAGGTGAGCCGTCAGCGGGCCTCTCGAGCGAGGGGTCTCGAGCAAGGCGGAGATAGGCGTCGAGAGCGGCCTCCGGGCCTCGAGCGAGGGGTCTCGAGCGAGGCGGAGTTCCGATTCGCTCGAGGGGTGCTGGGCGCCCTCGAGCCTGACAGCGGATTAAGACCTCTGTGCTTATCTTTTGCTGGGTTAATTGGTTCCAGCGGTTTAGTTGGTGATTTATCGTCGTCTTAGGGCCTCTCCCAGGATTGGCACCGACAGTAGCCCCCGTGGCCATGCAGTGATGAGTGTCAGACCTGCATGGGTTAGTATTCCTTCTGGAGGTTTAGTGCTTCGAGATCTTCTCGCAGAACTTTCCGCGGGGGCACGCTAGCGCACCCGCGGGTGTAGCCCCTGAGGCCTTGGAGGAGTGAATTGCATCGTCCAAGGTCTTGTTCTTGTTGGTTCTAGTGAGCTTCGAGGGGCCACTGCGATCGGATCTTACCTTGTTCTTGCCCTTAAGCTCCAGGCTGTCCTGTTTCGGGCTGGCGTGGGTTGTCCCTCATGGACCGGACCCTGATTCGGCCGATTTCGAGAGGCTTTTGACCACGAGTTTCGACCCTCGTCGCCCCGTCACGGGAGGAGGGGGGACACAGTTCCATGCTACCCATGAGCGGGCCGCGAGTCATGGATGTGTCGGTGAGCTGTTATCGGGTAGTTCAAGTGGACGTCCGTGCCCCGCTCGTTTAGGGTCGGCTCGTGGTCCGGAGACACGTCTCATACAGTACAAGCTTACAAAGGCACGCCAGGCAAGGCTCGATCCCATTCGTTAGGATCGAGGGCTCGATGCGCTCCCTCGTTGGGATCCTTCAACTGGCCTCCTTTGTTCAGCCTTGAACGCGGATCAGGGCATCCTCGAGGCCTCGAGGCCTTTGTTCGAGGTTGAGCGTGTTCGTGCATGCCCCATTCGCCCCTGACTCTATTTAATCTGGAGAGCCTGTCGAAACTCTCGATGAGAGCCAGGCTTCGACCCCCTGATTAGTAAGGCTCGAGCGGTATATGCCTTACTGTGAAGGCGCCGAGCAAGGGAATATTCCGTTGGCGGTTTGGACGGGGCGGGGACCGAGGCGTCCAGTCAGGCAGTCATGGCCAACGTGGCGCGGTCAGGGCGCAGTGGCGCGCCTTTTCAGGCGAGTGCGGCGCTGGCGGGGCGGTTGGATTAGACGTGCTACAAGACTTCGCGACGCCTCGGGCGGCCTCAGTCATAATTGTGCCTTTATGTTGGCCCACCATGCTTGCAGGGTCCACTTGTCGGCGACAGGGTTAAGCGAGAAGTTAACGCGTGCCCGCAGCCGCGCTTACCCGCGGCCCGGTAAAATTTGTCGATAAATACGGGGAGAGGAGGGGTCAGTTTCCCTTACCTTAGCCCAGACCATTGTTCCCTCCGTCTCTTCGTATTTGCCAGCCCTCGAGAGCCCAGATCCAATCCATCTTCACCTCTCGTCCTTCGCCATGGTGACTCTGAGGGAAGCTGCCCCATGGAGCCCGTCCACCGCCGACAAGAATTACTTGGAGTCGCTCGTTGCGAGAGGCCTGCTCCCCAAGGTCTCCTCCGCCAGCCAGCCGGAGTGGATGGCGCCACCATCTTCGCACAGGGTGCCGGCTCTACCCCAGGGCTACATCGTGAGCCTGGCTCGCCTGCACGAGCGCGGGTTCGGATCTCCTCCCGGGGATTTCATCCGCGCTCTGTGCGCGTACTACGGGGTGGAGCTCCACAACTTCGCCCCGAACGCCATCTCTCAGGCGGCGGTGTTCGTCGCGGTGTGCGAGGGATACTTGGGGGTTCCGGTGCACTGGGACTTGTGGATTCATCTGTTCCGTGTCGAACTCCACACCGCCGCCACTGGGACTTCTGGTGTGCGGAGACTCGTCCGTGCCGGCAGCGTCATGTTCCAGGTGCGGGAGGGGAGAAAGGATCTCTACATCCCCACCACCATGATGTCCAACAACGCGGACTGGGACAAGGGGTGGTTCTACCTACGGAACGACGGCAACCTCCTCCCCCCTTATACTGACAAGATCGTGGGGGAGAAGCCGCACGCATGGAGCTGGGGGGTATCCCCCCGAACTCGTCAAGACAAGCTCGCGATCTTCACAGCGGCGCTTCAATCCCTGGCGAAGAAGGCGCTGAACGCCGCCGCCGTCATCGCCAACTTCCACCAGCGGCGGGTGGTCCCTCTTATGCAGAGGAACCTGCTCATCTACGAGCTGACGCCGCAGGCCCCTTTCGAGGGCTCGAGGATGGCGCAGGAGCTGCTCTCACCCGGGAGGCGGCCCAGCGGGCGCGGCGCGCCGTGGACAACACCAAGATGGCGGTTGAGGACGATGTCCTCTGGGCCATCAAGATGCGCCCCGACGAGGGCTACCTTACCTTCGTGAGTATTTTTCTTCTTCTTTCGATCTGTCCTGCGCTCGTATCGAGTTTGTTAAGCGAGTAGCGTCGTATCTTCAGGGGCTGACTCGTAGAGGGCACCGATCGCCTCCCCCTCTCCCCGATGTTCGCGAGGCCAACCGCCTGAACGCCGAGCGGCAGAAGGCGCGCAAAGACGCGGAGAAAGAGACGCGCCTCCGGAAGCAGCGGCGGAGGGACGAGCACCAGAAGGAGAACCGGAGGCGGGAGAGGGAGGGTCTTTCCCCGCTGCCTACCCCTGACAGTACGCCCGAGCCGGAGGAAGACGACTCGTCTGACGACGAGGTTTTCTTCGAGCCGGCGACGGTGGCGCGCATCGCTGACGCGCCCCCGCTTGCGGCCGCGATGCCAGGGGATGACACGGGCGCGTCGAGCGCTCCTGTCCCAGCGCTCGCCCCGCCGGCGAGGGTCGGGGTCGCCGGCGAGCGGGCCCCTGCGCCCGGGGTACAGCCGCCCTCGCGCCGCTCCCAGAAGCGGAAGCTCAGGGCCGTCAACCGGTAAGTATCGTATCTCCCTTCGATGGTTTGTTTTGGTTGATGCTTGCGCTGACAGCCCTGGTTTGCTTGCTTAGCGGAACATCCACTCTCGCCGCCCTCACGCTTGCTCCCATCAAAGCCCTCAAGACGAGGGTTCACTCGACACCCCACACCGAGGCTGCACCCTCGCGCACGACGCTCGAGGCTGAGGCCTCGCTCGTGGCCAGCTACGAGGCGGCCATGGCCAGGGGGGTCGAACGAGCGCGGCGGGAGCTTGGCCTCGAAGGGGCCGCGGAGGGGCGAGACTCGGCCACCGTTGGAGTCGCCGGGCAGGGCCGTCCGGGAGAGCCTACGGGCCAAGGCGCGGAGGAGGAGGGAAGGCGTGCGGGGAACGAGGTGGTCTACGTCCTCGCCGACGATGAAGAGGCAGCGCCGGGGTTCGAGCCCCCGTGCGAGGTGCAGGCGCTCCCATCTGCCAGTGCGGCGCCCCTGCTCGAGGGTGGGGGTGCCGTCGCAGAAGGAACTCCCGCGCCGGCAGAGGCCGCTGCGGCGGCCAGTTCTGGCGTGGCCGCAGGCCCAACCGCGCCCTCGAGCCTGGAGGTGGTCGAGGGTCGAGGCGTCCCCGCCAGCGCTGGTGCCAGCACGAGCAGGGGTATCCGAAGCACCCTCGGGCTGGACCGCCCCGGGCTCCCGGCTGAACTCGTCTCCATCGCGGAGAACGAGAACCAGCTGTGGCTGGAGCATCACCAGATCGGCACTGACCTCCAGAACGCCCTCTCCGACGCGCTCGAGCTTCACCGGACCAGGGGGCTCCAGCTACACGTGTTGAGTCTGCGTCCTTTGCCCTTGGCCTTTTTGATTCTTCGCTTTGCGCCTTAACTTCGCGTTATCCCCTTTTGCCAGCAACTTCGAGACCTGGCGGCGTCCAAGGTCTCGTATATCACCGACCAGCACGCCCACGTCCACGAGCTGATGCAAAGGAACGCTGAGCTGAGCTCCGATGTGGATCGGGCCTGTGCTGCGATGCACGAGATGTCGGTTGATGCCCGCGCGCGTGGCGAATCCCTGAGCCGCGCGGAGAAGGAGTTCAGGCTCGAGCTGGACGACGTTCAGGCGATGGTTGAACGAGGCAGGTGCTCTGGTCACCCGTCCACGGCGTCCGGTGGCGGCGCGCTTCGGTGGCAGAGTGGTCTTGCTTCCGGGTGCGTGCCACGTCTTGATAGGTGGGCGTCGCAGCCGGCGTTGCACCGCTCATACCCTCGCCATGTTGGTGAAGGTCGTTTCACCAACTGGGGCGTGCGCGACGACCTGGAGGTCGACGAGGTTCTTTGAACCTTTGCCGCGCCAGCCGTGGAGAACTCCCGTTTGCCTTGGCGTATGTGGCCATGCTGGTGTTAGAAGAAAACTAGCGACGTTCCTAGCTGGTCTAGGGTCGCCAGTGTTGAGAAATGGGCATGGCCACATACGTCTCTCGGCCGCGAAGGAGCGGCTTTGTATCTTGTTTATTGTACACGACCGTTCGCCGGTCATGCGTTTTATGGCAATAAAGAGCTTCCTTCATCCATTCGAGGGGCGTTACGCCTTTCTCTCCGCGAGACAAGCGATGATCCCAATGTTTTAAACTGTACACGAGCTTTATTATTATTATTGAGTCACATGAGCTGATACATGGGCAAGCATGAGGAGCTTAAGGGTAGAAACGACGTAGTTGCTGGATGTTCCAGGCGTTAGTGAAGACTTCGCCCTTCTCGTTGGCTAGCTTGTACGTGCCCGGCTTCAGGACCTCGGCGATGATGTAGGGGCCTTCCCACGGAGGGGTGAACTTGTGGCGCCCTCGGGTGTCTTGTCGCAGCCTGAGGACCAGATCCCCCTTGCTGAAGTCTCGGCGTCGCACCTTCCGCGCTTGGTACTGGCGGAGCGTCTGTTGATATCTTGCCGAGTTCAACAGCGCAACGTCGCGCGCCTCGTCCATGCAGTCGAGGGAGTCTTGTCGAGCTTGTTGATTCGCTTCCTCTTGATACGCCCTGAGCCTCGGGGACCGGTACTCTAGATCCGTGGGTAGGATTGCCTCGGCGCCGTGCACTAGAAAGAACGGGGTGAAACCCGTGGTTCTGCTTGGGGTTGTTCTAAGGCTCCAGACGACCGAGGGTACTTCGCCGATCCACTTGCGGCCAAACTTGTTCAGCTTGTTGAAGATCCTCGACTTTAATCCCTGCAATATCATGCCGTTGGCCCGTTCCACCTGGCCATTTGTTTGGGGGTGCGTAACGGCCGACCAATCCACGCGGATGTGGTTGCGGTCGCAGAATTCTAGGAACTTCTTGCCAGTGAATTGGGTGCCGTTGTCAGTGATTATTGAGTTCGGCACCCCGAATCTATGGATTATGTCGTCGAAGAACTGTACCGCTTGCTCAGATCGGATGTTTGTGATGGGCCGGACCTCGATCCACTTCGAGAACTTGTCGATGGCAACCAGCAGGTGAGTAAAGCCCCCGGGCGCTTTTGGCAACGGACCCATGAGATCCAATCCCCACACGGCGAAGGGCCATGTGATTGGGATGGTTTGTAGCTCGTGCGCCGGGAGGTGTGTCTTGCGGGCGTAGAACTGGCACCCTTCACAGGTACGCACGACCTCTATCGTGTCGGCAACCGCCGTGGGCCAATAGAAACCTTGTCGGAAGGCGTTGCCCACGAGGGTTCGGGCCGCCGCGTGATGCCCGCATGTTTCTGCGTGGATGTCTCGTATCAACTGCCGCCCTGCGGGAATGGGGAGGCAGCGTAGCATCACCCCAGAAGGGCTGCGCTTGTACAGCTCGCCGTCGATCATGGCGAATGACTTAGCTCGTCTGGCGATGCGCCGCGCCTCGGTTCGATCCGAGGGTAGCGTGCCGTGGTCGATCCAGTCTATGTACTGGTGTCGCCAGTCTTGTGGGGCCGGAGGTCCGTCGATTTCCATCGCCTCTTGCTCGTCAGGCGGTGGCGTCCCCGGTTGGGGGGTCTCGATGCTTTCTGTCGAGGGATCCTCGTTCATTGGCTCGATACGGGCCTCCCTCGAGGGTGCTTCTGACGTCGTATCCGGACGCTGGGGCTCGATGGAGGGTCTCGAGCAGTCGCGGGCGAAGACGTTCGGGGGGACTGTGATTCGCCCCGACGCAATCTTGGCCAACTCGTCCGCTTCTTCGTTGTACTTGCGCGCGATGTGGTTGAGTTCGAGGCCGGGGAATTTGTCTTCGAGGCGTCGCACTGCGTGGCAGTATGCTTCCATCTTCTCGTCGTGGCAGCTCGAGTTCTTCATCACTTGATCCACGACTAATTGCGAATCCCCCCTAACATCGAGGCATTTGATGCCCAGCTCGAGGGCAATACGGAGCCCACTGAGGAGGGCTTCGTATTCTGCCATGTTGTTGGAGGCGGGGAAATGCAGCCGCACCACATAGCGCATGTGTTCTCCATGCGGTGAGATGAAGAGAAGCCCTGCCCCCGCTCCGGTCTTCATCACAGATCCATCGAAGTACATAGTCCAACACTCTGCCTGTATCTGGGGCGGGGGTAGTTGAACGTCTGTCCACTCGGCGATGAAATCCGCAAGAACTTGGGACTTGATGGCTTTGCGAGGTGCGTACGTGAGCGTTTCGCCCATCAGTTCCACCGACCATTTGATAATCCTCCCAGACGCGTCCTGATTGCGGACTATCTCCCCCAAAGGGAACGACGAGACCACGGTCACCGGGTGAGCCTCGAAGTAGTGCCTCAGCTTCCTTCGAGCCAGCACAATCGCGTACAACAGCTTTTGGATCTGCGGGTACCGCGTCTTGGTTTCTGACAACACTTCGCTGATATAGTACACGGGTCGTTGTACCGGCAGCGCATGGCCTTCTTCTTCTCTCTCTACTACGATGACCGCGCTAACCACTTGGGTTGTCGCAGCTACGTATAGGTAGAGCGTTTCCCCGTCCCTTGGTGGCGTAAGGATGGGTGAACTTGAGAGTGTCGCGACGAGCTTGTCGAGGGCTTCCTGTGCCTCTGGGGTCCAGGAGAAGCGTTCGTGCTTTCTCAGGAGTTGGTACAGAGGTAAACCCTTTTCCCCTAGCCGAGATATAAAGCGACTTAGCGACGCTAAGCACCCCAGGACTCGTTGTACTCCTTTCAAGTCTCGGATCGGGCCCATCCGTTCGAGAGCAGCAACCTTCTCGGGGTTGGGTTCAATGCCTCGCTGGGAGACTATGAAACCCAACAACATGCCTCGCGGCACTCCGAAAACGCACTTCTCCGGATTGAGCTTTACACCGGCGGCCCGGAGAGCCTCGAAGGCGGCTCGCAAATCGTCGACCAAGTTGTTTGCCTTCTTGGATTTTACGACGATGTCGTCGACATATGCTTCCACGGTGCGCCCGATTTGGTCTCCGAAGACCCGAAGCATACATCGCTGATACGTGGCTCCCGCGTTTCGAAGCCCAAACGGCATCGTAGTGTAGCAGTATATGCCAAAGGGGGTGATGAAAGAAGTCACGAGTTGGTCGGATTCTTTCATCTTTATTTGGTGATAACCGGAATACGAATCAAGGAAGCAGAGGAGTTCACACCCCGCGGTGGAATCTACGATTTGATCGATTCGTGGCAAAGGAAAAGGAACTTTGGAACATGCTTTATTTAAACCGGTATAGTCCACGCACATCCGCCATTTCCCATTCTTTTTCATAACTAATACAGGGTTAGCTAGCCACACGGGATGAAAAACTTCCTTGATGAATCCGGCCTCTAAGAGCTTGCGCAGCTCCTCTCCAATCGCTCGACGCTTCTGTTCGTCAAAGCGCTGAAGGCGTTGGCACACCGGCCTGGAGTTGGGCTGGATATCAAGGGAGTGCTCGGCGACCTCCCTCGGTATGCCGGGCATATCCGAGGGGCTCCACGCGAAGATGTCGGCGTTGGCGCGGAGGAAGTCGACGAGCACCACTTCCTATTTGCGATCGAGGGTGGAGCTGACCTTCAACGTCTTGCCGTCAGGGTTGCTGGGGTCGAGAGGTACGTCCTTGGTCTGCTCGGCTGGCTCGAAGCTGCCAACGTGCTTTGGCGCGGGGTTGTCGATCTCGTGAACCATTTCTTCCGGACGGGCTACACAAGCTTCATCTTCAGCGAGTGCCTCGGCATGTTCAACGCACTCGATGTCGCACTCGTAGGCGTGCTCGAACGAGGGCCCCACGGTGATGACTCCCTTCGGGCCCGGCATCTTCATCTTGAGGTAGGTGTAGTTCGGGACAGCCATGAACTTGGCGTAGCACGGTCGCCCGAGGATGGCGTGATAGGCTCCCCGAAACCCCACTACCTCGAAGGTGAGGACTTCCTTGCAGAAGTTGTCCGGCGTCCCGAAGTAGACCGGCAGGTCGATCTGCCCGAGGGGCTGAACCCGCTTCCCCGGGGCGACGCCGTGAAATGGTGCCTTGCTCGGGCGCAGCTGATCCCCGCCGATCCCCAGGAGCTCCAGGGTGGGAGCATACATGATGTTGAGGCTGCTGCCTCCGTCCATGAGCACCTTGGAGAAGCGTGTGTTGCCGATGACGGGGTCGACGACGAGCGGATATTGCCCCGGATTCGGAATGAAATCAGGGTGATCCTCTCTGCTGAAGGAGATGGTCTCCTCCGACCAGTCGAGGTACTTTGGGGCCGCCCGGTGCACCGCCAGGACCTCTCGACGCTCGCGCTTGCGCTGTCGAGACGTCATGTTGGTCGTGGCCCCCCCCCGAAGATGAAGAACACATTCTCCACCTGGGGGAATCCGCCCTTGTCCTTGCCGTCGGCGTCTCCCTTCTCGTTGTCGTTCTTCGCGGCCACGCGGTTGTAGTATTTCTTCAACATCTCACACTGCTCGAGGGTGTGAGTGACCGGGCCCCTGTGGTATGGGCACGGTTTCTTGAGCATGTCGTCGAAGACCCCCGGGCCTCGAGGTTGACCTCCTGGGCCCTTGCGGGCGGGGTCCACCGCGAGGGCTTCGTCGGAGTCGTCGTCTGGCTCCGGTACTCGCGGCGCTTGCTGCGCCTTCTTCCCTTTCTTCCCCTGCTTCATCTTTTTGGCGGGGGCCTTGGGCTTGCTTCCCTCCGCGGGTGCTCCTTCCACGTGCTTCCCCTTCTTGTCGACGAAGTTGGCGCCCTCTGCCTCTTCGCCGGAGGCATAGCGCGTGGCGATGTCGAACAGCCCACTGACGGTAGTGGGGGGCTTTCACCCGAGCTTGCGCACTAAGCCTCGATTCGTCGTGCCCAAGAGGAAGGCGTGAAGCACCTCCGAGTCTCCGACGTTCGGAAGGTCCGTGCAGCACTTGGAAAAGCGGCGAACGTAATCCCGCAGGGACTCGCCGGGCTTCTGGCAACATTGCCGAAGGTCCCAGGGGTTCCCCGGGCGTACGTATGTGCCCTGGAAGTTGCCCACGAAGGTGTCCACAAGGTCGTTCCAGTCATGGATCTGGTTCGGGGGCAGCTGCTCCAGCCATGCTCGCGCTGAATCCGCAAGATGGAGGGGCAGGTTGCGGATGATGACTTCATCGCTGGACGCGCCACCCAGCGTGCACACCAGGCGATAGTCGTTAAGCCAAACTCGAGGGTCGGTTTCCCCAGAGTACTTGACGATGGTGGTCGGCTGTCGAAACCGTGTAGGTATCGGTGCCGTCCGGATCTCGCGACTGAACACCCGAGTACCAGGAGGTTCCGGCGATGGGCTCTTGTCTTCACGGCTGTCGTAGCGGCCTCCATGTCGAGTGTGGTACCTGTGGCTGGTGGTGGCGTCGAGCTTCCTTTTGTTGAGGATGTGGTGGGCATCATCTTTGCCGGCGTGTGTGTCCAGCATGCATTCCTTCACAGGAGCCTTCATCCGGCTCTTGAGAGGAGTACGCATTGACTCCGCCCGGTCTTGCGCTCCGCCTACGACTCCCGTGCTGTCAGAGCATCTCATATGCGACGCGGAGCTCTCGGCCTGTTGTACCGCGGCATGTTCGATCAGGGCCTGCGCCTCGCGGCGCAGGTTGCGGCCCTGCGGCGTCGATGGCTCCGGCATCGCTCGTATCAGCGTAGCCGCGGCGATCAACTTCTGGCTGGTCCTTGCTAGGGCCAGGGGGTCATCCCCGTGGTCGTCGGCCATGATTCGCGCCTGCGCGGTGCGCGCCACCTCCTGCGCGAAGTTGCTGGGCCCGGGTCGCCCCGTTTCGAGGGCTGCGCGCAGCCGTCGAACCTGACGTCTCTCGTCTTCGAGGCTGGCCTCGAGTTCCCGCACTTGGATCAGCTGGGCTTGAATCAGTGCGGCGTCTCCGGTCGCGGGAGGTGCCGCCTGCCGGGGTGCCATGCTTCCCACGGGGTCTCGAGGCGTGACGGGGCTGTTGTCCTCCGTGTCCGGCTCGAATACTGCCGCGACAAAGCACTCCCGCGCAGGGTCATGATCCCCCGTGCTCGAGTCATCAGAGTAGTCGAAGCAGTAGTCCGCCGCGGCCTGGAACGCCACGAAAGCTTCGTAGTCACGAAGTTCGAGGTAGTCCCACTCCGGGTCTTCCTGCGAGGCTTCCTCCGCGCTCGTGCTGAGGTATGAGTCGCCCGGCGAGGTCGCAATGAGGTTCCGGATCAAGAGCAGGTGATGTCCAGCGAGGTCGTCGTAGGCGTCCATCGCCGTGCTGATGGATGACGAGTACGCCATGCCCGCTCCACGCATCCCATACGGGAAACGTGACGGCTCGGCCTCGCTCTCCTTGTTCGGGCGTGTGGTCGGAGGCACGGGTGCTGGCGTGGCCTTCGTCCCCTCGGCGATGGCGCTCTCGCTGAGGTCGACGTCGTCAAGGCGGCGGCGCGCGTGCGCAGCCCGGCGCCGCTCCATGCGTGCCCGTCGTGAGCGTTGCCCTGAGCGCCTCTTGCGCCTGGGCGTTGGTGGCGGCGGTGGGCTCGTTGCGGCCGTCGCGGCAGTGGCGGCTGCATCCCTTGGGAGGAGCCGCATGAGATAACCGTTGCCGGTTGCCTCAAACCCCAGGCTCCCGAACCAGATGGTGAATCCGGCCGGGAGCGGGTCGGATGAACCGTAGGAGCAGCGGTCAACGAGACGCTCTGTACGGATCACCATCGAGAGAACTGGCGGGTCAAGAAATCGATCACAGCGCGATGCCCCTACCTGGCGCGCCACTGTCGGTGCCGGAACCCAGCGGGGGTCCAAACACCTGCAGAAAAGTGCGCTGTGTCCCGTCTCTCGATGGTTGATGCAAGGGCAACACGATGACACGAGGTTTATCCTGGTTCCGATCTTCTGATCGTACGTCCAGCAGGGTGTGCTTGCGCACTTGTATTGCCTTGCACCGGGGGGTGCTCGTAGTAGGGGGGCTACAAGCTTGGCGGGAGAGGAGGATGAGCCCCCAGGTCCCTTAGAACGAGTGAGAGTTGTGTTTCTTGCAAACTGAGTGGTGAGTGTATGGATGAGTGTGTCTGATGGCTAGAGTCCTCTCCTGTTCTATGGGGCTGCCTCCTCCTTTTATAGTTCAAAGAGGGGCAGTTACAAACAGTGAAAGTACAGTACTGGGTATAGTGGCGGCGTACGACGAGGTGTGATCGCAGGCGTGACCCTTGTCTTGGCTCGCTGTGGGGGATATAGTACCCGGGTGCCTCACGAGCAAGCCTGGCAGCCCACCAAAAGGGGGCGGCCCAGCCCACCGTTCTGGACCTAAAGACGTGCGGGACAAGTCGGCGCACGGAGGAAGGATCTGGAAAGAGAAGTCCTAGTTGGAATAGGAATTATTGTAAAGAAGGAAAGGATTCTTAGAGATAGGATCGGATACAAACCGACTTGTAACCCTGCCCCCCGATATATAAGGCGGGCAGGGACCCCCTCCAAAGCAACTACACCACAGCTGAACACATCTCAATTCACAATTTACGCAATACAACACCCCAAAACAGGACGTAGTGTATTATGTCAAGTCGACGGCCCGAACCTGTATAAACCCTTGTGTCTGTCCATCCTAACCATCTTGCTTCCGATCTTTGCGATCTTCCCTACATTACAAATCACTTCCGTGGGCTACCCCGTGGAAGACTGCCGGAGATAATATCACCGACAGTGGCGCGCCAGGTAGGGGATATCGCCGAGATCAATCTGGCAAGCTCGATGGATCGTGTCAAGATCTTGGACAGCTGCAACCTCCCGGACGTCGACGAAATCGAGATCCAGTTCGGGGACGTCATCACCGCCGCTTTGGATACCCAAGCGGCAGGAGCTACGGTCGCCACGGAGGTCTCCTCTCTGGCGCCGACTTCGGCCCTCACGGCCCAATCCGGTCCGATCGCATCTGATCGTGCCGGATCTACCCCGCTGAGTCCATCGCAGAACGCGAGGCCGGACCAGTCGGGAACAGATCTACAATCACTCGGTTCCGATCCGACTCCTGAGAGTCGCGTCGCCGAATCATCGCAGAGCGTAAACGCTCAACCAACACGCGTCCAGAGCCCTGAGGTCATTACTGTTCAGACCCCTGGCTTTTGCGCGCTTGCTCGGAAGCAAAAGATGAAGGACATCGTCCAGTCGGATGATTACTTCTCTGGAAGCGACTCCTACGGGTTAGATCTACTGGGACCCTCAATCCTGGACGATCTGCCGGAAGGATACACAGTATCCGATGCCTCTACAGAGCCGGAACTACTAGGATCACTCGGAGAATTGACTCCGAGTAGTTTGGAGCGTTATACGCCCACATCCGACTTCTCCGAGTCCGAGGAAGACTACCTCGCGCAAGAGGGAGTCGGATCATATTGCTACATGGTGGCGCCAGCAACGCCAACCAATCCTGTCTCAGAAGATGAGGTCACTCCTGCTGAGGAGACGACTGAAGCCAGGAACCAGCGTCGAGGACGCAATGCCAGTCGGGCGACTCGCAGAGCCGCACGACCGCACGGAGCCAACGCGTCAGGATCTGGCACTGCTCGACTCCAAGAACCTCACTCTGAAGATCATCGTCGCCAACGGGATCAACACGAACGGAGGAGCACCCGGAACTTGATGCGCGACGGCATGTTTGAGTTCAATGGATACGACGTCTACGAGACACCGGTCCAGAACCTCGTTACTATCAACGAGGAAATCAATCGGCTGCCACCTAACACTCCGGGCCTGGAAAAGGTAAGGGCTCTCGTGCAGGCCGCCTCCGTCCAGGTTCACCAGATGCAAGGCAGAACGACCACGGACGCTCCTGAACCCGGTCCATCTCGACACCGGGCCGGCGGCGGATCGGGTCGTGATGAAGACCTCCGCACCACGATCAACAGAGATCGAGATGCAAGGGACATCATCACCAACAGCACCGAAGAGCGCCACCGTGAGGAAATCCGACGGCGCGAAGAGTACGATCGGGATCACGGAAATCCCCGTCGTAACCCCAACAGGAGCGGCTACTCGACGGAGTCAGACTACTCTGACCTCTCCGGTAGCCCAAGGCGCGGCAACCATGGTGGTCGCACTCCGCCACGACGACGAGTGCTTCCACCACCCAGGCGACCGACTCCACCAAGAGATCGAACTCCACCGCGCAGCAGAACCTACCGGCAGGACCGAACTCCCCCCAGGACTCGGAACTATCGGAGGACCCGTTCCCCGCCCAGGGACCGGGATCGCAGGAGGGACAGCACACCCCCAAGAGCAACTGACGGATCGGGTCCGAGCGATTCCCGCCCTAGAGGTCGGATCGGCGGATTCCAATCGTTCACCGAGCGCTTGAGAAGCGTGACGTGGCCCAGAGGCTTCAAGCTGTCGGACATCGACAAGTACGACGGGAAATCTGACCCATCTCAATGGCTTCAGATCTACTACACCGCCGTACAAGCGATCGGCGGCGACGAGGACGTGATGGCAAACTATCTTCCCATCATGCTCACCAAGGACTGCCGCAACTGGCTGGCAGGACTCCCGCAGGACGCCATCGACAATTGGGAGCAGCTTACCGAACTTTTCATCGGTAACTATCTCGGTACCTGGGAAAGGCCCGGGAGCAAGCGGCTCCTCGGTCAGATCAGGCAGTGCAAGAACGAGACCCTGCACGACTTCGTGCGCAGGTTCTCAGAAAAGCGCAACTCCATCACGGACGTCACGGATCAGGAGGTGATGTCAGCTTTCCAGCGCGGCATCTCCGACGGCAGACTGATCCATAAGTGGACTCGAAAGCCACCCGCGACTGTCAATGACATGTTCCGGGTCGCTAGCACGTGGGCGGACGCCGAGATCGCGGAAAGAGAACAGCTCAGCGAAATTAGAAGTCGCTGGGAAGAAGAGAACAAGACGACTCGCAAACGCGACCGCCGCGAGGACGAAGACCGACACGACGACCATCGACGCAATGACAGCCAACCTCGTAAAAAGAAGAGCGAGGGAGACATGGTCGCCGCCCTGGACCGGTCCAGAGGCCGGGTAACTCCAGAGGACTTCCAGCGCATGCTCGATGAGCAATGCCCTTACCACAAACACAAGCACTCGGCGCGAGAGTGCTACGGGCTCAAGCGAGCCTTCACCGGGGGCAACAGAGGCCCTCCATACAGAAAGAGGAACGATGGTTCCCCGCGAGACGACAGGCGAAACGACGAGCCCGGCGATGACTTTCAGGAAGCCGACCGAGTGGTCCGCATGATCTATGGCGGACCGGAGTTCGAGTCGAAGCGCCAGCAGAAGCTCACCCATCGCCAGGTCATGCACGCGAGGGAGCCACCGGTACCTGAGTACCTCAAGTGGTCGGAAGTTCCGATCACATTCACCCGGGAAGATCATCCAAACTTCATACCGAAGCCCGGGTCCCATGCCTTGGTGGTAGCCCCGACGATTCGCAACGTTCGGCTCACCAAGGTACTAGTCGACGGTGGCAGTGGTCTGAACATCCTCTTTGCTAACACATTGAAGGAGTTCGGCCTGACCACTCTCGATCTGAGTCCCCCCCAATCCGCATTCTACGGTTTGATACCGGGAGAGGGGGCAGAACCACTCGGGCACATCACGCTGCCCGTCACCTTCGGAGACCGGAACAATTACCGGACCGAGCACATGCAGTTCACGGTGGCGAACTTTGAAACTGCATACCACGCCATCCTTGGGAGGCCGGCACTCGCCAAGTTCATGGCGATCCCTCACTACGTCTACTTGCAGGTCAAGATGCCAGGACCGAAAGGCGTAATCACCGTCTTGGGAGACGTCCGAGTTGCATACACGTGCGAGCAGGAAACTCTCAACGCGGCAGCCGCCCTGGACATGTCCAAGTGCATGGAACAAGTACTGGCTGCGTCACAGGAGGTGGACAAGGACGCTCTAGAGATCCCCACCAAGAAGCCAGCAAGAGAAGCCATTGCGCCAGGCAAGGAGACGGAGCTGAAGAGGATCTCTCTGGACTTGGACGACCCAAAGAAGACGGCCATCATCGGGGCAGAGTTGGACCCCAAATAGGAAGAAGTGCTCGTCAAATTCCTAAGGGAAAACGCCGACATATTCGCGTGGAAACCATCCGATATGCCAGGTGTCCCAAGGGAACTTGCCGAGCACTCCTTGAAGGTCAATCCGACTGCCAAACCGATCAAGCAAAGGCTTCGTCGATTCGCGCAGGACCGCAAGGAGGCAATTAGGGCAGAGATTACAAAGCTGTTAGCAGCCAGGTTTATTCAGGAGGTGTTCCACCCCGACTGGTTAGCCAATCCAGTTCTTGTAAGAAAAAAGAATAATAATGATTGGAGAATGTGCGTCGATTATACAGATCTCAACAAAGCTTGCCCAAAAGACCCCTTCGTTCCCCCCGCATCGATCAAGTCGTTGACTCCACGGCAGGTTCCGCCCTGCTCTGTTTTCTCGATTGCTACTCAGGATATCACCAGATAGGCCTGAAGCTGGAAGACCAGATAAAGACCGCGTTCATCACGCCGTTCGGTGCTTTTTGTTACAACACAATGGCCTTCGGTCTGAAGAACGCAGGCGCAACCTATCAAAGGACAATTCAAGCATGTCTAGATCAATTGATCCCAGACATAGTAGAAGCTTACATCGACGACATCGTGGTCAAGATCATGAAACCCGAGGACATGATAGGGAATCTGACAAAGGTCTTCGAACGCCTACGCGTATTCCGGTGGAAGCTCAACCCGGAAAAGTGTGTCTTCGGAGTACCCTCAGGTAAACTACTCGGCTTCATGGTCAGCAACCGCGGGATCGAGGCAAATCGCGAGAAGATCACGACCATCACCAAGATGCTACCACCAACCTGTCAAAAGGATGTGCAGAAGCTTACTGGATGCATGGCAGCGCTCGGTCGTTTCATATCACGACTCGGCGTTCGCGGATTGCCGTTTTTCAAACTGCTCAAGAAGCAGGACAAGTTCGTGTGGGATGACGAGGCGAAGCGATCTTTCCAGGAACTCAAAGATTACCTGCAGAGTCCTCCCATCCTCGTCCCACCTCAACCAAGAGAACAGCTCTACCTCTACATCTCTGCTACTCCCCGAGTGGTTAGCACGGTACTAGTGGTCGAGCGTCCTGAAGAAGGACACGCATATGGAGTTCAGCGACCAGTCTACTTCATCAGCGAGGTTCTGACCGTATCTAAGGTGCGCTACCCCCATGTGCAGAAATTATTATATGGAGTTCTTATCTCAGCAAGAAAGCTGAAGCACTACTTTGAGGCCCATCCAATCTCGGTGGTGAGCGAAAATCCTTTAGGGGAAATTCTCCATAACCGAGATGCCAGTGGCCGAATCGTCAAGTGGTCAATAGAATTGGCTGCCCATCACATAAACTTTGTTCCACGTACTGCTATCAAGTCTCAGGTCTTGGCCGACTTCGTAGCAGACTGGACAGAAAATCAAGCTCCGGCTGACGACGAGGTAGTTGAGTACTGGGAGATGTACTTTGATGGCTCCCTCCAGATAAAAGGAGGCGGCGC
Organism: Urochloa ruziziensis; assembly: GCA_015476505.1. Taxonomy (NCBI): domain Eukaryota; kingdom Viridiplantae; phylum Streptophyta; class Magnoliopsida; order Poales; family Poaceae; genus Urochloa; species Urochloa ruziziensis. The sequence continues at coordinate 49,752,343 of CM027121.1, read as the reverse complement.
AGGCGTACTCCTGATCTCTCCAAGTGGACAGGAACTAAAATACGTCCTTCAAATCATGTTTCCAGTATCCAACAACGCAGCTGAGTATGAAGCATCCCTGCACGGTCTCCGCATTGCAGTTTCTTTGGGTATCAATCGCCTGATGGTACGCGGGGACTCTGCCCTGGTCATAAATCAGGTAAATAAGGACTGGTCCAGGACCAACGAAAAGATGGACGCATACTGCGAGGAAATTAGGAAGCTGGAAGGGAAATTCTATGGCTTGGAGTTCCATCACGTGGTGCGCGACCATAACAAGGCAGCAGATGAGCTCGCTAAGATGGGGTCCACACGTGAAGGCGTCCCACCCGGAGTTTTCATACAAGATCTTATCAAACCATCTATCAAGATAAACCCGGATGGCACTGTCGCGGAGCAACAAGTCGGAGAATCCCCAGAGTCAGCCACATTAGTGGTAGACGAGGCGTTGGACTGGAGGACACTGTCGGTGATATGATCTCCGGCAGTCTTCCACGGGGTAGCCCACGGAAGTGATTTGTATGTAGGGAAGATCGCAAAGATCGGAAGCAAGATGGTTAGGATGGACAGACACAAGGGTTTAGACAGGTTCGGGCCGTCAACTCGACGTAATACCCTACGTCCTGTTTTGGGGTGTTGTATTGCTTGTTGAGATGTGGTGTCTAGTTATGAGATGCTTTTGGAGGGGGTCCCTGCCCGCCTTATATATCGGGGGGCAGGGTTACAAGTCGGTTTGTATCCGATCCTATCTCTAAGAATCCTTTCCTTCTTTACAATAATTCTTATTCCAACTAGGACTTCTCCTTCCAGATCCTTCCTCCGCGCGCCGACTTGTCCCGCACGTCTTCAGGTCCAGAACGGTGGGCTGGGCCGCCCCCTTTTGGTGGGCTGCCAGGCTTGCTCGTGAGGTACCCGGGTACTATATCCCCCACAGTAGCCCCCGAGCACTTCTTGGCCGATCGTTGTCTGTAATTGTTCCATCTTTTCTTGCATGATTCGAGTGCTCCAAGTTGTCTAAGATCTCATCCGAGTGATTTCGAAGAAGATCCGAGTGGTTTTGAGGAAGATCCGAGTGCTTTCAAGAAAGATCCGAGTGCCTACTCGGACGTTCCTGAAAATAATTCTTCAATTACAGTCAAAATGAGGGGAAGGAGTGCTCTTTTTCACGACGCGACAGCGAAGTGAATACACTTAGCCCCCGGACTTTGGGCAATTTTAGTACGAAATTGGCCAAAGGTCTTCAACTTTTATCCATCTGTATCTTGATCTTCAATGGTGTGCACCTCTAGGTGCACCCATTGGGTGTAGCCCCAGAGCCTTGAGCAGAATAGAATATTCTGGTCGAGGGTCAAAATAAATATTATGAAACTCTTTTTGAACTTGATCCATCAATGGTGTGCACCTCCAGGTGCACCCATTGGGTGTAGCCCCCGAGTCTTGTTACGACTCAGCATGATCGTGTCAAGACTCTGAAAGCCATGAATTCCGACTGATTTTTTCAGCCCCCATGCCTCTGGACATGGATTTTAGATAATCTTTTCCTTCAGGGGCTTTTTTGTTTCCCCTTTATAAGGATTTTGTCCTCAAGTTCTTTGAACTCGGCATGACTCCCGAGTCGTGTCCCACGACTCAGCTTGACCATATGGTAAGCCATCTTCTCACAAGACTTATACTTGTCAGCATTTGACCCAGATTTCTGAGTCAATTTAGCGATAGTATCGCATGCCTTACGTAAAAATCAATTGCGAGGCCGCAAT